>NXFS01000019.1:0-419816 GCA_003004725.1 Moesziomyces sp. F16C1
CCACCGTTGCTGCCGCCGTTGGAGCCACCGTTGGAGCCGCCATCGTGGCCGCCGTTCGAGCCGCCGTTGGAACCGCCGTTGGAACCACCGTTCGAGCCACCATCGTGGCCGCCGTTGGAACCGCCGTTGGAACCGCCGTTGGAACCGCCGTTGGAGCCGCCGTTGCTGCCACCGTGCGAGCCACCGGAGCCCGAGCCAGAGTCGCCACCCTTACCGCCCGAACCGGAACCCGAGCCGGAGCCCGAACCCGAGCCGGAACCAGAGCCGTAACCAGAGCCGGAGCCGGAACCCGAGCCGCCCCAGCCGGATCCACCGCCGTTGCCCCAGTTAGGAGCGCCGCCCCAAGGCACTGTGGTGCAAGTGCAGTAGCATCCTGCGAGCGGAGCCTGCGAGTAAGTGGGCACGGGGAAAGACTGGGGGACAGGCACGGCCTGGGTAGCGTTTGCGGCGGGCGGTGCACACGTGCCGCTGTCAGCCGAAACGAGCGAGAGGGAAGCCAGCACCAACGCCGACGCCGAGATCTTGATCTTCATTGTGAGCGGCGAGAAGAAGGAGGGTGGGGGCTCTTGGAAGGAAGAGTTGAGGCGATGATGAGAAAAGGGATGGAGATGGGGGAGCAAATGTCGGGTGTTTTATATCGATGGACTCGCACGCAGCGACGATCTGTCGATCAAGGGGGAGAGAGCACTTTCGGTTCAAGGCACTGACTCGTTCAGACGCTCAAGGAGGCGGCTGCTGTCAGAGAGCGGCGGCTGCTGTCAGGAGTAGCTTGTTTCGAACAGCGCAAGTACCTCCGCCGCAACCTCGAGGGGGCCCAAAGGCAGGATCGAGAGGCGTCCCGTTTTGCTAAGCGAAGCATTCACACGCCAGGACGCTAGTGCGGAAGCGACCAGCTCGAGCCGCACAACGTTGGGTGTGTGCGCGCAAACGGCCGAGCATGGGTGTCTTGCGAGCGGCTGTGCGTTTCATCTGGGCGAACGTTTGTCAGGCGGCTGTGCTTGGCGGATTGCCGTGTCTCGGAGGCGCCTCTGTGCGCCCAACTGATGTATATGCGCAAGGGGGGGAGCATCGAGGGCGCAAGTGATTACTGCTGACCATGAGAAGAGGGGGAGGGGGTTCTGGAAAGAGAATGTCTCAGCTTGTGCATCGCGAGATGTGGGCAGGGTAAGAGTAACCTCGACTCCGACTGTGGTTACGGAGCGTTGGTCAAGCGCATGTGCACCGTCGCCGGCGTCCGGCGTAAGGAAAGCGCCTAGCATACACACTAGGGGTGGAAGCGAGGAGGGAGAGAAAGTTTGAAGGTCCGATGGGAGAACGGGAGAATGGGAGAAGGGGGGGATTGAGCTAGTGTATGTGTGGACAAGGTTCAGGAACTTGGATCTACAGGTTGCATGCAAGCGCAGAGTCGAGAGGCGGGTGTACCTTTGCAGAAGTCGACAGCTGGGCGTCGATCTTGTGGATTGGCCGTGTTTCAGCCGCTCGTTGCCGGCCGCGCGCGGTGGTCTCGCCTAAGTCGGCAGAGTGCAGCTCGCAGCCACCTTTGGGGCCTCGCTTAGGGCCACCAGGGCCGGACGCCCGGCGCGACGATCTCTGCTCGCAAAAGTGGTCGCTCTTCCATGCAGGTACCATCCTCGCTCTTGGGGCCATTGTACCTCTTGGCGGCTAAGGTTTGCGTGCTCGCTACCACCCATTTCGCGGGGCAACTGTACGCATCCCGCGCGCGGCGCGGCTACTCTTTCTTCATTTGCTTGCCTGCCGCAACCCATCTTGTTTAGCTCAGGGGGTGGATGCCTGCATACGCCCGTACCTCCAAGCTAACGTGTGTAAAACGAACCTCTCGAGCCTTTCCGAGCGTGTCTCTCGGCCATGCACATAGGCACATGATTTGCCGCGGGCTGAGAGCTGACATTTGCGCGAGACGGCCGAGAGGATGTGCGGGGGGAGAGTGGGGGTCAGGGTCAAGATCTTGGCCGCCAGACAAGGTCGCACTTCAGCCCCGCGCTGTCAGCGTTAGCGAGCTTTGGGCGCCGGCAAAGCGGAGTTTGGAGCAGCAGAGCAAGGAGGCGCAACCCCGACGAATTACAGCCGCCCCCTTTGGGGCTCTTTTACCCGCTGCACCCCTCCCAGGCCGCAGACCTCCCAGGCCGCAGATCAACGCAGATCCCCCAGCTTGCGAGCGGAGCTTGAATGGTGGTGCGATCGGCTCAGCTCGTAAGCTCGTGACAATGCCTCTTTTATTTTTTATTGCGCCCCTACCAAAGACAAGAGCCAGACCTTTTGAGCGAGCTTGGCTGTGGTTTGCCTATGCTTGGCTGTGCATTTGGCTGCGGGCTTGCAAATGGACATGTGTAGTTCGGGCGTTGAATCTGGCCCCCGTTTGCAAGTTTGTTGAGTCTGCTGCCTCCGCTGCCTCCGCCTGGCGTTCGAGTCCCGCCCCCACTGTTTAGTCCGCTCAAGGTTGTTTGGCTATTTGGCTCCGCGGTTCCCGACCAACCCGTGCTTTCGGGTCACCTTGGCAACGCCTTTGCAGCGGTCGTGCTGACACCATGTGAAAAGCATGTTCGGAGCGGGTGGGATTGCAATGATTTTGCTGACTCGAGCATGGATTCCCGTTCATCACCGATCAAATTGTGTATGCAGTGTATGCAATGTAAGGAGGTGTTTGGCCGCCGACTTCTCTTTGCTCCGTCGGCCGCAACTTGCTCATTTCATGCCCTGCTGGGTCTCCTTGCATCGCGTGAGATTTGGCCAAGCCGCATCGGGGATCGCTCATTCGCTCTTGAAGGTTGGCGATTCGTTCGGCTCGCGGTTGAGCGGGCAGGCGAATGCAACCACCAACACACACTCACGCTAGGCGAGACGCAAACCTTCGCCCGCGCGCGCTTGCGCAGACCCTGGCCGCGGGCCGCAACGCCGATCGACGCTCGGGTGCCTGAACTCGCCCGCAACGCCACGCTTGCCGCTCCATCTCCATCTCGCTTGCAAAGAAACTCGACTAGCGGCAATGCGCCTTGCTTTCCTGGGTGCAACCAGCCCGGTTTGGCGAGCTGCAAAGGCGCATCTTTGCCTAGCGCGCTGTTGGCTCGATGCGGAAAGCGCTGAGAATGTCGCCATTGGCTGTGGTCGGGGCTAGGCCGGGGTGAAAGACAGGGGCTGCGAATTCGCATTCAAGAGTTTGTGGGCCGGCTTTGCATTGCATACGCCGCCGCTTTGTCCGCCACGCCAAAGCGACGACGCCGACGACGGCCTTACTTCGCTTGAGATGCCGTTGGCGGAGGATCCAAATCCGGGCAGCCGCGCCGCTTCTTATGCCAGCCCAAATCCCAAAAATATGGGACGTGGAGCCGGACGCGAGCACAAAAAGGTGATTTGTTAGACCGTATTCAGCCCATTTCTTTTGAATTTTTTTGCATCGCCGATGTATGCGAGTGGGTGACAGCGCCGATCCGATGAGCGCATCGATAACCAGAGCAGGAACGCGCCAGGCACCGACTCCCGGAACTCGCCCTGCCTCTCAGCTTCAACTCGAGCCTCACATCAACCCGAGCAAAGTGCCTTGCTGCTATCACAGCTAAATCATGCAGTCTGCCATTGTCTCCGCACTCTGCAGCTTTAGATCTGAGCCACTGCGCTGCGGTTGATTGCTCGGGGGAGAGTGAGGTGGATCGGCGAGAGTGGCCCGATGTGCGAAGAGGCGTGCGTGTGTGTCGAGCGAGTGTCCACGTTCTGCACCTTGCCAGCGCCGAATGATAGCGGCGATATTCGGAACGCGATTCGAATCTTTTTGGTCGCCCAGACAGCCAGCCAGCCAGCCGGCCAGCCAGCGCGTGGCTCAAGAACAATTCAAACGCGGCCATCGCGCTTGTAATCGGGGGTGAATTTTGGAGCGACCAAAAAATTTGCCGCCCGTTCCCTCGCTCGCTCGCTCGCCTTCGAGCTGCTGGGCGGTCGATTTCGAATCGGAATCCTTCGAATCTGCGTGGGGGCGCAACGGAGCGACGGCGTCATTGAACCCAGCAGCAATCGACGCAATCGACACACGCAGCTCCCAGCTCGGCTTCCCGGTCTGCTCCTCAACTCGAGCTCACTCGGCGCGCACTCAGGCACTCTACGCTCAGGGCGCGCAACCAGGGCGGAAATTTCCAAGACATCGAGCAGCACGTCCCCCACCATCTCTATCTCCAACTACCAACCACCACCACCTCTCTTCCCCCCCCCCTTTTTTCGTTGTTTGCAAAAATGGCCACCTTCACCGAACGCTTCACCAAGGGTGCCTTCCCCGTCCACTCGGTCGCCGAGGCCGTCAAGCCCGGCCCGCAGGGTGTGGACCTCTACTCGCGATTCTTCCTCGCCGGTGCGCTCTGCTGGTGAGTCTCAACAACACGCTCAATTCGATACACGCAGAGTTGCGATACTGATGCTCTTGATTTTCCGCCGCGCGAACAGCTCCATCACCCACGGTGCCGTGACTCCCATTGATGTGGTCAAGACGCGCATCCAGCTCGAGCCCACCGTGTACAACAAGGGCATGATCGGCGGCTTCCGTCAGGTGGTTGCCAAGGAGGGTGCTGGCGCTCTTCTTACCGGTCTTGGCCCCACCGTTCTCGGCTACTTCCTCCAGGGCGGTTTCAAGTTCGGCGGTTACGAGCTCTTCAAGAAGGTCATTGTCTCGCAGATGGACAACGACACCGCCGTCAACAACCGCATGGCCATCTACCTCGGTGCTTCCGCCATTGCCGAGTTCTTCGCCGACATTGCGCTCTGCCCTCTCGAGGCCACGCGTATCCGTCTGGTGTCGCAGCCCACCTTCGCCAACGGCCTTGCCCCCGCCTTCCTCAAGATCGCACGCGAGGAGGGTCTCGGCGGCTTCTACGCCGGCTTTGGTCCCATCCTGTTCAAGCAGATCCCTTACAACATGGCCAAGTTCGCCACCATGGAGGTGGTGCTCGAGAAGGCCGTCCAGGCGTACGGCAAGCCCAAGTCCGAGCTCTCCGGTGGCGAGGCTACCATGCTCAACCTTGGCTCGGGTCTCATCGCCGGTTTCGCCGCTGCCACCATCTCGCAGCCCGCCGACACGCTGCTCTCCAAGATCAACAAGCAGAAGGCTCTCCCCGGCGAGACCATCACCGGCCGCATCACCAAGATGGCCGGCGAGCTCGGCGTGCGTGGCCTCTTCGGCGGTCTTACCACGCGTCTCGTCATGGTCGGCTCCATCACCGCCGGTCAGTTCGCCATCTACGGCCAGCTCAAGAGCGCTCTCGGTGCCACCAACACCGTCGAGATCTCCAAGGCCGCCTAGACGCTCCAACAGCCACAACAGGCACACGGATAGACTTGCGTCCTTTCACACACACACACCAACACAAAAATCGCATTTTATGGTCCCCCATTTTTCGCTCCTTTTTTCGTTGCAGTGCAGTTTCTTGAGCGTGAGGTTGGCTGCTGCAGGAAGAAGATCGGTGCGTGATTCCGAAGGGCTTTGGGCTTGTGAGTTTTCTCGTACGAATGATGGCTCAAATTCGCACAGGCCAGCGGCCCCACATGTCGGTGGAGTAACTCCACACGCGGCAATCGACGCACAGCCTGCGCATCCTCCACCATCTCATCCAGCTCTCTCTCGGCATCCTATCTTGGCACAGTCAATCATGGTAAGTCGCATCGTCCTTCTTGAAGCTTGTATCACTACGCTGACTCTGGTGTTACAGTCGAATACGTTGCGACCGTATCTATCGTGCGTTCGCTCCACGCTGACGGCGGCAATGACACTCGAAAACTTTGCGTCTCAAGTGGTGGAGCGGCACAATAAGCCAGAGATCGAAGCGCGCAGTTCCCGCGAAGTCCTGCTTGCACCCTTGACCATCTCCCGAAACGAAAACGAAAAGGTGCTCATCGAGCCCAGTGTCAACAGTCTGCGTGTGTCGATCAAGATCAAACAGGCCGACGAAATCGAACGCATCCTAGCCCACAAGTTTACGCGCTTCCTCATGCAACGTGCCGAAAACTTCGTCATCCTTAGAAGGAAACCCGTCGCTGGATACGACATCTCCTTCCTCATCACCAATACTCATACCGAGAGTATGTTGAAGCACAAGTTGGTTGACTTCATCATTCAGTTCATGGAGGAAGTCGACAAGGAAATCTCAGAGATGAAACTTAGCATCAACGCAAGAGCACGCATCGTCGCAGAAAGCTACCTCTCCACCGTAAGTCCATCTTGCTGCGACCAGGCGTCTCAGCTACTTCGCACACATCCCCGAACTCACACCACCTTTCACCTGCGTTCCACCCAACACAGTTCGCTTGAAAACCACCCACTTTCGATCTTCTGGCAATCTCATCAGTTTCACCTCACAACCATCTGCAAAGATCAATGCCATTGCCTGCGAATCGCGGAGCCAAGTCAGTCGCGCTTGGACAGGCGACGCTTGCGCGGCACCTCGGCACGCACCACCGGCGCCGCTTCATCGTCGTCAAACGTGAGATCAATCACATCCACCGCTCCCGCACCCATCTTGTCCACGTTGGCATCGGCACTGATGGGAAGCGGTAGCAGACCACGGCGCAGACCACGCGCGAAAAGCGGTTCGCCTGCCATGCGCGCGCCATACGTGCGTTCCGACTCGACGAACATCGGCATGCCCATCCCACGTTCGTCTTCGTCAGTGGGGCTTGAGGCGTGCGAGGGCGAGGCGTACTGCGGCACCACATCGCGCGTGACGCGCAGTGCGAGCAGCGTCGGTGCCACCGCCGCATTGAGCGTCAACTTCTCCGGCCATCCGAACCTCGCCCCCGGCCCTTCGGTGAGATTATGAGCACCCGATGATGTCTGCGCCGGCGGGGCGGGGTCGAGGTACTCTGCGCATTCCCAGGGGTTCAGCGGTCCCGGTGCGAACCATCCGCGGCCGAGCGCGGCGCGTGCACTCGGCGCAACCATCCACGCATGCCGACCGGACCCACTGTCCAGCACGTACGAAAGCGCTTGCAGCCGTTGCATCCGCTCCGGCGTCGCCACTTCCGCCTGCTGCAACTGCACCTCCACCTCCCCTACCCCCACTAACGTAGCAGGAATCTCGTCCAGCACAAAGCTGAGCGTGTCGACCAGAAGCGTAAAGGCCCCTCCACCCTCGATACGCGACCCGGCGTGCAGCGCCAGCCGCAGAAGGACTTTGATCAGCCGAGGAGCGGCGGCTTTGGCAGCGCCGTTCCAGAGACAGCCAAAGCGTAGCACGAGGTGCAGTAGACGCATCGTCACACCGTCGTTCAGCGTCGAGCTCACCGCTGCGCTCAACGCGGTGCAGGACTCGGCTTGGGTGGAGGCAGCTTCGAGCGTATGGATGACGTGAAGCAGCACGTGGCCGCACGAATCGGCGTCGGTCGCGTTGAACGTGAATCCCTCCTGCTGGCGACACATGCGCAGCAGCGAATCGAGCACCTCGCCCACCGCCGCCTCCGCCGCCTCCTTGCCTGTCTGCGCCTTGATCCTGTCCGCGAGGATCTTGATGCCGATGTCGACGAAGCGCGAGACGAGCGCGGCGGAGCGGCAGTCGCGCATGAACTGCGCGCCAATGTGCGGCAGCCGCAGAAAGAGGTCGTCGAAGATCCCCGCCGCCAGCGCCTTGGTCTTGGTGTCGGCGCGCGACTGAAAGCTCGGCTCGACGAGCTGCAGCCGCTCAAAGATCTCCACCAGCTCGTTGGCCACCACGGGCGTGTCCCACTCGTTGAGTCGCGCCCGCACCGCACTCGCGTCGATTGAAGCCATATCGCCGAGCAACAGGCTCGTCGGGTCCAAACACGCCATGGCCGCGTCCATCACCTTGGCAGGGTTGCAGCCCCACATGGCCTTGCACGTGTCGCGCACGGTGAGCATGCACGCGCGCGCGTCCTGGCGGAACGCAAGCTGCATGCGCTCCGACGTGAGCAGCGCGCGCCAGAACGCCTCGACCTGCGCCTTGTCGCCTGTCGATAACGACGACGTCTCGCCCGAGGCACAGATCAGACTCGTCGTGATCTTGAGCAAACTCGGCAGGTTGACGGGAGCAAAGAGCAGCACCGTCTGCGCTCCGAACGCGCGCTGGTCTTCGTACGTCGAGCTGCTGCCCCCGTCGTCGCCTCCCAGGCTGCCGGAAAACATGTCGCGCAGGCAGGCGACCACGGCAGTAACGTGCAGCGTCGAGTCCTGGCTGCGTGTCGCAGGGTCGGTGAGCCTCGTAACGCCTGTGAGCAGGTACGGCAGCAAGAACGTATCCACCATAAGCTGCAGATTGAGCGTGCCGTGCGCCACAAGCCTACTGAGCAGGCTGAGCAGCGCCCTGAACGCGTCGTGCGAAACGCCACCGTGCTCCATGCTCTGTGCAAGGTCGCCGAGCCAGCGCGCATGACGCTCGTCGATCTCGAGCGACGCCTCGAGGTAGAGCTGGTCGATCAGCCGCACCGCCGCGTCGATCACGGCGGGCTCCGACAGCTGCAGCACGCTCTGCACGATGGCTCGCTCCGTGATCTCGTCGCTCGTGCCGTCCGGCTGCAGGAACAAGCTGCGGAACGGCGTGAGGATCTCGGAGCCCTCGATGGGCGTGGTGGCGCCGTGGTCGCTCGCGCCGTGACTGTGCTCGGAGCGCTGCGTGAGCCTGAGGAGCAGGGCGACGACGTTGGGCCGCAGAGCCTGCACATGCGCCTGGATCGCATCGTGCTCGGTCGGCGCATCGTGCGCAGCGGCATGCATGCGGCTCGGCAGGCCCTCGATGAGCGTGCGCAGGCGCAAGAGCGTCGTGGAAGCCATGACGGCCTGGCGGTCGTTTCGCACTGAGCTCGAATGGTTGAGCTGCTGCCGCACGAGCTGATTGAGCGTACCCATGATGTCCATCGAGCGCCACACGAGACTGAACTCGATCACCATGTTGAACGCCGGCCGAGCCAGACCGTCCGAGAGCGGACGCAACAGGAGCGTAGCGAGCAGCTGCGCCAGACACTCAAAGTCGTCGCCCATAACCAGGATCGCCGACACTAGCGAGAGCTCCTCGCCGCTGAGCACGTCGATGCGCGACGAGATGGCAGGAAGCAGCTCGCTGCGGAAGATCTTGCAGCGCACGAAGCGCGACGCCGACCAGAGTCGCGACAGCGCGTGCTGGAGATCATGCGCACCGACGCTCGTCTGTGTCGTTGCCGCCTCGTCCATCGCTCCAGCGTCCTCGGATGCAAAGGCGAACGGAAGAACGGATTGCAACTTGCGCAGAGCACGGCGCTGCGCCGCGTCTTCGTAGGTCTCCTTGGTGCGCTCGCCGTAGATGGCCTGCCTGCGCTGCTGAAACACCGAAGCTGGCTGATCGTACAGGGGCAGGGAGCGCAAGACGCGCAAATGAAGCGAGTCGCGAGACATTGGCGCATTGTTTGGGGCGACGACCGTGGCTGGCGCCGCGGGATCAGCCGTAGCAGAGGGAGTCGATGTGGTGGTCGTCATGCCGCGTGCAATGAGCCGCTGCAGGTACTTTGTGTACGAGAATACGCCTCGTCTTGCGAGCTCGCCGATCAGCACGACAAGAGAGCTCACGTTGATGGTGGCTAGCAGAGCCGCTTGCGGATCGGTGGTGAGGGCGTCGTCGGGCGAGTTGAGAGCGGCCTCGACGTCGCCGAGCCACTTGATCAGCATGGGCTCGACGTTGATCTTGCGCGTTTTCTTGAGCGGATGCTCGAGGTCGAACGCCGGCAGCGAGATCTTGTCTGTTTCTTCGCTGGATTCTTCCCAGGCGACGCCGAAGCGGATCTTTTCGATCAAGGTGGCTGCGAGGTACTGGCGCGCGACGCCACGGCGACGCTCGGTGCAGGCCCAGGTGAGGATGGTCTCGATCCTGGATGTCCAAGAAGCATCGTCTCGATGGAGCTTGGCAGCAGCCTTGCCAGCGGGGGGAGTCTGAAGAAAGACGCGATCGATGGTCTTCATGTCAAAGGAATCGAGAGCGTGTATGTCGAGATGATGTTGGTGCGATTGTGAAGCGGACGGCGAGTCTGGTTGCATGTCAATGGGAGTGGTACTGCATGGTTGCAACAGAAGCCGGTCGACCCTGGGGCGGATGTTGAGCTCGACGAAATCGGCAAGGTTGGGCGGGACGTGGGCCGAGGAATCGAGCTCCGCTTCGCCCTTGAGTTCGTTGAGAAGACGAACGAGAGAGGCGGCATGTTCACACCACAGGCGTGGGCTCGTGAGCGTGTCTGGGCTCGATTCGCAAACGATGCGAAAGAGTAGGAGGAGCTTGTTACGCAGAGCGGCGCCGCCGGTCGCGCGGTCGAAGCGAGCATCGAGCGCGGTGATCTGGGCGAGGAGGGCCGCGAGGAAGGGCCTGGCGAAGCAGCGTCTGCGAAGGATGAGGATGATGACCTCTTGGACGAGCTCCACGAGCAAAGGGAGCTGCACGAGGTTGGAGGCGGCAAAGGCATCGACGATCCAGCGGACGAGGATGGAGCGGTCGAGGAGGTGCTGCGCATGAAGGTGGCGTGCGAGCGAGAGGCTGTAGGACCACTTTGCGATCCATCGTTCCTGGTCGATGTGATTTTGAAGCACAGTACAGACCTCCTTGGAGGGGAGCGGAGAGGGTGACGAGGCGGCATGGAGGTTGGAGGGGGTGCGGGCAAAGTGGGCGGATGCGACGGAGCGCGAGAGGGCTGCCGAGGCAGCAGCCGAGCCTGGCGTTCTGGGCACATGAGTGGATGGAGAGGCGGGCGCGGGCGAGGCGGCTGCGGTGGAGGAAGAGGCTTCTGCGGCGTATGCGATGTTGAGCTCTGCCACCTGTTTCG
Source organism: Moesziomyces sp. F16C1 (assembly GCA_003004725.1). Taxonomy (NCBI): domain Eukaryota; kingdom Fungi; phylum Basidiomycota; class Ustilaginomycetes; order Ustilaginales; family Ustilaginaceae; genus Moesziomyces; species Moesziomyces sp. F16C1. Next base: position 10,786 of record NXFS01000019.1, read on the forward strand.
CCATCCAAGTGCAGAGGTTGGAGGTGATCTCGGGCACGATGGTGGCGGCCGACTTGTTTCGTAGCGACGAGAGCTCCGCGGCGCCGAGTGCGCGGATGAACCAGACGGCGCGTGAAATATCGACGCTTCTCCTCGTTGCTGCTGCGGCAGCGGTGGTCGAGGACAAAGAAGCTGCAGGGGCGGTGGCAGGAAGGGCGCCGCCAGCCCAGAGCATCTCGAAGAGCTTCTCGCCTCGGAAGCCGTGGGGCACGTTCCTGGAGAGGCGCGTGAGGGGCACGGTGGGGTCTGCGAGGTCCTTGACATAGTTTGCGAGCTTTGCGTCGTTGAGCGTGACACGCGAGGGCGGCTTGTACTGGGAGGCGGCGACGTGGGCGCGGTCGAGCTCGTGACGGCGTTGGGCGACTTCGTCCATCCATGATGAGAGGGATCGGAGGATGGCGGGCGTTTGTAGACGCAAGTAGATGCTGTCGTGAGCGGAGAGTGCCTCGTTACGGACGTAGTTGCGTGCGGTGAAGCCCTTGCGCACGGCGAGCTGCGACATGTCATCCTCGGGCTGGTTGGGTTTGGTGGTGAAGAGGTCCGGAACATCGCGTTGGGGCGCGGCTGGATGGAGCGGCGGTCGCCATGATGGACGCTCCTGCTGGTACGGCTCGGGCAGCCGTTGCGACTCGGCGTGCTTGACGCGATCGCGCGCGGGCGTTGTGGGCGGCGGCGGCGGCATGGAGTGGCCGTCGCTGCTGCTGCCGCTGCCACTCGAGTTCGAGAAGCGAGGGCGGGAACGAGGTTGGTGACGAATTGGCCTGCCTTATCGCAATCGGTCCATGGTGTTGGCCAGCCCGGCAGTGCCGCTCGACATGCTGTGATCGGTGGGAGAGCGCACGGATGATGGTGAGAGCATGCACTTGAACAGCATTTCAGGGTCCTGTCCCCATCGGCGCGCCTCCGACTTGTCTGGTGACCGGCCGCTGAGACTGTGTGGTGTTCGGTTGATCCGACGCACATTCTCCCACCCTTCCGGAATTAGAGTTGCACCCGTGCGAGAAGAATGTGAGAGAGGATATGCTTAGATGCCCATTTTTTCTGCCCCCTTCAGAAGAGTCACGCTCGCGAGACAGTGGGAGAAATGCGCAGCAGACACTGCGAGGGGTCTTGACTCGGACCTTCCGATCCACGCCATCTTCCCACCACCATATCATCACGCTGTCGATCACGCTCTCGTCCAGCACGCCCGATCGATCACCCAAAAGCGCATCGCGTCGCATTCTCTCCACTCTCGCACTCGGCTCAGCTGTGGAAACGTTCGGCTTGCGGCACCACCAGCAGCGACGACGATCACGACGACGACGCCCCTCCGCCTCTTTCGATCCTTGGCCCTGAAGCCGCATCCAGGGCCCCGCTCCTTGCTTTCACCTAGACTCTTCAATACAGTCGCCACCATGCCGCCCAAGGACGCCGCCGCCAAGGACGCCAACGCCGGCCCCATCCAGCTCGAAAACACCGCCAAGCGCGATTTCCTCCAAAAGCTCGAATCCGAGTCGCAGTCGTACTGGAAGCAGCAGAACGTCTTCGACGTCAACGCTCCCACCCAGGATGACGGCCTCGTAGACATGTCGCCCGAGGAGGTGCGCGCAAAGTACCCCAAGTGGTTTGCCACCATCCCCTACGCCTACATGAACGGCTCGCTCCACCTCGGCCACGCCTTTACGCTCTCCAAGGTCGAGTTCGCCGCAGGCTACGAGCGCATGCAGGGCAAGCGTGCGCTCTTCCCCTGGGCCTTCCACTGCACCGGCATGCCCATCCGCGCCGCCGCCGACAAGCTCGTGCGCGAGATCGAGCTGTTTGGACCCGACTTTTCCGGATACAAGGACCCCGCCGACGAGGCGGCTGCTGCCGACGTAGAACCGCCAGCGCCTACCGAAAACACCTCGAGCGCCACCAAGTCCAACGCCAACAACGTCGCCAAGGCCACCAAGGGCAAGCTGGCCGGCAAGGACACCGGCCTCAAGTTCCAGTTCCAGATCATGCTCAACTCGGGCGTGCCCAAGGAGGAGATCCACAAGTTCGCCGACGCCAACTACTGGCTCAGCTACTTCCCGCCCATCGCCAAGGCCGACTGCACCGCGTTCGGCTCGCGCATCGACTGGCGCCGCGCCTTCATCACCACCGACGTCAACCCGTACTACGACTCGTTTGTGCGCTGGCAGATGAACAAGCTGCACGCCATGAACAAGATCAAGTTCGGCGAGCGCTACACCATCTACTCGCCCAAGGACGGCCAACCCTGCATGGACCACGACCGCTCCGACGGCGAGGGTCTCGGCCCGCAGGAGTACACCGGCCTCAAGATGGAGCTCGTCCAGTGGGGCGCGCTCGCCGCTCCCGAGCTCGATGCAAAGCTCCAGGGCAAGAACGTCTTCTTCGTCGCCGCCACACTGCGTCCCGAGACCATGTACGGCCAGACCAACTGCTACGTCGGCCCCACCATCGACTACGGCGCCTTCCAGATCAACGACTCGGACGTCTTCATCTGCACCGAGCGTGCCGCACGCAACATGGCCTTCCAGGGCATCACCAAGGAGCGCGGCGAGGTCAAGCAGCTCGCCTCGATCAAGGGCTCGCAGCTGCTCGGCACCAAGATCAAGGCGCCCTTCGGCCTGTACCCAGAGGTGTACGTGCTGCCCATGGAGACGGTCCTCGCCACCAAGGGTACGGGCGTCGTCACCTCGGTGCCCTCGGATTCGCCCGACGACTACGCCACGCTTATGGACCTGCGCAAGAAGGCCGAGTACTACAAGATCGACCCGCAGTGGGCGGCGTTCGAGCCGATCCCCGTGATCCGCACGCCCGCGTACGGCGACATGACCGCCGAGACGCTGGTCAAGCAGCTCAAGATCCAGAGTGCCAAGGACAAGAACCAGCTGGCCGAGGCCAAGGAGCTCGCGTACAAGGAGGGCTTCTACAACGGCACCATGCTCGTCGGCTCGTACAAAGGCGAGGCGGTGCAGGAGGCCAAGAACAAGGTGCGCGACGAGATGATCCGCGCGAATCTGGCGTTTGCCTACGCCGAGCCCGAGGGCAAGATCATCAGCCGATCGGCGGATGAGTGCGTCGTGGCGCTGTGCGACCAGTGGTACATGGACTACGGCGAGGAGTCGTGGAAGGCGCAGGCGAGCAAGCTGATTGCGCAGATGAACACCTACGGCTCCGAGGTGCGCAACGCCTTCGAGGGCACCATCGACTGGCTCAAGCAGTGGGCGTGCGCGCGCTCGTACGGTCTCGGCTCCAAGCTGCCGTGGGACCCGCAGTACCTGGTGGAATCGCTGAGTGACTCGACCATCTACATGTCGTACTACACCATCGCGCACCATCTCCAGGGCGGCGTTGCGGACGGTAGCCAGGTGGGCCCCATCGGCATCAAGGCCGACGAGCTGACGGACGAGGTGTGGGACTACATCCTGGGCGATGCTGCGTTCCCGGCCGACTCGAGCGTGCCCCAGGCCAAGGCCGAGGTGCTCCGTCGCGAGTTCCGCTACTTCTACCCCATGGATCTGCGCTCGTCGGGCAAGGACCTTATCCCGAACCACCTCACCTTCTGCGTGTACGTGCACTCTGCGCTCTTCCCCGAGCACCACTGGCCCAAGGCGGTGCGTGCCAACGGCCACCTCATGCTCAACGGCAAGAAGATGTCCAAGTCGACGGGCAACTCGCTCAGCCTGCGCCAGTCGGTCGAGAAGTTCGGTGCGGACGCCACGCGTCTCTCGCTCGCCGACGCGGGCGATGGCATCGAGGATGCTAACTTCGAGGAGAAGACGGCGAACGCAAACATCCTGCGTCTGCACACGCTCATCGAGTGGTGCACCGAAGTCGTGCAGAACAAGAGCAAGCTTCGCTCGGGCCCCAAGGATACGTTCTGGGACCGCTCTTTCGAAAACCAGATGAACCAGCTGGTGCAGCTGACCAACGAGGCGTACGAGAAGGCGCTGTACAAGGACGCCACCAAGTACGGCTTCTACGAGCTGCAGACGGCGCGCGATCTGTACCGCGAGGCTACAGCAGATGTGGGGATGCACGTGGATCTCGTGCTGCGCTGGATCCGCACGCAGGCGCTGCTCATCACGCCCATTGCGCCGCACTTTGCCGAGCACGTGTGGAGCAAGCTGCTGGGCGAGAGCACGTCGGTGCAGACGGCACGCTGGCCTGCAGCTGGGCCGGTGGACCACTCGATCGCCGAGGCGCTCGCGTACGTGTCGGGGACAGTCAAGACGGTGCGCGATGCCGAGATCCTGCTGACCAAGAAGGCCAAGGGCAAGAACGCGGCTCCGGTCAAGTACAACGACCGCGCGCCCAAGGAGTGCCGCATGTTTGTCGCCAAGAACTTCCCCGCCTGGCAGGACAAGTGCGTCTCTCTCGTCCAGGCGCACTACGATGCGGCGACGGGAGCGTTTGACGACAAGGCGATCCGCGAACAGCTCGCCAAGGACGGCATGCTCAAGGACAAGAAGGTGATGAACTTTATCGTCACCTTCAAGAAGCGCATTGCGGACTTTGGCGCCCAGACGGCATTCAACAGGCTGCTGCCCTTCGACGAGATCGCCACGCTGCGTGCTGCCGCCGGCTACTTTAAGAAGAGCATGCACTTCAGCCAGATCCATATCTACCAGATCGAGGATGCCGACAGCTACAAGGGTGTTGAGGTCGACGAGAAGGTGCTCGAGGCGGCCGAGCCTGGTCAGCCCTCGTTTGCGTTCTTCAACGTCGAGGCCTAGACGACCTAACCCCCTTCCTCACGAGAGCAATACAGTCAAGTCTTCCCTTCTTACGGAGTGTGTGTGTATGGCGTGTGTGAATAAGAATACAGTTATGAGGCCGAAAGATCTAGAAGGACTTCTTCTGGATGAAGCTGAGGATATACGCCAGTGCGGCGCTGGTCTCCTTGGCCGCGGGAACGATCTGTTTCTTGGGCAGCAGAAAGCCATACGTTCCACCGTCCCTGAGTTCGATACTGAACGACCATTTCACTTTGGCCTTCTGACCGCCGTTTGTGTCCTTGGTAGCAGCATATGCCCAGTCGACCGCATTTCCGCCGGCGACGGCATAGACCTGACAGATCTTACCCGCGGTAAAGCTCCTGCCATTGACTCCCTTGACTGCCGCAATCGCACCCAGGCTCGCCTCGAGCAGATCCTCCTCATCGGCAGGCTGCAGCGCACAATCGGCGCTGAAAGGATACATCATCAGCTGGCCATAGCTGTGCAGGTCAAAGAATCCCACCACAGCATTCTGCGGATCCTCGATGTAGGATGCAATCGCCCGTGCCTCGGCAGACGAAAACGGCGCACTGCCCGAATACATCTCCGAACATGCGTTGGACGAGGAGGTGAAGCCATAGTCGTAGTTCCGGTTGATATCGACACCCTTACAGAAGAGACCCGAGGGAAAGTGGTTGGGCTGCCGGTTCTTGCGCCACATCCGGTTCTTGTCCCACGAGTACACGTAGCCGTCAGGGTTCGACACGGGCACCACCGTGATGCTGAACGAAGCCAGCATGAGTTGCGCCTGTTTCTTGCTCCACACCTTGCGCGCGCGCTTCTTGCCCCGACGCATCGCTTCGACAGGTGAGGTGGAGTTGGACGGTGCGCCCAACGCCGCAGCAAGCAGATCCGACGCAAAGTAGAGTGCGCTCGAGGTCGAGACCCACTCGCGTGCATGCTGACCGCCCGTCACCACGATGCCCAACTTTCCGTGTGCAGAAGCCGTGGCATTCGCAGGCGGGTCAGGCTGTGGATCCGGCTGCGGCTCAGGCTGAGGTTCGGGCTGAGGTTCGGGAAGGTCATCGGAGACCTTGAGCCCAAGAATGGGTCTGCCTTCGTGCGTTGTTCCCAGCTGTACGAGCTGTGCATGCGTAGGATAGCTCTGCTCGAGCATGCGCATGTACGCGTTGATCTCGTCGAACGAGTGATAGTCGCGATGCCACTTGTCCTCGCGCATCGCCTCCATCTCCTCCTCCTCCTCCACCACCTCACTGCGCTGCGCCGCCACGAGCTGCTGTACATCCTCAATCATCGTCTGTGCATGCGGCCTTTGCTGCTGCGGGAAAGGCTGCATGAGCTGCGCCATCCAATCTCGCTCCGCGCCGTCCTCGCTCGCCAGACGCACATCGACGCATCCATACACGTCCGCATCTGGCGAGGACGAGCAAGCGCTGCCACGATGCGCGGCCCACACGTCGAGGTTGAGCGCATGTGCGTGTTGAAGCAGCGCATGGTGCTGTGCGTGCGACGCGGTTGTGAATCGCACCACCTGCTGACCGGTAAAGTCGGTGACCTCGTGCGACTCGGCGGCGGAAGTAAACGTGATGCGCGGTGTAGCGTCGAAGGGCTGCTGGTGGGCGGTGGTGGTGGAGATGATGGATGCGGCGAGTAGCAGCAGCCGCGCTGCGAGTGTACGCTGCATGATGTCGCCCCACTGCTTCGCCTGAGGAAAGAGAGAGAGATGGTGGAGGGAGGATACGGTGTGGAGAAGGCTGGTCATCATTATCGGCCAAAGGCAGTCGCGTGACAGAGAATTGGCTTGGTCTCTCGGCCGACTGATGCTCCACATTTCCACATTTCTCGACCAAATCCTCGGAAGTCGGAGCAACACTCCAAATGTCGGCAAAAAAGAAAAATTGGGCAGAAATTGGCGGCTTTTTGGAAGAAAAGGGTTGGTTGGCGTATTGTCCTTCCTCCTGCTGCTCCTCCTCATCACCTCGAACATCGACGCACCATACACTCTCAACATGGCCGACGCACAGGTGCTCACACCCGAACAGGTGGCGCAACTCCTCGCTGCGCAACAGCAGCAAGCCTCCACCTCATCCACCTCGTCCACCAGCACACCGTCCAACCGTCTCAAGACGTCGTTTGAAAAGCGACGTGCATTTGAGCCGTTCTACACAGGTGGCGCCACCGCACTCACGCCCGATGGCACACTGCTCTTTGCGGCGCTCAACGAAGATGTTTCCGTCGTCCACGTGGCTACGGGCAACATCGTGCAGCGCATCGACGGCGATACGGAGGAAATCACCGCACTCGCAGTCAGCCCCGATGGCACGCATCTGATCGTCACCTCGCGCTCGCTGTCGCTGCGGATCTTCAGCCTTCCGGAGTGCACACTCGTACGGACGATCCCAAAAGCCCACGCGAGCCAGGTCAACCTCATGTGCGTCGATCCCACCAGCACGCTGCTCGCCACGGGCGGCTCGGACGGTGTGGCCAAGGTGTGGGACATCGCGGGCGGCTTCTGCACGCATGCGTTCAAGGGACATGCCGGCGTCGTCTCTGCACTGGCGTGGAACCTCCCGCCTGCTGAAGCAGCACCAAAGGCCGCCAAGAAGGGGAAGAAGCCGCAGCGCGTCATGCATCTGCTGGCCGGCTCCGTGGACGGCAAGGTGCGCGTGTGGGACCTCAACAACCAGGCCGAACTGCACAAGCCTGTCGCCACCCTCGCCGGGCACGACTCGGTAGTGCGTGGTATTGCGGTCGCTGAGCGTGGCGATGTTGTCGTCACCGGTTCGCGAGACCGTACGCTCGTCGTGTGGCGTCTAACTTCCAACGCGCCCTCGGCCGCAGCGTGGAAGCAGGCCGAGACGCTCTCGGCCAACGAAGGCATCGAGTCCGTTGGCTTCCTGCCCCGCCCCAACACCTTCTGGACAGGCGGCAGCGATGGCCAGCTCCGTCTATGGGATGTATCCACCTCGGCTATCATCGCGCGCGAGCCGCGCTCGTTCAACGAGCGACTCGCTGGCCAGGCCAGCCAGAGCGACGACGAAGACACGCGCGCCATCACCGCCGTGCATCTCGTTTCGCCGTCCGAGGGCGAGGCGTGGCTGGTGTCGGTGCATGCGGACCAGAACATTGTTGTGCGCTCCGCGAATCCGACGCTCAAGAAGGTCCGTCAGCTCATTGGATTCAACGATGAGATCGTCGACGTCGCTCTGCTGGCCTCGCACGGCGCGGCGGAGACGCATCTGGCCGTGGCGACCAACAGCCGCGCGCTGCGCGTGTACGAGCTCGGCAGCGACCAGACGAGCGCCGAGCTGCTTGCGGGACATACGGATATCGTGCTGTGCGTAGACAGGTCGCCCGACATGCGGCTGCTCGCCTCGGGCGCCAAGGACCGCACCGCTCGCATCTGGGCCTGGCTCCCCACCAACCGCCTCTCCACCCAAGCCGAATCCGCAGACGGGGATACCGGTAAGCGCGTTCGTCGCCACCCCACAGCAGCACCCATCGACGAGAGCAGGGAGAGCGAGGAGGACGAGGGCGAATGGGTCTGCGTGGCGGTGTGCGAGGGACACGCCGAGTCGGTCGGTGCGATTGCATTCGCCCGCCGCGCCGCCAAGTCAGGTGCGCCGTATGCGCCGTTCATTGTGACCGCCTCGCAAGACCGCACCATCAAGCTGTGGGACCTGTCGCCTCTCACTGCGCTGCTCGAATCGAACGCGACGATTTCGGCGCCGCTATCGCTCAAGTCGCTGCTGACGCAGCGCGTGCACGACAAGGACATCAACACCGTCGACGTCTCGCCGAACAATGCCATGATCGCCACGGGCTCCCAGGACCGCACCGCCAAGCTTTTCTCTCTCTCCTTCTCCACCTCCTCCTCGGGCTCTTCAGCACGCGTTACACCTCTTGCAGTGCTTAAGGGCCACAAGCGCGGTGTGTGGGCATGTCGCTTCTCGCCCGTTGATCTTGCGCTCGCCACAGCATCGGGGGATAAGACGATCCGCTTGTGGTCGCTCAGCACCTTTGCGAGCGTAAAGGTGTTCGAGGGGCACACGAACTCTGTGCTGAAGCTCGGGTTCGTTGCAGCGGGGATGCAGCTTCTTTCGTGCGCCGGGGATGGGCTGGTCAAGGTGTGGAATGTCAAGGACGAAGAATGCGCTCTCACGGTCGACGCGCACGATGACAAGATCTGGTCTTTCGCCATCTCGCGCGACGAGGGCTGGTTCGTCAGCGCCGCTGCGGACGGCACGATGCACGTGTGGGAGGACAATACGCAGCAGCGCCTCGCGGACGAGCGCGAGCAAAAGGAGGACGAGGTGAGGATGGAACAGCAGTTCGCCAACCTCCTCACGACGCGCGACTGGCGCAACGCCATCGTCCTCGCCCTGCAGATGGACCAACCCCGTCGCCTGCTCAACCTCTTTACCCAGGTCGCCAACTCCCGCCCGGACACTGCCGGCGGTCTCATCGACGATGCCCTTGGCGGTAGTGTTGGTGGCGATGCCGGGTCGATCACAGGCCTGGCTAGCGTTGATGCAGTCTTGGCGACGCTGTCAGGAGCGCAGCTGATCCAGCTGCTCAACTACGTGCGTGACTGGAACACTTCCACACGCACATCGCCCATCGCACAGACGCTCCTAAACGCCATCCTGTCAACGCACTCGGCTTCGTCATTGCTAGCGCTGTTCGACCGGGAGGCCAAGACGCAGCGCGCGGCATTTGCGCAGCGGGCCGAAGACGAAGAGCTCGGCATTGCCAAACCGCGCACCGACCGCGACAAGGCTCAGGAGCGCCGCAAGCACAAACAGCTCACTCTGGACCTCGCTTCGCTAGTCGATGCGCTGACCGCGTATTCGGAGCGACACTTTCAGCGCGCCGATAGGACGCGCATCGAGGCGGCTATGCTCGAATACTCGATCACCGCCATGGACTCGCTCCTAGGCCCTCAAGACGACGACGACCAGCCCCAAGATGCAGCGTTTGAAGATCAAATCCACCTCGAGTCGGAACAGGACGAACAGGAGCATAGCGATGTAGACATGTCCGTGTAATTCTACTTTGTATTGCTATGCGATGTACACGATGCGTAGGGCGGATTTGCCCGCTCGAATGACAGCTGCCTTGCCCCCCCGCGGCAGGGGCACCATCTGCTCTTCCAAACTTGCTCCTGCAGGAACATTGTTGATGTACAGCCCGCCCGCGTTGAGCAGCCTCTTTGCCTCGGCTCTGCTTTTGACGAGTCCAGTTTCGGCGGCTATACGTGTGACGTCCGTTGGGTGTCCCTGCTCCAGCGTGACCACCATGCTTCCTGCGCTGTGCAGATCCAGCTCCCTGAGCAGCTGCGGCACGTTGTCGGGTGTGGCAGCTACGAGCTGGGTGAGCGTTTGTGCCGTTTTCGCCGCCTCCGGTCCGCGAATGAGTCGGGTCATGTGATCTGCAAGCAGCCTCTGGGCGACCCTCTTGCTCCTATCCGCCTCATGCTCCTGCAACACCTGCGCAATTTCGACCGGCGAGAGCAGGGTGAGTGCGTGGAGGTACCGCGCCGCATCGGCATCTGGCGTCCTCAGGAAGAACTGGAAGAAGTCCAAATGGCTCGTAAGATCCGCATCGAGCCACACTGCATTGCCTGCGCTCTTACCAAACTTCTCCCCGCTCGCCGTGGTCAACAGTGGCAGCGTGAGTCCATACGCAGGATCGTCCTGCATCGCCTTTGACCCCATCGTCCGCCTAATCAAATCGATACCTGCGCTAATGTTGCCGAGTTGGTCCGACCCACCTAGCTGCACGGTGCAACCCGATGAGCGGTGGAGATGGGCAAAGTCGTACGCCTGCAGCAGCTGATAGCTAAATTCGGTATAACTCATACCCTCCCCCTCCATCCTGGACGCCACGCTATCCCTTGCCAGCATCTGCGTCAAGCGTGCGTGCCTTCCCACATCGCCGAGAAAGTCGAGCATCGAGACACCGCTCATCCACGTATAGTTGTTCATCATCTGAACGCCCACCTCTTTGCCCGAGTACTGGCCGACATTGGCAAAGAACGTCTGCAGCTGCGACTGGATTGCGGCAACATTGGCGCTGAGCGTATCGGCATCGAGCGCATTGCGTTCGCTGGAGCGACCAGAGGGGTCGCCGATACTGCCCGTGGCGCCCCCGACGAGCACGATGGGATGGTGTCCGTAGCGCGCGAAGTGTGCCAGCGCTAGAAGCGGCAAAAGGTTGCCGACGTGCAGCGAACGTGCCGAGGGGTCGACGCCAGAGTAGACGGTCCGGGGCGACGAGAGGTGGGTGCGCAAGGCGCGGGATGTGAGCGTGTGCACTAGCCCGCGTGTTTCCAGCTCGCTGACAACATCCCCTGTAGAAGTGCTGTACCTCCGCACCCCTCGCGACGGCGAGAAAATGCACCGCCGTACGACCCGCGCCAGCATCGATGTCTTGGAGTGTGTGAGAGAGTGATGGTGTTGGTGAAACGGAAGAAACACGCAAAAAAAAAAGTCACTCGGCTTATTTCGGCTCAATTGTCGGCTTCAAAATTCCCACCTCCACTCCTCCTCACTCCTTCTCACCCCTTCTCACTCCGCCTTTCACCCTCACCAAGCCAATTGACGCGAAGACGGACGGATGTAAATGCATCGCTATTAGCCCACTACAGCTCTTCCTCGTAGTCGTCAGTCTGTGTATCCACCTGGTCGGCATCCTCATCCGACGCTTCGTCCTCCATCTGCTGGCAAAGCACATCAAACATGCTTCCCGTCTTGCCCGTTCGCGCCGGCTCGGCCTTGCGTTGCAGCGTATCCAGCGCCGCACTGCCAAACATGCCGTTGCCCACGCGTGGGCCCTGCTCGTCGGCACCCGGCACGGCTGCGTCGTCGAGCATCTGGCCCTGCAGCTGGCTCACGAGTCCGGCGCCTGCACGCTCGGCGCGCTTCTTGAGCTTCTTCATCTTGCGCCGGGCCGCTCCCGTGGGTGCGGCCATCTGTGCAAGCTCGTCGGGCGCAAACGCGGTCGCCAGCTCGGCGGTGCGCTTCGATGCCGGCACAGCCGCCTTGGCCGCGAGCTTGTCTTGCCACGCCGAAGTTGCCGCTTCGGGCTGGGGGGTGGGGAGCGATTCGTCGTCAGAAAGGTCGGCGTCCAGGCCGGGCACGATGAGCGCGCGGCGCGTGGTGGCAATGACGGAGTCGTCGTCGCTGTCCGCATCCGAGTCGTCCGAATCCGACAGTCGCGATCGCTTGCCCAGCGTCGAGCGGCGGGACGTGTCGCCAGCCTCCGCCGCCTCTGCGGCCTCCACCGTGTGCAGCTCGGCTTGCATGCGAACGGGCGCCGTGTGATCGTCGTCGATGTCCGCCTCGCTCTCTGCCTCTGGCGGCGCTGTTCGCGGTGCCGGAGCGTCCGGCAGCGGAGCGTTCGACTGGCCCGTGCCTGCGCCAAACACTTCGGCATCTGCATCGCCGAGCAACGCCGCCAGATCAAACGCCTCGCTGAATCCGCTGAGGATCGCCGAACTCTGCTCGAGCCTCGCCTCGGGTGCGCTCTCTGCGGCCGCTTCGGTCGAGAGGATGGCGGAGCGGTGCAATGCTGGTGGATGCGTGTAGTACTTGATACGGCCGATGTTCCAGTCGTGCAGCACGCTGCGCGCGGTTCCGTCGATGTCGATCTTGCCTCCGCGCGCCATCCTGCCGCGCTGCACGGCGATGCGCATGAGCAGGTCCTGTGCATCGCCTTGCTGGAACCACTCGAGCCCGTACACCTGCATGAGGTGTTCGGCGTCCACGCGCGCCATGATGGCCTCGACGGGAGTGATGGGATCCTGCACCAGCTCCACCTTGACCACGTTGCGCAGCAGCGCCGACTGCTTGCGCATGTGCACCTCCTCGGGCGACAATCCCAGCGCCGCCGCCCCCGCTCCCGACTCGTCGCTGAACACGATGCCGGGACAGTCGAGCAGCCGCACCGACTTGTCGAGCATCACGCTCTGCACCACCTTGGTGTGGCCCGGCGTTGAGGCGACGCTGCAGACGCGCGCGCGCTTGAGCGAGTTGATCAGGCTCGACTTGCCCACGTTGGGCGCGCCAAACACGCCCACGGCGATCGACGTCTTGAGGTTGAGGCTGCGCGAGTAGTTTTTGATGAGCTGCAGCACCGCCCCTGCGCCCACCGCTTCGGAGCCGCTGCTGATGGCGTCGCTGCTCGAAGACGCCGCGCCGGCCTTGGTGTAGTTGACCGCACTCGCGCCCTGCGACAGATGCGTGCGCTGCGACTGCGTCGATGCCTTGAACGCCAGCGTGGGGAAGTCGTGGCGCAGATAGCGCAGCCACGCCTCGACGTTCGACTTGGGCACCAGGTCGATCTTGTTGAGGATGAGCACCACCTTTTTGCCCGCGCGCAGCAGCATGCGTTCCGTCTCGAGCGACCGGCATCCGAGCGGATCGCGCGCATCCACCACCTCGAGCAGCACGTCCGCATTGTCCACCACTTTGCGCAGCTCGCGCATGTACGCCTTGATCGACGAGTCCTTGCGGCCCGTGAGCGTGGGATCGAGCTGCAGCGACGGGCTATCCATCGCATCGATGCTGCTGTCCAGAGGCTCGAGCGACGGATGCGCCTCGGTATTGCTCATCGCAGCGGCGCCCGCGATCTCCTCACGCAACTTGGCAGCCGCACTTGGCTCGGCGACGTCGCCGCTGTCCGTGTCCATCGCGGTAGAAGCTGCGCTGTGGCCTCGTTGGTTGTATTGCTGCTGTAACTGCTGGAGCTGCCTCGCCTTGCCCTTGTTGACGAGGCTGGCAAACTGGTTCTTGTTGAATACAAAGCCGGCGTTGGTCGCCTGCTTGCCTACGCCTGGCGTGGCTGTCGACGCCGAGTGCGCCTTGGCGGCAGCGATCTTTGTCTTTTTGCGTGCATGTCGATCCTCCTTCCTCTGCTGTCGACCCATTGTTGCGATGATGATGTTCGGAGGAAAAAAGATGATGAGCCTTTTGACACATGTTTCTTCCAGCTCCGAGCCGCTCAGCTTAAAAGCCCAAAAAAGGGTCCTCCGAAAAAATTCACGCTGCTGAGAGAGAGAAAGGAAAAGTGGGGTGGAGGTTGCTTGGTCATGATTACCAATCATATCGCACCGTCCGAAGAAGTCGCCGATGCCCGATGCATTGACGAAGGCCGGAGTGTGACTCGTTCCGCTCCACCACCAACACTACTATCATCACCACCACCATCGTACCTCAACAATCACCATGGCGGCATCCTCGTCCGCCGCATACCTGGCCGGGCCATTCCCGTCAGGGAGAGCCCTCACCGAGCACGACGTGACGCCCACAGTGCCGCCCACGCCCTCCGAGGAGCATGCGCCGCCCACGCATCTGTACGCCGACCTGCCACCGCACCTCATGCAGCCGGACAACACGCCCGACTATCTGCGCCTCATCCTCAACGCCGACATCTACGACCTGGTTAAGCAGACGCCGCTCCAGCCGGGCGTCAACCTCTCGTCCAAGACAGGATGCAACGTGCTGCTCAAGCGCGAAGACCTGCAGCCCGTGTTCAGCTTCAAGCTGCGCGGCGCGTTCAACATGATGCAGCAGCTCGACCCGGAGCAGAAGTGGAAGGGCGTCATCGCCTGCTCGGCCGGCAACCATGCGCAGGGCGTGGCGATGGCCGGTGCGCATCTCTCCATCCCGTGCACCATCGTCATGCCCAAGGGCACGCCCGAGATCAAGACGGCCAACGTCAAACGCCTCGGTGCCAAGGTGGTGCTCTTCGGCCAGGATTTCGACGAGGCCAAGGCAGAGTGCACGCGTCTGTCCAAGGCGTACGGCTTGACCATCATTCCGCCCTTCGACCATCCGCGCGTCATCGCAGGCCAAGGTACGATCGGCGTCGAGATCTGCCGGCAGACCGACATGTCGAATCTCGATGCCATCTTTTGCTGTGTCGGCGGTGGCGGTCTGCTCGCCGGCGTCGCCGCGTACATCAAGCGCATCGCACCGCCCCACGTCAAAGTCATCGGTGTTGAGACGTTTGACGCCGATGCGCTGGCGCAGTCGCTCGAAAAGGGCCAGCGCGTGCTGCTCAAGGAGGTCGGGTTGTTCGCCGACGGCACCGCCGTGCGCATCGTGGGCGAAGAGTGCTTCCGCGTCTGCCGCGATACCGTCGACGGCGTCGTGCGCGTCACCAACGACGAGATCTGCGCGGCCATCAAGGACGTCTTCGAAGACACGCGCTCCATCCCCGAGCCCTCGGGCGCGCTCGCCGTCGCAGGTATGAAGCGCTACATTGCCACACACGGTCTCGCCGGCTCGGGTAAAAAGTTCGTCGCGCTCGTGTCGGGTGCCAACATGAACTTCGGGCGGCTGCGCTTCGTTGCTGAGCGCGCCGAGCTGGGCGAGAACAAGGAGGCGCTGCTCACGGTCGAGATCCCCGAGGAACCGGGTGCGTTCCTCAAGCTGCACAACCACATCCACCCGCGCGCCGTCACCGAGTTCAGCTACCGCTACGCCGACAGCCAGCGCGCACAGATCCTGCTCTCCTTTATGCTCAATGGCACCAAAGCACCCTTGCCCGAACCACCGGCTCCTGGTGCACTCCCCGTCCCCGAGCTCGGTGACGCCTCCGCCTCCATGGCTTCAAGCACTGCATCGCTCGACCCCTCGCGTCTCGCCGACTCTCTCGCTGCATCGACAATGTCCGGTGGTTCAGAACTCGACAGCATCCTCGCCGCACTCACTGCAGATGGTATGACGCCGCTCGATGTGTCGGGTGACGAGGTGGCCAAGTCGCATCTGCGCTACCTCGTGGGTGGTCGAACCGCCGTGCCCAACGAACGCATCTTTCGCTTCGAGTTCCCCGAACGCCCCGGTGCACTCCGCAAGTTCCTCGTGGGCATGCAGTCCGGCTGGAACGTCTCGCTCTTCCACTACCGCAATCACGGCGCCGATGTCGGCAAGATCCTCCTGGGCATCCAGGCTCCCCAGGCAGACCATGCAAGCCTAGACGCTTTCTTGAATGGCCTCGGATACCTCTACCACGAAGAGACCAACAATCCCGTCCTCCAACGCTATCTCGGCACACACTAGCTGTTTTCTCTCTGTATAACTAGAACACAATAGCTCGGCACTTTGGAATCCAGTGCCACGTAGGTCTCGCGGGATGTGTGTGCAATCGACAGGAGCTGCGTTACCAGTGTACCCTGACCCCTAAACCCCAACCCCATGCTAGGAGAAACTCGACGCCATGGACCATGCGAGACCATCGATGGCGACAACTCACCTTGGACAGCTCTCTCATTTCGCATTCGTTGATAGCACTCGTGGATCACACGCATTGCTTTGCATTGCACCACGCAGTCTCGACCTGGGCTCTTTCATGCGAGACTGCTGATACCATCAAGATCCCACTCGTGAGCGCATCGGTAGCCGTTCAGAGTCAAGAGCACACGATTTTCGTCAATGGTGCGAATCAAACGGCTTTCACCTCATGCCTCACTCTTCTCCGAAATATACGCAGTCATGGCCCTTGCAACGCCGCACACACCAGTCCCTTTGCTTTCCGAATCCGCTTGTCATTTCCCTACTTGGACGACTAGTCGAGCGACTAGTTGAGCGACTGGTACGCGACCATGGCCTTGAACGAGTCGTTGTTCTTGACCAGCTCTGCATACGCGCCCTGCGCCTGCAACTGTCCGTTTTCGAACAAGAAGATCTTGTCTGCATCTTTGATGGTGCGCATCCTATGAGCAATGGCCAGAATCGTGCATTTGCCCTCTTTGCGGATCGCATCCAGCGTCTGTTGGAACGCCTGTTCGCTATGACTATCCAGTGCGCTCGTCGACTCGTCCAGGAGCAACAGACGGGGTTTGCGAATCAGCGCACGTGCGATCGATAGCCTCTGCTTCTGTCCACCGGAGAGCTGCGACGAGGTGATGAGCGTGTCGTAGCCCTTGCGGAAGGACATGATGGTGTCGTGAATCCCCGCCGCCTTGCAGGCCGCCTCGATATCTGCATCCGAAATACTCGTCTGCCAAGACACGTCTTCGCGGTATGGCGCAAGCAGCTCATCCTCCTCCCGGCCCCGTCCCCGCTTGGACTTGCGAACCGCAGTAGCGCTGGGCAAATCTGGGCGCAGGCCAAGTAAGACGTTGAACCGAACCGTGCCGTAAAAGATCACGGGCTCTTGAGGGACGATCGCCATGTCTCGACGCAGCACCGCGTCCGAGGTCCGATCGGTGCGCAAGCCATCCACACGAACGCACCCGCTCGTTGGCGTGTAGAAGTTCTCGATCAACGACATGGCAGTCGTCTTGCCCGATCCCGACTGCCCCACAAACGCCGCAAAGCATCCTGGCGCAATACTGAGCGAAACCCCCTTGAGCGCCGCCTCCTCGCGCGTCGGATAGGTGAACGACACATCCTCGAAACTGATCCTTGCCGCCTTTGTCTTTTCTACCGCATCCGCATCCCCACCCTCCTGTGCCGCACCTTCGACATCCTTACCCATCTTCTCCTGCACCGCCTCGGGTCTCTGGTCCATAAGCCGGAAGAAGTTCGCCGCCGACACGTGGGCCTTGCTGAAGTCGGGCGCAAAGGCCAACAGCTGTCCACTGGCCTGTGCCGAAAACAGCAGTGCGGGAAGCACGATAAAGAACGCCGTCTGCGAGTACCGCCCTTCGGCAATGTTCTGACTGCCCCACCAGTACGCAAAGGCGTAGATGAAGTAGCTGATGCTCAGCGCGAGCGCCAAAAACACATTGCCGAACAAAAAGTGGCGCATCGACTCGCGGTACGGCTTCTGCAGCGACCGCTCGAACTTGCGCATGACATCGTCCTCGCGCCCCAAACTCGCCACCGTCCGGATGCACTGCACCGCCTCGATGGCGAGCGCGTTCGACTTGATGTACGCCGTCTCGTGCCGCTTCTGGAAATCCGCCAGCACCTTGAGCCTCAAATACCCCGCGGTGAGGATGATCGGCACGAGCGCAAGGATCACCACCGCAATGCGCCATGCGATGGCGTGCGATACAATGATGCCGGCGAGCAGGTTGACAAAGATGCAAAAGATGGTGCCGATCACGGTGCCCGTGACGCCGCCGAGGTTGTTGGCATCGTTGGAGAGCGAGGCAATCATCGACGCCGGATTCTGGTCCTGCGCCTCGAACCACGTCAGACGCTGATGCATCATCGTGTTGAACGACACACGTCGCAGTCGGAACAGCAGCCTCTCGGCCACCAGCCCCCACACCAGCCCGTTGATCGAGTACGCCACCAGCTGAATGAGCGCCAGGATGAAAAAGTAGCGCGCGAACTCGCGCCCGGAGCTGCGCACGCCGTCGGGAGTGTGACACTGCGGATTCAGGGCTTCGATCACGTGGCCGAACAGCACCGCCTCGCCCGAGTACGAGCCGCCCATGATGGTGCTTGTAAACAGACCCAGCAGGATGTACGCCCACTCGCGACGGACGAGCCAGAGCACACGTCGCAGAATCACGCGCGGCGGATACCCTGTCTTGTGCTGCTCGATCTGCGCCTCGGTCGCCTCCTTTTCGGTGGGCTCGTCGCATCGCACTCCACCCGCGGCCGCCTTATCGTTCTGCGCATCGTCGCTACTGTTGCGCCTGAGTGTCGCGCGACTCGACTCGAGCGAGTCGGCATTGGACTCGTCGCGTTCCCCCTCGACGCCTTCGCTCTCGTCGTCCTCGGCCACATCGTCCATCCTCTGGCGCGTGCGTGGTTCGACCTCTTCTGCCGCAATGTCGTCCTCGACCTCGCTGTCGGCATCCGCCTCATCCGCACCCTCGTCCGCGCGCGAGCCAGTGTCCTGAGCCGCGGCGAGCTTGTAGTAGTATCCGCGCAGCGCGAGTAGCTGCTTGTGCGTACCCTGCTCCAGCACCTTGCCTGCGCCCATGACGACGATCTGGTCGTAGTTGCGAATCGTCGCGAGTCTGTGTGCGATAGCGACGGTGGTGACGCCCTCCGAGATGCTATCCAACGCATTGGCGACCGCGTGCTCCGAGTGCGAGTCGAGCGCCGCAGTCGCCTCGTCGAGAATCAGCAGCTTGGGCTGCTTGACGATCGCACGCGCGATCGAGATCCTCTGCTTCTGCCCGCCCGAAAGTTTGCCGCCCGCTTCGCCAACCTGGCTATCGTAGCCCTGCGGGAGGCGCTCGATGAAGTTGTGCGCGCCCGCGAGCTTGGCTGCGCGCACACAGAGCGTCTTGATCTCGTCGAGCTGCTCGAGCTGTTCGCTCGTCGTGAGCACCTGCTCGAGCTCCGTGCCGGTCTTCTCCTGGCCGACCTGAGAAAAGGCGAGCACGGTCTCGTGGAGGTGGCTGTGGGCGGGCGAGCCGACGAGGCCGTGCGCGATGCTCTGCATGATGGAGCAGTCGAACAGCACCGGCTCCTGCCCCACCACACCGATCTGCGACCGCAGCCAGCGCACGTTGTACTCGCGCGCATCGGTGCCGTTGAGCAAAACCCGACCGGACGTCGGATCGTAGAAACGCTGCAGCAGCGCTGCAACCGTCGACTTGCCGGACCCCGACAAGCCCACGAGCGCCACACGATGTCCGGCGGGCACCGAAATGCTGAGTCCGTGCAGCGCCTTTTCGTCCGGACGCGCGGGATAGCTAAACTCGACGTCCTTGAGCTCGACTGCAATGTCGGTCACATCGCCCGGCTGGGGCATGATGCCATGCGAGGCGTTGGTGGCGTCGATGGGCGAGACTTTGTCGATGGTCTCGCGCAACGCCTGGCCCGCGCCCGATGCGGCCGAGAATGTCTGCAGATACGGCGCGATCTGGCCCACGATGAACGACGCATCGAGCAACAGGAAGATGACCGTGTACACGGATCCGACGGTGCCCGGGTTGCCGGACGACGCGATCAGGTTGGAGCCCGAGAAGAACGCCAGCGCATTGGCCGAGTATCCCACAAAGAAGAGCGCGCCGAGCACACACGCTGCCGCGAGCGCCTTGAGCGTGCCCTGCCTGCGTGCGCGCTCCAGATGGCTCTGGTAGATGTTCGAGAGCCTCTTCTGCGCGCCAAATGCCTGGACGACGGGCAGATTGTTGAGCGCCTCAGCCGCCAGACTCGCCGCATGCGACAGATGGGTCGAGGTGTTCTTCTGCGCATTTGCGACGAACCTCGACCCGACGATGCTCACGATTCCAAACGCCGGCAGCAGCGACACGAGCTGCCCCGCGAGCCTGGGCAGCTTGATGAACGCCACGATGTAGCTCGTGACAAAGTACGAGAGCGACGAGATGAGGATGCCCATCTTCTCGCTCGTGCCGTTCTGGATGGTGAGCAGGTCGGCCGACAGCCGCGTGCCCACCTCGCCCGGCTTGAGCGTGTCGAAGAAGGCCATGTCCTGTCGCAGCACCGAGGCAAGGTAGCGCTGGCGCATCTTGCGCACCAGCCGCTCGCCGAGGTTGGACCAGCACGTAGTGTACGTCCAGATGAGGAAGAAGTTAACGGCGGCGATGATGGCGATCTTGCCTACCTTGTCGTCGACTGAGGAGAGGAAGGCGTTCTTGTCGGTGGGCACTGAGGACGAGCCGCACGAGGCGCTGTTGAATCCGTCGATGAGCTGACCGAACAGGATACCAATGAGCGGCAGTGGCACGCCAGAACCGATGGCTGCGATGATGCCGATAACGAGCAGCGCAACGTCGGTGCGATCGGCTGCCTTGTATAGGGCAAAGTAGTTGGAAGAGAGACGAATGCTCTTTACGGTATCTCTGCAACGCTCCTTGAAAGTGAGCTTCTCCTTTTTCTTTTCCTGGTCCTGGCTGTCTTCTTCAGGACCACTGGGATCGTTTTGTGGTGGCGAGAGGGAAGCGGCGTCGGTGGCTGCGCGTGATGCACGCGATTGATTGCGACGCAGCTGGTTGGTTGCGAGGTCCGAGCCGTCGATCGAGTGGCTGGTACCGACTCTGCCCTTGGTCGCTGCGAGAGGCCCTGGCTGGGTAGCAACAGCCTGCGTGGCAAGCGCTCGTGTCGGGATGCGTGGTGAGTCCCACGGCTGGATGGTGTTCTCAAAGTCGGCGGCCTCGCCAGACTCGCCATGCGCCTGGCTCGCGGCCGTCACCGCTGCAGCCCCAAGCACGTCGGGATGCGGGAAGCTGGTGCCGGGAATGCCTGCATCGGCAAACATGGCCATGTTGCCACGTTGGGACCAGCCGATGGGGCCATGATCGGACGAACGGCTATTGGAGCGCGGTCTGCCACTGGACGAGCCGGGGCGATCGGATGGCTGGGGAGCGCGCACGGTTCGCACGATCCGCTCGAGCGAGGGGGGACCCGGGTGGGCATGTCGTGGACGCGCAACGTAGCGACCATTGCGGAAGCTGGCGTAGGAGACGGCGCCATCTGCCGAGTTGGATCGCTTGCGAGTCTTGACGCTGCTGAGGCTTGCACTTGCGCCCGAATCGAGCGTGTCGAGTTTGGGCCGCGAGGAAGTTTGATCGGCCCCGATGGCAGTCGATGCAGAAGCTGGCGACGAGGAGCGACCCTGAGACGAGGACGACGATGAAGAAGACCGCACGACTGCTTCGCCAGGTGGGGTGGAGGAAGCCATGGTGTCGGCCTGCTGCTGCTGCTGCTGGACGAGGGCTTCGAATTCGAGACGGTGGAAGTAGTCGTGGTGGTCGTCGAACGAGTAGCGTGCCGTTGGTGTCCTTGGGTCGCTGCGGAGCTGGGTCAAGAAGCTGGCCGAGAGCGATTCGGGATCATTATTATCTGCGTCGTCGTCTTGGTCTGAGTCGCTGTCGTTGTCGTCCGTCTTAGGAGAAGCGTAGGGGCTGCCGGAGCGAGAAGAAAGCGCCGATGGGGCGGGCTGGTTCATGCAGGGTCCCGAAGGAGCCCCGGCGGCGGCGGCGGCATCGGTAGCCGGATCTTCATGGCTGATGGAATGCGAGGATGCTCGGGCCGAAGCGAGCTGCGGGCCCGTAGACGAGGAATGGTGATCATCGCCATCCGCGCTGGCTCGCACCGAAGACGGTTGCTGGTGCGAGGACGTCATCTGTGGAGGTCGGCCCGGGAAATGATCACGAAATCCGTTTTTTGACGGCGCGTCACCGACCGCTTGGCTGGGAAAGAAGAATCGCCAAAAATTCTCCGATGGTCGTGTAGCCCTCGTTAGACGCCGAAGCCGTGTATGCTGATGGTCGACAAGGGGGCGAGTCTTGGCGTTCGCTTCCCGAAGAAGATTACCTCGTAGCGGGTCCTGTTGGTGTAGATAGGAGGCGAGGCAGCAAAAGGGTCTAAGGTGTGAGTCAGGCTGATCGCTCCGAGGTCCAATGCGCTAGTTGCCGGTGCTGGCCTAGTCATCCCAAATCGCTTCTACTCGGCCCTTGAAATGTGGCTCCGTCAAAGGCAGGCGACGCCGAGTCCAGACGAAGAAATCGTGTACGGCGGCGCAGACAGTATGCGATCGGGTGAGGGGCTCACAGACTTACCTTGGCTGTTTGTCAAGTGCCCACAATTACGGTGGGTGCGTTCAAGCGTCCGCTTCGATCACTGTTCAGCTGGTACGCCGGTGGCTCGTGCAAAGCTGATGAGCTCTGATGCCGGTCTGTTCCCTTGTCCGTATCGGTGGTGGTGGTGGTCTCGATGGAAGTAGGCTCTGCAAGTGCAAAGGGCGAAGGCTGCCTTGCTCGGGGCAGAGAGTTGGCTAGTCTTAAGAGGCTTTGCACCTATGCAGACACCGAGCAACTAGTGCCGGGCTGTGAAGAAGCGGCTTGGGGACGAGGGCAGTGAGCAGACACACCAGCAGCTCGGTTCAGGTTGAAAGCGGGAAAAAAATTATCAGATGGCCAACAAACACTCACATGCCTCTGACAATGGACAGTGTGACAACGGTGCCTTGGCTTCCGCCTTTGTCTCTCTCTACCTTTTGCCGAGCCCAATAATGGCAGTCATACCGTCCAATCACAATGCTTGCCAGCCGAGTGTTCGCAGCTTGCCTTGCATCGCTGTGCACTAGCGCGCTTCCCTTCGAACTGCGACTTTTTCTTGGCATGCTCTGTCCTTCCCCCGAACGCCCCGAAAAAGTCCGCTCTCGTCATTTTGGCTTTCGGCCCCGCCTTATCAGATCATTCAGGCAATCCCTTCTCTCCCAGATCTGACAGTCAAGAAAAAACTTTTTATCTGATTAGTCCCCCCGCTCGTGCCAAGCAAAAGAAGCTCGACGAACAGAAACTCACGCTACCCTCTCTCGCCAGAATCCACTCGCTCGGTAGCGCAAACTCCGCCTGCATTTCGTCACCCGACCTAAACTAGCTGATGCGCGCTTCGCGGCGTCGAGTGCCCGCAGTGGACGAATCCGCATGCGCTTGCTCCGTTGACTTGCGACCCGACAACGTGGACTCCTCGCTGTTGCGCACCTTCTTCTTGCTTGGCTTGGTCCGCTTGGGCCGCACCACGCTCACCGCTTCTGATTCCGCCTCGGTTGCGCTGCGTGCGGCGTCGTCATTGGCGCCTGAGAGCATGAGCACCGAGTTGCGCTCCCCAGCCGTGCCGCCACCGCGCGCCAATAGGCGCAGCCAGTCGTCGCCTACTTCCGACTTGAGCGCTTCGATTCGCCGACGCAGCGCGTCCGACCGATCCTTGCCCGTAGCTTCTGGCGATGCAGCCATGGCCGGCTTGGCTGCTTCCGAAGCGGATGCTGCTGCACTTGGCGCAGCGGTTCTCGTGACGCTGCCTTCCTCCGCCACTTCGGCCAGCGGTGCAGCACCGGGAGACACTGTCGGCTCAGCCACGCTCAGGTCCGGGTCGTACATACTCGTGGTCACGCGCGAGCGGCGCGCCAACGCTGCGGCCGAACCTGTGCGCGGCCTTGCGATGCGTTGCCGTGCCAGCACCGCTGGCGAATCTTCCACTTGCACCTGCGCCGCACCTGCGTCTGCGGATCCAGAAACCTCGCCAGTCGTGCCGGCCTTGTTCGTGGCAGAGTCCGAGGTGGCGAATAGATCCGAAGCTACGGGTCGCGCCGCCGACTTTCGGCCGAGCGTGCTCGAGTCTATGGGGTTGCGCCGCGACGTGAGCGTGCGTGGTTTTGATTTACTCGGCTCCTGCGACTCGGACGGGGCCATGCCAGGAGGCAGCGCAAACAGCATAGCTCCGTGTGCCGCCAGCACGTCGCTCGAGCTATGATGTCCGCCATTGGTAGCGGCTCCGGAAGATCGAGCAGGATCGGCGCTGTCCATCGCTGCCGATCTATCGCCTGCGAGTGCCGCATGTTTGATGCGATCCGAGTCGGTGAGCGTGCGCTCGCGCCTTTGCTCCGTGATGGGCTTCTGTGGCGAGCTGTCCAACTCCACCACTCGCTGATTGCGTCGCCGTCCAGCGCCATCGCGCCTCGACCGTGAGTTGGAACGCGATCGCGAGCCGGACGCCTTGGCCTGGCTTTGGCCGGGTAGATCGAGGTGTTCGCCTCTGCCCCTCGCAGCATCGGGGGCGGAGCGCGACGTTGCGCGGTGGCGCACGTTCTTGACCACCGTCACATGTCGACTCGTGGTGGCTGCATCCTGTGCCACCTGCGCTTCATTCTCCTCGTGCTCGCTCGTGGCTGTGGTGCGAGCAGCTGTGGCTGCACCGTTGGTCGACGAGCCGACGCGCTCTGCGATCCTCTGGCGTTCAAAGAATCCCGGCGCTTCGCCGTCGAGCGCGATGGTCTTTCCCTCGCGTGCAAATTCAACGAAGCAGTCGACGCGATAGTCGACGAGCTCCTCGACGAGCGGGTTGTCCTTGACCCACACCTCTGCGATGGCGGGGAGCGGGGCGAGGCGACCCACCTCGCCCGCCTCAAAGATGGCGTTGGCGCGCAGATCGACGCGCTGCAACGCGTACAGGCGTTCAAGGCCGCATAGGCTCTCGAGACGGTTCTTGGCGAGGTTGAGCACGCGCACGACGGGCAGCGCGTCGTAGATGCCCAGCACCGAGTCGATCAAGTTGTCCGAGATGTTGAGCGAGACCAATGATGGCAGGTGCGACAGCGAAGGCGGCACGACGTTGAGCAGGTTAGATGAGAGGTCGAGGTGGGTGAGCGCCGACAGCGCGAGAAGCGGCTCGACCGGCACAAAGGTGAGGTTGTTGGACGAGAGGTTGAGGTGGCGAAGGAAGTGCCATGCGAGCGAAGGCATGTCTTTGGGCAGCGATGGCGGTGCGTCGGCTGCGGCTATCTGTGCTGCATCCGTTTCCGTCTCTGTCTCGACTGGTGGCGGATTGGTTCTGCGCAGTCGCTTGGGATCGACCCTCTCGCCTCGCCTTCGCCGGGTATCTAGGATGACGAGATTGACAAGCAGATCGGTGAGGTCTTCGATGTTGCTCTTCTTGCACGAGAGGCTGCGCAGCTGGATGCTAAGACGGTCCCAGCCGAGCAATGTGCGCGGGTCCACGTCATCAAGCTCGAGGAGGTGCAGATTCTTAAACACGTCGAGGGGCACCGCGGACTGGCCTGGGCAATCCTCAAAGTCCTGGATGAGCCTGCGTGCCGGGATGGGACCGAGACGGAGGCTGGGAATCTTTGTGAAGCACGAGTAGATGTACTTGATGTCGCTTGATGGATCTGCCCTTGCCGCGCTGCCGCCAAACCAGGAGAGCGAGGAGCTGAACGAGGAGGAGACGACGCTGATGCGGCTGGCCATGGAGCTTATGGACATGGTGTCGTCGCGATCCTTGCCCGATGCATTGGCCGCAACAAAGGAGAAATACGAAGTGGGCCGAGCAGCGACTGGGATATTGGTGTCCAGAGAGCCGACGGGTAGACCGAGCGCCTCGAACCGGATGAGGAGATAGTAGAGGTTGTGCGGATTCTGACGCAGCAGCATCGGCCGCACTGCGAGTGCTGCGGCGGATGCAGATGTGGGCGCAGATGGCGACGGCGACGAGGTGTTGGCTGTTCCGAGGCTGACGACGTTCCAAAAGGTGGACGAGAGCGTGGACACGGAGGCATCCGAGGCTGATTTGGTAGCGGCTGCATTGCGCTTGGCTGCTGCGGCCGAGGCAGCTGCATCACCGAGCTTGGCCTCGTGCACCCGCAGCCATCGAGCATACTCGCCCACCCACTTGTCTGCCGGAATCGAGTCCATACTGTGCCTTAGGACTGAAGCAGCAGTGCGACCTTGTTGTGCTGTTATACGCTCATTGCGTTGGCGTGTGAATGTGACGATGTGAAGAGATGCCTGACAGATGTGGCGTGTGAATGAATGGAACCGCCTGTCGGGTTGGCCGCGACGATGCGGAAGGTCCGAAGTGCCACCTAGTCGCGATTGCAGTCAAGGCGATCCGCAGCTGCGTACACCGTCGAGTGTGGTTTGGCTGCTGGGGGAATGCGTGGATGTGCGGATGCAGGTGGGTGGAGCGGGTGAAGGTGAGGCAGTCGACGCTCGGATGAGGCGGATGCGGGCTCGAGCACGCATTCAGGGTCCGGTTAGCGCGATTTCACACCGCACGTTTGCCGGTCTCGCCAACGACCCTTGGATGCAATCGGGCCCGATATAATCTCTCAACATTAGATCGGCCAGATTTTCTCGCTTGGCCAACTGCTGCAATTCTTCTCGTTCTTCCGACATCATCCTGTCTCGGCCACAAGCAAAGCCCATCATCCTTCCTCTCACTCGTAAAGCAACATGTCGACCTCCGCCAGCGTCTTCCGCGTCGCGCGGCTTGCCGCCATGCGCTCGTCGCACATCGTCCCCTCATCATCGCGCTGCTTCTCGCGCACCGCTTTGGTGGGCGAACCCAAGAAGCCGTCGATCAAGGCCATCGCCGAGCTGCGCAAGCTCATGCCCGGCACCAGCATGATCAAGGCCAAGGAGGCCCTCCTCGCCTCGCGCCCCGCATCTTCGCCGGACGAGGACTCCATCGAGGCTGCACTCGAGTGGCTCGAAGCTGACCGTCGAAAGTCCGGAGCCAAGAAGGCCGACAAGGTCGCTGGACGTCAAGCACGCGAGGGCATCGTCGCCGTCACCGTCCTCTCCGACGGCCTGCCCAGCGCAGTCGAACTCAAAGGCCAACTCAAGGACCAAGCCGTCAGTGCAGGTATTGGAGCTACGGGTGCAGCGGCAGGTGGCATTGTCGAGGTCAACTGCGAAACCGACTTTGTGGCCAAGAACGACGTCTTTACCCAGCTCGTCAAGGATATCGTACACACCGTCGCACTCTTCCCCGCACTTGCAAACCCTACCGGGGCACAGAATGGGTTCGTCCAGATCCCAGTCGACCAGTTGCTCGCCTTTCCGCTGCTGCCAAGCTCACCCGAGGCCCAGGGATCCAGCGTCGCACCCAAGACGGTGGGTTCAGCGATCATCGATGTCGTCTCGCGTCTGGGCGAGAAGATCTCGATCGCACGTGCAGCCGCCATCCTTCCCCCTCAGACTCCCTCTGCAGATGCTCCGCGTCGCTCCGAGACTGGCACCGACCGTGGCGCCTCGGTGCTGAACCTCGCCTCTGCCTTTGCCCATGGTGGATCCGCAGGCTTTGCGCCCGCTAAGGATGCCGCCAAGCCGGGCTACGTGCTCACCAGCGGCAAGGTCGCCTCGCTCCTCACCACGCGCTTTGCCAGCCCCAAGCTTCCGGACTTGCTGGCGTCGTCGAGTGATGCCGTCCAGACCAACATCCGCGCGCTTACCAGGAGTCTCGCCCGACAGGTTGCAGGCATGCAGACCAAGACCATCAAGGCCGACAACAAGGCCGAAGCGCAGGGCGAGGCGAGCACCGCGCTATACGACCAGCCTTTCATGATGCTGCTTCCCGCTGCGGCGCCATCGCCCGAGAGCAGCGCACACCCCGTCCAAGACGTACTGCGCTCCTGGGCTACCCACAACCAGCTCGAGTCGAGCGATGCAGATGCCGTCCAGGTGCTCGACATGCACCGCTGGGAACTCGGCGAGACTGCCGCACCCGTCGAAGCTTCCGCAGATGACTTTGCCCAAGAGGTACGCAAAGCCGCCGGCCTCGCCTAATCCCCTACAACTCTCGACCTTTGTACAACATAAACGCAATTCCAGCACCACTGCTCTGCCCCCACTCTATCTTTCAGTGCCCGAGTCGCGAACATCGCCTGCCAAATCGGTCAGAATCGTGAAGGATGGTCGTAACGAAACAAGGTTATAAGAGATCCAGTGGTGAATGGAGGACATTGAGTTCCTTGAGTGCGGCGAATCGGCGCACGGTGCGATCGGCCTCCTTGGACGGATATGAATAGACTGCCAAGGTCTGTTCGGGCTCTTTGCCATACTGGGCTGGGTGAAGGAGGCGGTTGTGGAATCTTCGCAGCGTGCGGATGCTCTGTCGCTCGCCGTTGTAGAGCGCTTTTGCATCCACACCGGGCAGCAGCACCTCGGAGCTTCGGCCCTGAAACAGCACCGGAATGGCCACCTTGGTCACACCCGCCTCTGCGCGATCGCGGCTCTGCTGCTTGCGGCCCACAAACTCGACATCCACCTCTTCCAGCATGACGGCAAAGCGCAGGCAGTACGAGAGCGACTCGCCCTCCTCGTCGCCGCACTTTACGCAGAAGCGCTGGTCGACGGGCAGCAGCCGCTTGCACGCCTTACACTCGATGCGCGCCCACTGCTCTACCTTGACCGGATTGGTCGAGATGATGCGCGCGCGCACCTTGTACATGCCTGGACACAGCGACGTCGTCTGCAGCGCAGCCAGCGCCGTGAGCGGGATCGAAGCCGGCGCCTGGCATCGGATCAGCGGCCGACGTTCCTCGAGGCTCAGCTCCGGTGGTCCCATGAGCATGCCTGGCTTGAGTTCGGGCGCCTCGAGCTCGGCGAGGCTGTCCACACCGCGATTGGCATTGTTGCTGGCTGCTAGCGCTGTAGTCCTGTCGCCGCCGCCGTTGCCCTTGGAAGGTGTGATGTCATGGAATGCTCGTGTGTGTCGCTGTGCAGGCGTGGGAAAGGGTGACGAAGTAACCCCGGACGGACTGTTGCCTACAATCGCGGGAGGGCCCCGATGGTCTGGCTGTGGTGCCGCGATGCCAGCGTTTTCGGCGTGTTCCGAGCGTGCATTTGCTTGTTGAGGCAGAGCGCCAGCAGAGGGACGACTTGGAGGGATCGGCGCATCCGATGCTGGCTCGGTCGGACGCTGCAGCTCGGGAGCAGGTGCGAAGTTGCGCTCAGCCCGGTCGGCGAAAGCCTCCTCCTCGGCGGCAAAAAGCGTTTCGAGGAAGCGTGCGCGTCGCTGCTCGAGGGCGATGCGCGCCTCGTCGGTGGGCTTCAGTGTGCGGATCTTGATGCCGCTGTCGGTGCTGCTGCCCAGGCCGCCCGTGAGCAGACCGCGCGGGTTGAGTTTGGGACGCACATTTTGAATGCGGATGATATCACCGGTCTGCAGGCCCTCTGCGATGGTCGCGTGGCTGTCCCAGAGGCTGATCTGAAATACGTGACCCCAGCCGTCGGAGTCGTCGGGATAGGGGATGGCGCTTTCGGTGCGGAGGTACTTGTCGTTGCCGCGGAAGAAGAGCGTGTGGTTGGTGTAGTCGGTGACGTAGAGGTCTGGGGCGAGGGTGTGGGTGTAGACCTTGAGCACCTCGACGACCGTGTCGAAGAAGAGGTTCTCGGCGACGTCTTTGAGCAGGAGGGTGGGGCGGGCGGAGCGAGTGACCACGTTGGCGTCGACGCCCTGGAGCTCGGAGAACCAGTTGGCCATGTCGCGGAAGTGGTCCATCTCGTCGGCGCTGCATTCGGGCGGTGTGTGCGAGGCGAGCGGAAAGTTTTCTGACGCACGTACATCGCCCGAGACGGGATCGTAGGTGGCCCAGCTCCATGCGCCCGCTGATTTGCCCACGCCCTGAGGCTTGCCTGAAAACATCTGGACGTTGATGTTGCGCACGGCCAAGATGTGGCCGGGTGCGATGGGCTGAGGGATGCGTTCGGACAGCTGGGCGAAGAGCATGACGGTCATGGAGCGTGCGAGCTCCTTGGCGTAGCCGGTGCCCGAGAGGCACGAGGCGTCGGCGATGGTGACTTTGATGCTGAGGTCGCGTGTGCCTCCGGTGGATCTGCGTGGATCGCCAGCTGCAACAACGACGCCGATGAAGCTTGCGCGCTCGCCATCGCGCACCATGGTTATGGGCGTATAGAGGCAATTGCCCATGCGGCGCGGCTTGACGTGCGGTGCGTTGCGATGTGGGGCGGTCGGGGCGGTCGGGGCGGTCGGGGCGGTCGGGGCTGCCGAGGCCGGTCGCGAAGATGACGCGCGGGTAGGATTGGGTGAAGACGAGGCTCGTTGGAGAGCTTCGCTTTTGACGATCGCAGGTGGGCGCGGTGTGACGGCGCTGGAAGCTGACTGAAGTGGCGGACGAGGTTGCGGGAGCGGCGGCGGGAGGGCCGAGAGGGCGTCTGTATTTGGCTGTTGAGGGGCTGGGGTAGAGAACCAATCGCTCGTCTGACTGGAAGGGTTCAGCGCGGCCTCACCGTTGGAAGTGCTTGGAGGGGCGTGCGCAGGAATCGAAGGAGTGGCGAGCTGTTCGACCCAGATGGCCGAGGTAGGAGCGGTAAGGTTGGAGGAGGGAGGCTGACTGGAGATCTTGAGGACGGCATGGTTGGTTGTGAAGTCGACGCTGCGGTGAAGCGGCCATTTGTACAGAGCAGCGAAGCCGGAGAGGTAGACAAAAGTGGGAGGGGCGATGCGGTGGAGCAGCAAAAGCGGTTCGGCGACCTTTTGGGCGAGGTCGGCATGGAACCTTACCTTGAGATGACCACCAAGTGTGGATCCGTCGGCGTCGATGGTGGAGAGTTCGAGATGGAGGGCGGGGTTGGATTGGGACGGCGGCGTGACGGCTTTGACCTCGCCGCAGATGCAGACGGCGGCGCCGCGTCCATGACCGATACTTTCGAGCCAGCGATCGAGACCGACGACCTTGCCGAGACGATCTTCCTCTGCTTCCGAGAGAACCTTTGCGCGTTTGTGTGTCGAAGCAGAAGCGTCCAGGTCGGTGGTGCGAGATTCGGACGGCAGTCTTCGCAGCTCAGCGGATGCAGGCGTGACGGAGGTGGTTGCTGCTGCTGCATTTACCGGCGCGGCGGAAGACTCGCCACCGCCCTCTGAAGGCTCGCGCTTGGGCCCTTTTCGCTTGCGTGGCATGGCGTCCTATGCCTCATCCGTAGAGTCGAGAGCGACTGTGGGCGACCGTAAGAGAGAGGATGGCGAACAGGTGGACTGCGTCGAGTGGCTTTCAAGGGTCCCCCCTTTGGCCCGTCTTGGCCTGGGCGAGACCAACACTTTTTTGTGACACGCGCCCCACCGACTGCACTCAACGCAACTGCCGGTGCCCTTCGTGTTCTCATCTGCACGCGCTCCACCGACTCAGCGCCAAGATGCTCAAATTTGTTAGGTCGAGACAACAACGCTCGAAGACTGGGCGCGCCGTGTCGGAGAAAGCATTCGACCGTGCAGGGAATTCAGAGCAGCAGACAGGCAGCTCACGCGACGCGTTGATGACGATGCGCACTCGACTCGACTCGACTCGAGAAGAAGCAAGAAGCAAGAAGCAAGAAGCAAGAAGCGGAACAGCCGAGAGCACACGGCGCTGTGACGAGCGGAAATGGACGCGGTCCGCAATTGTGGGTGTGTGGTTGTGCGTCTCACAAAGCAAAGTCGAGGCATTGCGCATCAGTCACTTTGGCGCAGTCGTAATTGCCACCGTGACAGAGAGAGACGTGTGACAGACGAGAAGAGAACGGAAGCCTCCCGAGAACCTCGTTCACCGAACCCAGCCTTCAATCCACCACCTGACTCTCTAACCGTTCAGGCGAGTCGAGCGCCGGAGGTCAATTGCGACATGGCATCCTCACCCGCTGCGCCGCAGTCATCGGCGTACATCGACCTCACTATGGACGCCGAGTCGCTCTCCGAACTCTCCGAGGAAGAGGAGATCGTCAAGGTCGCGCCTGGCTCGTCTAAGAAGTCGGCACTCAAAAAGTCGGCCTCATCGTCTGCTCTGCTCAAGTCGTCGTCGTCAAAGCAGAGCCCAGCCGCCAAATCAAAGCCCAAATCGAGAAAGTCGGAACCCACTGCCAACAGAACAGCAGCCGCAGAGTCCGCCCATCCCTCCTCGTCCTCACGCACCCAGATCAGCGATGTCGTCCGTGCTCGCACCCACGTCAACGAGGACGGCGGCGTGCAGAAGCTCTGTCACCAGCACCACCAACCCTGCAAGGGTGCGCTCCTCCAGTGCACCTTTATGCGCGCCCCCGGCAAGCGCTGCCAGGTCCGATACTGCTTCTCCTCCCTCCGCCGCTTCTATGACCAGGACCCAGAGACCATCGTAAAGTCCAATCGCTTGATGGTCAACCCTGCAGAACACTGTCCGCCCGCAGAGGCAAAGTACGCCTGGAAGTGTCCGCGCTGCCGCAAAAAGTGCGACTGCTCCACCTGCCGCAAAGCAGCCGGACTCGAGCCGCTAGGCAGATGGGGCGGCTCCGTCAAAACCTCCGACGCCGCCAAGCCGACAGAGCCCAAACCAGCCAAGGGCAAAGCCAAGGCCCAAGACCCTGCCGACAAGCCTAGCAAAAGCGCGACCAAAGCCGCAAAGGGTGCCGGGGCCAAAGGCAAGGGCAAGGAGCGTACGCTGGCCGAGGCCGTAGCTGCAGCGCAGAAGAACACTGGCAAGGTCAAGGCCAAAGCCAACTCAAAGGCCACCAACGGCGCACATGACGACGACGGCATCCACACGCCCCCACCGCAGGATTCCGGTCCCGCTGCAAAGAAGAAGAATGCCCTCGCCTCCATGCTCTCCGGAGGCAGCAAGGCATCCGTCTTCAAGCCGCTCAAGCCTCCCGCCGAGGTGCCACCGCCGGTGTTTGAGCTCATCTCCACCAAACTACCCGAGGACAACATGCGCGCGCGCATGTGGATCTACGAGAGCATGGTGCGCTTCGACAAGTTTGGCCTCAACCGCTCCGTGCTTTCGCAGCTCGACAAGTTTGAGCACTGGACGCACGCCATGGTGCAGGACATGCTCGCCTGCCTGCTCAAGACCATCGCCGGCCTCAGCAACATCGACAAGGGCCAGCCCACCAAGCCCTTCGCCAGGGCCATCACCGCCTTCCGCACGCACGGCAAGAGCCTCCAGCGAGGCGAGCCGTGGGTGGCGGCTACCGAGCTACTCGGCGTGCTCGGCTTGGCCCGCACGCCGCTGCCGCACGTCGAGCACGACATCCCCGTCGAGGTGGAAGCAGCCGCCGCCGAGCGCTCGCCGTCACCGCCAGCCGCACGGGTCACGCGAGCACGCCGCGCTAAGGAGAATCGTCAGTACGACATGGCGCGCCAGCTTTCCATGCTCGATGAATGGGAGGCGGAAGAGTTTGGCGAAGCCGGCGCTGATGGCGACGACGACGACGATGCTCCCCGCGGCGGCAGGCGCGCTCGAGGCGCGGCGAAAAAGTCGATCTACGTCTACGATGATCCGAGCGACGACGAAGACAGCTTAGCCGATCCAGACGACAGCGCACGAGGGCGTCGCTCGGGCCGCGCTCGACGACCGGTGCAAAAGGAGCCCACGCCCGAGGTGCGTCTCACGGGTCGACAGCAGGCCATCCGTCTGCAGCAGGAGCAGCAGAAGGAGGAGGCCGAGCAGGCGGCCAAGCAGGAGCAGCAAGACAAGGAGGCCTTGGAATCACGCAAGCGCTCCAAGCCGTCTGGTGACGACGCCGACTCCGACTCGGCTCTGAGCGATGCCAACTCGGACGACGGCAGCGCAGGCGAAGACGAAGATGACAATGTCAACGGCAAATCGAGCCGCAAGAGGCGCAGGACGGCCGTCGGCAGCTCGGACGACGAAGCCGAGCAAGACGACGAGCAGCATTCGGGCAGCGTCAACGGCAAGTCCGAGGCCGACGTCTCTATGGAACAGGACGCTCGCGAGATGGAGAGCCCGGATCTCGAGACGAAAGTTTCGATCCTGAGTGCGCTCATCGACGCTGCCGTCATGGCGGACGGAGTGTCGGACGAACTCAAAGCGGCCAACGACAACATTACGGCGCAGGAGCGCACCAACAAGGCGGCCAACGCCGAGATGGAGAAGGAGCTGGCCGAGGAGCTGGCCGAGCTCAACAAGCGCGCGCCGAGCATCGTGTCGCCCAAGTACCAGGCGTGGAAGGCGGAGAAGGCGGCGCTGGAGCACGACCATGCATGGCGACGGCTCGATGCGCGCGTCACCTCAGAGCTCACGGTGGACGTGCATGCAGTGCGCACGGGTCCGCTCGGATACGACGTGGATGGCCGCGAGTTCTGGCACCTGCGCGAGTACCAGGAGCGCATGCCCAAGTTCACCGAGGGTCGGTACGCGTGGTGCTTGGTGGTTCTGGGACCTGCCTTTCCCGTCGATCCCAATCAGGCAGCAGCAGCAGCCGAGGCGGAGCAAGCCGATGCCAACGGCCGCAACGGCGAGACTAGCGCATTGCAAGACTGCAAGGATGCGGCCAAGGACGAGGGCGACGATAGCGGACTCACGTCGCTTGACGAGTCGTCGGATGCAGCCGCCGCCGCCGAGACAGGAGGTGGTCCGCTTGGTCTTCCTCGCTCGCTCGCGCTCAGCAACGGCGTCGAAAAGGAGGAGAAGGGCGCACCCGAGTCGAAAGAGACAAAGGATCGCGTTTGCATGGGAGCCAATGCGCCGAGCGCGATCAAGGCGCTGATCGAGTACACTTTGTACCGGTTGGAGCGCGTCGAGTACGAGGAGAACGTAGCGATGCAGGAGCGCGAGCGACGCGTGCAGCTCGCAAAGGACGCCGATGCATCGACGCCATCCGTCGACGAGGGAGTCGAGAGCATGTACAGCCTGCGCAAAGCCAAGCAGGCGCTCAAGGACACGCAGGAGGAGCCACGCACGCAGGTGGAGCAGCTCGTCAAGCGGCTGCACAAGTCCAAGGAGTACTTTGCCTGGCATCGCGAAGAGCTTGCACCCTGACCCCGCACGACGTCACCACCATTTCTCACTGCCATTCTCAATGCATAGCTCTTTTGCTTTCACGCTGTGGCATTACAGGGCGAGAAAGGGTTTGGAAAGGGTCCGGGCATCGTGTTGATCAGCTGAGGGATGCAAGTGTGGGGATCTATGACGGGTTTGGATGGGTGTGTGCGGGGATAAAAGGGTCTTTGAGGCTAAAAGTGGAGTTGTGGTGTCGATGACGTCTCAGTGCCTTGAGTCTTTATTCTTGGAGGGGATGTCGATCGAGGCACGCCATGTGCCCACGAACCCGCGAACCCGCGAACCCTGAAAGAAGAGCGAGGTCGAATTTTACACTCTTTTCGATGGAGGCAACTCCTTGCAGAGCCTCGAGGAAAATAGGTTGGACTTGTCGGGCGCATGAATAGGTAAAGGGGGCAGTGCGGGTGCCACTTTAGCTGCAAACTCTGCGGTGTGGTGGATAAGATGCTCTTCGGCAGCCTATCATATCATCCACTCGGGTTGAGGTTCCTCGGAGGTGCCCGACGCTGCCAAAGCACTATCTTTTGACTGCCTATCAGTCACCAAACACGGTCGGTCACCAAACATGGTGAAGGGTGGGAGTGATGACTCCACCTGCAGACGGTGCGGGACGGGTTGAATGTGGCTGAGATGAGCGGACGAGCGAATGTGATGGCCGCCAAGCCCGCATGTGTAGCTGCCGTCGTCGGATATTCCCGACACGCCTGCACTCTGCGAGTCTCTGCCGCTCTCCATCGTGCATGTGTGCGGCTCCAAGCCCAATTCTCCCATTTTCGAGTCAGCAAAGCGCCCCACCGCGAGGTTGAGGAGCGGCTAACTTATCGGCAGCGTCCCGACGTGCTCTCCAGTGCGGTACATGCATTCGCGTGCACAGAGCGTCACCTTAACCCTAGCTGCTGAGTGCCGACTTGCCGGGCGCGCAGCGTGGAGGTGCCGACGCTGACCGTGCGAAAGGCTGCGATTTTGACCGGAGAAGCTCAAATCGCGACTTCGAAGCTCCTTTCCACCCATCAACCGGCTTGGCTCCGACTCTTCATCCCTGCTCGATCCTCCCCCTCCCGTCTCGATCACACCCTCATCCCCTCCGCTCCGTCCCAGTCGGCCCCGTTCCACACCACACACCATCACCACACGCTGGGCGCCCCGCTCTCCCTCGTCGCTATCGGCCCACCACACACCTGGCCACTCCGCAGTCGTTTGCATCCTTCACTGCCCTCATCCCCGTCGTCTTCAAGCCTCAACCACCTCGTCGCTAGTTTAGCATCCCGCTTATCGGAACACCTGCCACATCGGGCCACACTCGATCCCTCAGTCAGACATCCACGCTAATCGTCTCCTTCGCCGCCTCCCATATCCACCCATCTCATCCTCAATGTCGGGCGTCTTCGGTCAAGGTTGCCCATACACTGAATACCAAGACACCAGCCAGCCTAGCTCTGCCTAGCTCTTCCTAGCTTTGCCTAGCTCCACCTCAGCCTATTCTTACCCGCCTTGACCCGCAAGCCAACTTATCGGTCTCGCCTCTCCTTGCATCCACCGTCCGCATCGCATCGCAACGCATCCCTGCTCCCGCTCTAGCCTCGCAAAGCTAATATTGCTCTCGGAGGGCGCACGTCGCTCCGCTTGGCCACCGCCATGCCGCCGCCTTCCTTCTCCCACCAAACCGCCGTGGTGCTCCCGCGAGCGGTGCAATCCTGGCTCAAGGAGCTCATCCAAAAGATCCGCTCGGCACTCACCGCCAACGACGAGATCAAGCGACATTCAATTCTCAGCGCAATCGAATTTTCCGTCGAGGAGCACGCTCAGTCGCTCAAGAGCGCAGCACAGGCAGACGAAGCCAACCATCCGCCCGCAGCCGGCCCCTCACCCACCGCTCAGATCAAGTCGCAGGTCTCGCTCCGCATCAATGACGCCATCCAAAACATGCTCCAGGGCGAGCTGGGCGCACAGCAAGACGAAAAGCTGCCCGCACTTGTCGACGTCCTCTTCGTAGCCATGCCCCTCTTGGGGCCCACCTCGATCGTCATGGAGTGGTGGGACCTCGTCCTCCATCCCCTTCTCAAAAGTGCCTCCATCCAGAACATCACCGCCAACCGTGCGCGCGAGCTCGTCGTGCGCGCCATGGCCGCAGCGCCCACAACCGCATACGAGGACGAGCCGGCGCCGGTGGCAACATGGCCTGCGCCCGCTTCAAGGCCCACCGATGCACCCGAATCGGCCAAAGCCTCACCCATTCCTTCAACAAGTCCGCGTCGAGCCCGCGAGACTCCCTATCCTACGTCTGCCACCATGCCAGCCTCCTCTTCGCCCTCGCGTCAACCACAACGGAGCCCCTCGCTTACGGCGCCATCCGCGTCCGCAGGCAGATCCGCCTCGGTCGGTTCGCGTCAAGACACCTTCCGCCGCTTCACACAGCGCATCCTCGACCTTTACCTCGCAGAAGCCGCGCACGAAAGCCAGCAGCTCCGCTCCGAAGATGCGCGCCCGCGCAGAGGCAGCGCCCCCGATCTCGCAATCTCGCGCGATCTGAGCGGCAGCGGACACCTCCTTCGCGACCCCGCCACCCTCGTCTGGAAGGGCAACCTCGAGTCCATCCTGCTCGTCTACAGCAACCAGAAGCCCAAGGAGTTCTTCCACCACATTGCAGAGTCCTTCTCCGAGCCCACCGCTCGCGTGCCCCTCCTCTTCCTCCTCTCCACCTTCCTTCGCCTCTATCCGATTCATGCCTACCACATCACCGCCACCGCTCTGCCACGCATGCTCATCCTCTCGCTCCAGCTGGACACCTCCACCACCTGCGTCTCGCTCGGCGTCACAGCCCTCATCATGCTCATCCCGCACATTCCCAACTGGATCGCAAACGGTGGCGCCGGCGGTCTTCCCACCCTGCTCAGCATCTTTGCCCGCATCGTCGACTGGAGGCGACTCGGCAACGGCTGGGAGACCCGCATCGGCGACGATCCCGAGCTCGCCGAGTTGCGCAGAGAGAAGGACGAGGAATTTGCAGAGATGGACCGCCTTGGAAAGCGCCTCAACATCAAGCCCGCTCTTCGCTGGAACCGCCTCGAGTCGTCCTTTGACACCACCATGTCCAGTCCGCCCAATGCAGAGCATCTCTTCACCTTCCTCTACGGCCTCTTCCCTTGCAACATCATCCGCTTCCTGCGCTCGCCTGTGGACTACCTCCGCAAGGCGTCGTTCGACAGCCCCTTTGAAGGTCCCTGGGAAGAGATGATGGACGAGGTCGCCGTCCAGACCCGCGCCAGCCCCATCCTGCGTCGACACACGCTCCATCCCGCCCTCGTCACCCTCGACGCCGAGACCGAGCTGACTGACAAGCAGCGCTGGCTCGATCACGACTCGGCCGACATCAATGCAGAATGCCTTGGCCTCTTCCTGGGCAAGTGGCACGACATCAACCCTTCTCACATCGTCCAGGCCGAACGCCAGCGCAACGGCTCGCTGGACAACGACGTTCCGGACGACGAAAGCATATTCTCGTCCGAGGCGAGGCTCGGTCCGTTCGATATGGGCCGCCGCCGGAGCGCAGCTGCTCTCATGCATCCGTCATCGCCCAGCGGCTCGGCGCACCGCCACTACCAGAGGGTGCCGCACTCGGTTAACCCAGACGACATTCTGCTAACCTACGCATCGCTGCGATCCGGCGCGCCGCTCATGTCGGCGACTGTCTCGACGCAGACGGCTAACTTCGATGCTTCCCCGGCCCCTTCCTTGTTTGGCGGCGCTACTCAGCCTCTGACCGCGGCCGCCCAGCGTCTGGAGGATTCGATTGGCCCGACGACGGTCCCGCAAGCCAAAGCAACGTCCTCGTCCTCGGCCATGACGGCAAGCGGCACGCTTTCGAGGTTGCTTCCAGCTGCAAGCGCTGCGGCTGCTGCGACACCCGCCATCATCACCGCCGTGGGAAGCTCCAGCGCCTCGCACATGTCCATCCCCGCCTCGCCGGCCACGCATGCCACGCATGCCTCGCTCGCACGTGTACGCTCACGATCCGGCTCGCTCTCGTCGGTGCTCTCAAGCAGCTCGCCCAGCCCAGCCACGCCGACTTCGCCAACTCTGCCAGGACGGCACCCACTCGCAGCGAGCCATCTGCCCTCGGACCCGCTCACACCACAGCCAGAGCCGAAAGAGAAGCAGGCATTGGCGGTCCCCTCGTTTGCAGGCTCCTCGCTCGAGGTGGGAAGCAGCGATGCATCCATCATTTCGTTCTTGCAACGAGAGAATCTGCTTTTGAGGAACGAGCTCAATTTCGAGCTGTACCTCAAAGAGCAGCATCTACGCCACATTGGTCGCCTTCACCGCGAAAAGGTGACCGACACCGCGCTGGAGGCCGAGCGCCAGAATCTGTATCACACGGTACGGACGCTGCGCACCACAAACGCAGCGCAACATGCCGAGTTGGAGCGCTGTCGCGCGGAAGCGGCGTCGACCAAGGCGCGGCATGTGCAGTGGGAGGCCGACCTCAACAATAAGCTGCGAGCTTACCGCGAAGAGCGCAAAGCCTGGACATCGGAGGCGCGCGAGCTCAAGGCGCAGGCGGAAGAGGACGCCGCCAAGATCACCATGCTCACGCGGCAGCTCGAGGAGTCGGGCGCACAGCTCTTCGAGCTCCAGACCAAGATGGAGGCGGACGAGCCCAAGCTGGCCAAGCTCGAGCAGTACGAGGCTAAGATCGCGCAGCTCACCTCGTGCCTGGCGTACTGGGACAACGACGTGCTCAAGTACGAGCAGCAGCGCAACGAGATGGAGAAGCTGTTGAACAAGTGGGACGAGATGGCGTACTTGGTCGAGTCGACCGAGGCCACGCTCAGCGAGGTCGAGCAGACGTGCTCGCGGCTCGAGGCCGAGAACGAGCGGTTGAAGCAGGAGCTCAACACGGCCTTCGACAGTGTCAAGGCGTTGAAGCTCGAAAAGGGTAAGCTCGTCGCACGTGCCCAGCCGGGCCACGAGCAGGCACTGGATACGGTCGCCGAGTTGGAGCAGCAGCGAGAGGTGCTGCGCGATGAGAACGAGGCGTTGAGCGAAAAGGTGCTCGAGCTCTCGGCGCGCATTGAGACGATGCAGCTTCAGAACGCGGCTAATGGCCACTCGACAGTCGATGGCCCACACGGCGCCTCGGGGCTCGCAGCCGCCTCGCATCCGGATGAGGATGACGACGTTCCCGCACTGCCGCACGGCCTTCCCGCGCCACAGGCATAACTTAGCATGTTCGACGTCAATTTGCAATCTGTGTTTCTAATCAGCATTGAGTGAGGCGTGTGCAAGACGGTAAAGTGAGCTGTCCATTCGTTGCTGAGACGAGCAGCCGCGCTAGTCTCAGCGTCGCGTATGCCGTGCACTTTGGCCGGGACGCATGCGCGGCCGAGGGGGATCAAGGTGAGGGTGGTTTAAGGCATGAGCGGGCGAGTATCTGGGCCGCCACGTAGCATGCAGTCGCTGTGGCCGTCCGTCGAGACGGCGCTCGTTGGGTACCTCAGAGAGCCGCTTTGAGCTTCGTCTGGCCCACTTGCGGCGGTGTGCGCAAAGGCTGTCGTCTTATTCCTCGCCACATCACCTCGCATGGCCGATCCGCTGTCAGTCAGGTCTTTTCGACCTGTCCCGGCCCGCACCTCGGCCGATCCTCGCTATGGGCCGCGTCGACATCCGACGCGCGGCCTCGTTCTTGTCTGTGCCCGCCTCGAGTCCACGTTTAGCTGAGTTGTCGACTCAAGTCGCCACATGGCTGAGGCATGATCCAAGGAACGGCTCCGCTTCGCGAGTCGTATCCCTCGCTGTCGCGCCACACCCAGGAATACGAGGGCATACGTCTACGTGAACAACGGACAAGACTTTCCGAACCGGGGCATTCAGTTCATGCATTCGATCGAGCATCTGAAGGAGGAAGCTTCCCCCTCCTACCACAGCCACAGTCACAGCCCTTCTGTGGTGGCTGCGACTGAGGTCAGCGTGATGCCATGAGCTTCTGGTACATCTGCTAGACACGACGTCCACTGCCTTCGTACTCGGGACTTCGGTCGATCGTGGGAAGGATAGCGCGGAAAGCTGGGCGCGAATCTGGTGATGAATGGGACCTCGCGAGTGCGGTGGTATTGATACAGAACCTCCTGCATTTGCAAGGTGGACAGATGGTCGAAGGCGAAGCCCTGCGAGCCGCATAATGTCAGAGTGGCGCAGGTCAGAAACCCGTGCTTGTCAAGAGCGTCGAAGAAGATGTCCATGCGTCGAGAAGGTTGGGATGTTCTCGCCGAGATCCCTGTTTTTCCGCCTTTCTACTCAATCTTCAACATGAAGAACGGTTCGAGGCGTGTGAGGAGTACCGCTCCATCCTCTTAGGGTGCGTTCACCGTGCCCTTGAGTGGGAAGGTTTAGCGGCACCTCCAGGGCGCCCATGAGAAGGTGGTAGGTGCTGATGCGGGTACCTGGCGGCGTCGGCAGGATCCCCACCAACATCATCTGGTGGCTTTGCCAAACGTGGACGCCACGAAAACGCTGCAGGACATTGCAGATGTGCTGGGTAGGGACACGCTGCACTGGTACGACTTTCGCCGAACACTAGAGCGATCACACCTTTTGCAGGCTCTTCGCTCGAGGTGGGAAGCAGCGACGCCTCGATCATCTCGTTCTTGCAACGAGAGAATCTGCTGCTGCGCAGCAAGCTGAACTTTGAGTGGTACCTCAAAGAATACCATCTGCAGCTCATCAGTCGCCTCCACCGCGGAAAGGTGACCGACACCGCGCTGGAGGCGGAGCGACAGAATCTGTACCACACGGTGCGCCGTCGGGTTCCCGATATGCCCTTGCGCTTTGCATGTTCGTGCGCCACATCCACGACAGCACATCGGCCACGCTCGTCGGCCGCCTGCCGACGATGCTGCATGCGATGCTCAAATCTCACGCGATTCAACTCCGATGGCCTAGCAAAATGGCCCTGAAGGGGGGGGGGGGGGGGGGTGGCAGTGAGATGTCACAAAGCGATGCTCGTCTTCGCTCAAGCCTCGTATGCGAGGGTTCCAGAATCGACGCCTCGAACTCAGAGCCAGGAGACGGTGTGATCACGAAGCGGGACCTCGTGCACGCGGCAACTTCTCCCCGGTGTCGATCCATCCCAAACGGCCAATTTAGCTCAGACTGAATGTCACGATGGTCGTTTCGTGCGTGATCAAATGGACGTCTTCTTTGACCCAGCTTGGCTCGCAGGCCGACGATTGCTTCGAGAAGAGCATGACGTCGATGACCGGTGCCAAGCATGGCGAAATCGTCAGCGCGTCCATGACGATTGGTCGTTGCGGCCGAGACAAACCTACGGGTTTCGACATGCTGGATAGATTGCTGGCTGATCCGATGACAACAATCCACGCGATCCATGACGACGCATCGGACTCCTCCCGACGATGCATACGTTGCCAGAAATTCAGGCGATACATTCCCGTTAGCCTGGCTTTTTGCCACCGAAGGCCATCGTGCGTGGCAGCGAGATGTTCCAAAGCGGTACCTCATCGGGCATGCGCAACTCATAAGGCAGACGAGTTTGCACAAAGAAACCGTTCCAGACACGCAAAGGGCAATTGCGAGCAACAAAGTGAAACTACAAGTACATTCAACCGACCAACAGCAGCGGGGCTACGAGAGCTAGACCTTCTTCTCGTCGATGGCTTCGTTGGACGAGGTGTGCTGGAAACGCTTGTCGCCGACGTGCTCGATGCTGTCTTCGTCGTAGGCGTCGGTGTTGCGCTTCTCGCCCAGCTCTCCCGCGTCCTGATCGCCCGCACCGGGAATGGTAGCCGGGAGTGCCTTTTCGAACTCGGCACCCTTGAACTCCCAGCCGAAGACAACGACGATGATCAGGTACGCGCAGACCGTGCCGAGAAGGATGGCCGAGACGCGAGCGTATGCCGGAATGAACTCCTTGACCGTCGCAGGTGCGCCTGGGAACCATTTGGGGTTGCGCTCCTTGAGGTTGTCGCCACCGGTAGCTTCGATCTGGGACGAAGCCGACGAAGCTGCATTGCCAAGTTGATAGGCCAGGCCAGCGTAAGTGGCACGGAATGCAGGCGGTGCGATCTCGGAGAGGTAGATGGGGACCACGCCCCACGCACCCTGGACGCCGAATTGGAGGAAGAAAGCGCCGGCCGAGAGAGCGCCGAAGCTGTTTGGCAGGATCCATGCTGGGATGAGCGCGCCGG
Source organism: Moesziomyces sp. F16C1 (assembly GCA_003004725.1). Taxonomy (NCBI): domain Eukaryota; kingdom Fungi; phylum Basidiomycota; class Ustilaginomycetes; order Ustilaginales; family Ustilaginaceae; genus Moesziomyces; species Moesziomyces sp. F16C1. The sequence continues at coordinate 53,693 of NXFS01000019.1, forward strand.
TAATGATGACAAACAGGATGATCGTGAGCCTTCGACCTAGGTACTGAGACAAGTAGCCCGCGACGAAACCTCCCGAGATGGCACCGCAGTTGCTGATGATGGTCGCCTTGGACGCCTGCTGGCTGGTTAGCAGCTTGGACTGCTGCAGAATGGTCGGGTAGAGATCCTGACTAGAGTGAGAGAGGAAGTTGAAGCCCGTCATGAGCAAGATCCCATAAATGCATCGCAACCAGTGGGTCTTGAGCATCTCCTTGAGCTCGCGCATGAACACCTTTGCCTTGCTCTCGTCTGTGGTGCCCGATGCATCGCGCTGCGCCTTCTGCCTGAGGAAGAGCTCCGACTCGGGAAGCAGCAGACGAACGAGGGCAGCGAATGCGGAGAGACCCGAACCGAGGAAGAAGAGAATGCGCCAGTTCCCCGTTCTGTGCACCCAGGTGAGGTTGACCGATGCCGCCAGAAGGTATCCCACGGCATAGCCCTGCTGCAGAATGCCCGAGAAAAGACCTCTGGGCTCGGGAGGCATGTTCTCTAGCGCCGTCGCCGTTGCCATCCCCCAAATCCCCCCCATCCCGATCCCGAACAATGATCGGACGGCGAGGAACTGTGTGTAGGTCTGAATGAAGCCGGAGCCGAGCGAGAGCGCAGCAATGATGACGAGGTTGATGACAAGCGGGTATTTGCGACCATATCGGTCCGAAAGGACGCTGCGAACGCGGGCAAATGTAAACATATAAGCGGTACGGGTCAAAAATGGGATCCATGTGCGATCGAAAGGCGATTGTGTGTCGAGAAAGCGCAGCAGGAGCGACTTACCCAAATACGGCGGCGCCGACAGAGCGGAAGAGGAGAGTAAGGGTGATGGCGGTTGTGATGGCGTGCGGCTCCCTCTGGAATTGCTTCTCTAAGGCAGTGACGGAAAGAGAGACGGCGAAGAAGTCCCAGGCGTCAACTGTCCAGGCAAGCCAACCGGAGAAGAACATGGCGCCCTGGAGGGGGGTGAGCATGGCGGCGAGCTTGAAGGGGTTGAGAGGCGCGCCATTGCGAGCGATTCTGCGCTCCTCCTTGGAGGGCAGCTTGAAAAGGCCGTGGGTAGGGTCGACCATGGCTGATACTGTGGAATGGATGATGTATGCGGGGGAAGGGACCGAGTTGACCGAGGGGGGTAGCTTTATACTCGTGTGCAGAGCGAACCAAACCGCGGGGCCCGAAAGGGGGGGCGCAGGTCGCACACAGCGCGTCCTGTGCTCAGGTTGAGCGACTGGCGGGCGCAACTGAAGAAGCAGCGCGCCTGTCGAAGCGAGCCGCAATCGAGCACCAAAGGGGCGCATTCGGTGGCTGGAGCTCCGCAGGAGAGGGAGTGGGCGATTGACTCGGCTGGGCCGCAGCTGTATTGGCGAGGTCGACCCGATTGCTGCACGGGAGCCTTGCAAAGAATGCTGCCAGAATGCGTGTGGGGACAGGCAAATTTTCTCTGCTCTTTGACAGGCATATCCCCACGCGTGTCTGAGTCAGGGCTAGCGCAGGGGTTGCGAGGAACGTCTGAATATCTGCAGCTCGACCGCCGCTGCGATGCCGTGCCGCCGACTCGAGCCTCCGCGCGGCGTTAACCCAACATAGAGTAGCGCGTGTGATTTTTTGCAGGCTTCGGATCAGCCGCTGAGACTGATCCGTTGGGAACTCTGCATGGGATGCGGCAGATGTGATTCGGATGGGCCGACAATCTCGAGGATCTCTCCGACGCAGTCACCGGTTGCAGCACCCCCAAGCTTCGACATCGGCCAATCACGGCGCCGCATCTCATCTAGCAAAGATGCACCGGGGTATTTCCGCCACCCAACCACGCGGAGTCACCCCAAGCGATGCTGCAGTTCTTCATCTCCGCCATGCAGCCGTTGTGGCAACCGAGACCGCAGCGGAGGTGCATGCTCCCACACAATGGACGGGACTTGATTGGTTGGAGGCCATCTCGCGTGGGCGAATGCTTTTTGCAATCGTCCTGCCGCGCGCAACTGCGGGGACATTTGTCACTGACACGGCAGCCTTGCCGACGGTGCCGCAATCCTCCGCGGCGCCGGCTGACTCTGAAAAGAAAAAAGAGCCTCCAGGACGCAGTGGCAGAAAAATCTCGAAATGGCCGACTTGCCCTGCGGCATCTTTTCGAGCACCGCTTCCCCGCCCCTCCGCGTCAATAGCCTGTCCCTCCTCACCAATGCGTATGCATCGCAGCAAGCGAGGTTGGGCTTTCGGATGATTCCGAACCTCTGTCGCGCTGCCGCTCCTTTCTCCTCCATGCTTCCCGCTCGGACATGTTCGGACGCCCTGCAACGCCTCATCATCCCACACATCTCCCTCTCATCCCCGCAGTGTGCATAGAATGGGATGCGGGACGCATACATCCGGTCCTGTTGAACTTCCCGAACATCCCCGCAGATTCCCCCACGCTGTTTGAATTTGCAAATGCAACCGCAATGCTCCCCACACACATTTCCACCCGCTGGCCTTGCAAGTAACTCAACCTCACGGTGGCATGGTCATTTGATGTGTAACCGAATTCAATTCTGCGCTCGCGAGGCAGCGCCAAGAACCTCGCTTCGCCCTTCTCTCCCACCTCCACCCCTCGACCCGCAGCCCAAGCGCTCGTCATTGCTTCGTCACTTCCCGATGTCGATGAACGCGCTCGATTGCCTTTCTGAGACGACATCGCATGTGCATAAAAAAGAGCAAAAAAAAAGAGTCCTACGGGGATTGAACCCGCGACCTGCAGAATGCCTGAAAGGACCTTCAGATTGAAACCGAAGTCTGCCGCTCTACTGCTGAGCTAAAGACCCTTGTATTCCAAACAGGCGTTAGATACGCTGTATGTAACTGACAGCAATCTCTTAAAATTTCGCAGCAACCCGTTCCTGTCTCTTTCCTCTGAACCCTGTCGCAAAATCACGTCTTAAACTACGAAACAGCAATTCGTCGAATCTGAACTTGCATTCAAAGACACAGGGTGGAAGAATCTATGTCTACACAGACACAGTGGCAAGTGCGACTTAGGCCTGCGACTCGGCCGCGGGCTCGAGCTCGGGGACGGGCTGGGGCTTGTTGTCGGTGGGGAGCGGCTTGTTGGCGGGGAAGGCGAGCACCTCCTTGATCGAGTTGGAGTCGGTGAGGAACATGACCAGACGGTCGATACCCAGGCCCCAACCGCCGGTGGGAGGGAGACCGTGCTCGAGGGCGTCGATGAACACGTGGTCGATGCCCTGTGCCTCGTCGTCGCCCTGGTCCTTCTGGCGACTCTGCTCCTCAAAGTTGGCGCGCTGCACCCAGGGGTCGTTCAACTCGGTGTAGGCGTTGCAGATCTCCTTGGTGGCCACAAACACCTCGAAGCGCTCGCACAGTCCGGGAATGTCGCGGTGACGCTTGGCCAAAGGCGACATGACCTGCGGGTGTCCAACGATGAACGAAGGGTTGATGCACTGCGTCTCGATAAACTCGCCCGTCATCTTGTCGATCAGACGCGACGACGTGCGTGGCTCGGAGCAGTCGACGTTGTGCTTGGCAGCCAGATCCGAAAGCCACTTGCGCGTCTCTTCGGTGTGCAGCTGATCCGCAGGCGGGAAGGTGACGTTCATGGCCTTCTCGAGCTCCTTGATCATGTCAAAGCGCTTCCAGGGCGTCGAGAAGTCGATCTCGTACTCACGGCCGCCCTCGACATCCTTGCCATCCGGGTGGTACTTGATCTTGTACGAGCCAGTCACCGCCTTGACCAGACCCGAGATCATGGACTCGGTAATGTCCATGAGGTCGTACATGTCTGCGTAGGCCATGTAGAACTCGCAGATGGAGAACTCGGGGTTGTGCGTCTGGTCGATCGACTCGTTGCGGAAGACGCGGCCGATCTCGTAGACGCGGTCGAGGCCGCCGACGACGAGCTCCTTGAGGAAGAGCTCGGGAGCGATGCGCATGAACAGGTCGAGCTTGAGGTCGTTGTGGAAGGTGACGAACGGCTTGGCGGTGGCGCCACCGGCGATCTGGTTCATCATGGGCGTCTCGACCTCGAGGAAGCCGAGGTTGTCGAGGAAGCGGCGGACGTAGTTGATGACCTTGGCGCGCTTGACAAAGATGTCGCGCACGTGGTTGTTCATGATGAGGTCGAGGTAGCGCTTGCGGTGGCGCTGCTCGGTGTCGGTGAAGCCGCCCTTGTCGCCCTGGGACGCCTTGGGCAGCATCTTGAGGCTGGGCGAGAGCAGCTTGATGGAGCGCGGGAAGATCGACAGCTCGCCCTTCTTGGTCTTGCCGGGCACGCCGGTGACGCCGACAATGTCGCCGCGGCGGAGCAGGTCGTGGATGGCGGCAAAGTCGCCGTCGGTGTGGTCCTGGAGCTGCGCGGTGATCTGCACCTTGACGCCCTCGCCGTGGAGGTCGTAGAAGCGCAGCTTCTGGCCGGCGGTGCGCATGTTGTGGAGACGGCCGGCGATGCTGACCTCCTCGTTGTCGAGGTGCTGGCCCGCCTCGACCTTGCCCTCGTACTTGGAGATAAACTCGGAGAGCGAGATGGAGACGTGGAACTTGTGCGGGTACGGGTCCGGGTTCTTGGACTCGCGGAGGGCGGCGATGGTCCTGAAGCGGCGCTCGTAGTACTGGTTGGGGTTGAGGTCCTCCTCGGCAGCAGCGGCGGACTTGGCGCCGGCGGCGGGAGCGGGAGCCTCGGCGGCCTTGGAGGCCTTCTTGGCGTCCTTCTCGCGCTGCTTCATGCGGCGCTTGAGCTCGGACTTGGAGACCATCTCGCCGGTAGCGTCATCCTTGACGAGGTTGACCGCGTCGGGCTGGTTGGCGGCGTCGGTGGCAGACATGTTGCGCACGACAATGCAGAGTGGAGAACGATAGGCGAGCCGGTTCGGAAGGCGGAGTGAGGTGGAGATGGACAGAGGCAGCGATCTAGCAACACGAGTGAGAGACCGGACGAAGGGCGTGATCATCCAAAGCTCGAAGACCGAATGCAGGTAGGAGTCGTAGCTGGTGGAGGTGGAAGAAGGAAGTGTGGACCGGGTTGAGTCCAGCTCTTCTGCCACGGAAAAAAGCCGTTTCCAGCTTGGCATCCGACGCACAGGGCCGGCGAAGGAGGGCTCCAGGGTGAAGGAACGCCTTCTCGCCTCTCAATTTTTTCAAAGTGCAGACACAGGTGATCTAGCGATATGCGGCGTCCACTTGACTCGACTCGCGCAGCAAAGCTTTCTCACAGAAAAATAGCGGGTCTAACACTTTGACAACATTTCAAGCGGAAGGATCGCCGATCGGATCCCAGCTGCGCGGAGAATCAAAGAATCGAGATAGGGAGCGTCAGTGACCTTGCCCGCATAGCTCTGGCGGCATGATTGCCTGGGAGTGAAGCACTTACTCGGTCACTAGGTACTCGTCCAAGGCAAGCAGACGGTCCATGTCGGCCTGGTCGAGCTCAAAGCCAAATACATCGGCGTTTTCTATGATCCTATTCTGCGAGACCGACTTTGGAATCTGTCGAGCGAGTGCAAAGTGTAAGCGCTGCGGGCCAAGCTAACAATCCGTGGCGGATGTGAAAACATACCGTGATGTAGCCTCGTTGGAGCGAGAAACGACTGTACGAAGCAACGAGGTATGGGAAGTGATCAGGAAAGCGCCGAGCAACACTTCGGCGGTCATGGAACGGCCGTATAATCTACGTACATGAGCACCTGAGCAGGAGTGGCCGAGTGCTTGGATGCTAGCTCTTTGATGGTGGGGTGATCGAATCTTTCGGCGCGGACAAGGGGTCCCCAGCACTCCATAGCGATGTCGTTTGCGCGGCAGTAGTCGACGAGCTGGAGACGCGCCATGAACGGATGCAGGTCGCACTGGTTGACGGTGGGCGGGTACTTGGGGTTCGAGTCGAGAAGCTCTTGGATGTGTCTTTGGGCATAGTTGCTGACACCAATGCTCTTGATGAGGCCCTGGTCTTTGGCCTCCTGTAAGGCCCTCCAGCTGTCAAGCCTGTTGGAGCGACCGCCGTAGGGGCTGTGAATGAGGTAGAGATCAATGTATCCCAGGCCGCACTTTTTGACCGACTCGGCGATGCTACGCTTGGCTGCCTGGTAGCCGTTGTTGGATTGCAGCTTGGAGCAGTAAAAGATGTCGCTTCGGCTGATGGGGCAGCCTGGAGAAGCAAGGAAGCGCGAGATGGCCGATCCGACACTCTGCTCATTGTAGTACCACTCTGCGCTGTAGATGCACCCCTGCACTGGTTAGCTCTGCTTTCGGATGTACGCTTGTCGAAGAGAGGGGAGGATCAACGCACCAATCAAAGTGACGATAGCCGGCCTCGAGCGCCCAAGTGACGGCGCGCGAGGCTTCTTGGTCCGACATCTCGTATACGCCGAAGCCTAGCCTTGGGATGCGATTGCCATCGGACAGAGTGGCGTACGAGCCAAAGTGTAGCTTGTCCGTCGCATTGTTGGCCGACATGTCGTTATCTGCGATTCGCCGAGTATGGTGGGGAAAGCTGCAGCCGCGTAGACTTGGCCCGAGCTCGAGGTGGGATTTGGCGTCCAAACCTCCACACGAGATGACTGCACTCTGCCGAGAGGGTTCAGATGCATCATTCTGCAAAGCTACAGGCAGCTTCTTTCTGTCCGACTTTCGCAGGGTCGCACTGCATCACAGCTCCAGCGACAAGAGCGCAGGTGGATCGGCACGGCACATGCGAGTCTCGCTGCAGAACTCTAATTGTTCGCTGTCGGCAGTCTCAGGTGGGACAGCGACTTCCCCACAAACCTCCGGACGAGTGGACGGACCCTTGCACAGCGCGCCGATGCAAGATCACCGACAAAGCTCCGGACGCGTGGGCGGGCCAGCGGGCGTTGTTCTGCGCCTCACTGCATGCAACCACTAGACCGGTGCAGCTGTGATAATGTCGGAAGAAGTTCTCGAGCAGGAGCCAAAGGCTGTGGCGGCGCACAATAGGTTAGAGTCGAAACGCGCGCGCGTAATTGCTTAGCTCAAGTAGCTCAGATCCGGCGCGGCGTATCGCGCAAAGAGCAATCCATCCAACACGGCCAACGAAATCCAACCTTTTTTCGAAACTCAACCGCCGCAACCGCCGCACTGTGCGCAGTCTGGCGATAGCCTTAGCTCCTAATATTTTTGGACGGCTGCGACTCGCTCGCCAGGCACAGCGGCCCTGCAACCACTGCCTTTCCTCACTGCCACTGCCACTGCAGCCTCACATCCGCGCGCGTGGAAGCTCCGAAGCGGCCGTCATTCCTCCACCGCTTACCGGACCTCCTAAAGCGTGGTTCGGCTTTGGTACCTTCCCTTCGCCCTCGACTCCCATCTCGCTCCTCTTACCCGCACGGGCTCGTCACCTATATTAGCATCCACACATCCTTCTCAGCAAGGTCGTACTCCCGTGCAACACCTACTCCAACGCTCCTCAGTATATACCCGCGAATTGACGCTCAACGCCACACCCACCGCTCGGACCAGCTCGGCTATCTCCTCTACACTTCGCAATGGCGGCCAGAACGCCAGCACGAGAGGCTGCGGCAGCCAAGATCAAGGACATCTCCGCAGCCGTCGCATCGTCTTCCTCCAGCAAAGCCGGCCGCTCGTCGCTCAACGAAGAAGGTCTCATCCTCTCCGCTCTGCGCATGCTCGCCACCTTCGACAATGCCAAGAATGCGCTCTTCGCCCTGGTCGTCTACCGCTACTCCACCCGCCTCCTCCGCCACCTCAAGGTCTACGGCGTCTCCGAAAGCCTCTTCCAGCTCTACCGCCTCATCTCGGCACGCGCATTCGCGCTCCTCCTCAAGACCCCCGCTGCACGCCGCAAGGTCAAGCGCGAACTCGACTCGGCCATCGCAGAGGTCGAGGCAAAGATCGTACCGCGCCCCAAGCATCTCGAGATCCACCGCCAGCTGCCCCAGCTCGGCAAGGAGAACGACTGGATTCGCGGCGAGATGGCAAAGCTCCAGACCATGGAGGCCGGCGTAGACGCAAAGATCGTCGACGCAGAGTGGCAGAACCGCGACGGCCAGATGGTTTGGAAGGGCGGCAAGGTCTCCGGCGCCGTCTACCACGGCGGTGACGACCTCTCCGAGCTCCTCGCAGACTCGATCAAGCAGTTCCTCGTGTCCAACCCGCTGCATCCCGATGTGTTCCCAGGTGTCCGCAAGATGGAGGCCGAGATCGTTTCCATGGTGCTCCGCATGTACAACGCACCCGCTTCCGCAGTCGGCGCCACCTCGTCGGGCGGAACCGAGTCCATCCTCCTCTCGTGTCTCGCCATGCGCGAGTGGGCACGAGCCACCAAGGGCATCACCGAGCCAGAACTCATCATCGGCGTCTCGGCGCACGCTGCCTTCGACAAGGCCGGCACCTACTTTGGCATCAAGGTGCACCACATCCCCGTCGACCCCGTCACGCGCAAGGTCAACGTCGGCCGTGTCGCGCGTGCCATCAACCGCAACACCATCGGCCTCGTCGGATCCGCACCCAACTTCCCCGACGGCATCATCGACGACATTCCCAACCTTGCCAAGCTCGCCAAGCGACACAACATCCTGCTGCACGTAGACTGCTGTCTCGGCTCCTTCCTCGTGCCCTTCCTCGACAAGGCTGGCTTCGACACGGAGCCGTTCGACTTCCGTCTGGATGGCGTCACCTCGATCTCGTGCGACACGCACAAGTACGGCTTTGGCCCCAAGGGGCTTTCCACCATCCTGTACCGCAGCGCGGAGCTGCGCAGGTTCCAGTACTACGTCAAGACCGACTGGCCCGGTGGAGTGTATGCCACCCCGACGCTTTCGGGCTCGCGTCCTGGCTCGCTCATTGCAGGTACCTGGGCGGCCATGATGAAGCTCGGCGAGTCGGGCTATGTGCAAGCGTGCCGCGACATTGTCGGCGCGGCCAAGGAGATCCAGACGCGCATCGAGCGCGAGATTCCCGAACTCTTCGTGCTCGGCAAACCTATCGTCTCGGTGATTGCGTTTGGATCGGCGGCGCAGAACGTGTCGATCTACGATGTCGGCGACCACATGTCCAAGAAGGGCTGGCACATGAACGGTCTTGGCGGCGACGTCCCGGCGATCCACATTGCGGTTACGCGCCTGACGATTCCGGTGGTCGACGAGTTCGTGGCAGACCTCAAACAGACCGTGTCCAAGGCGAGGTCTGTATTCAGCGGCGATAAGGGGTCCATGGCCACGCTCTATGGGTTGGGATCGGGTGTGTCGGCTACCGCCATCGTGGGTCAGCTCGCCACCAGGTTCATCGATACTCTCTACCTCATCTAGATCAGCAGTGTAGATTACGTGCAGGACATTGTATACGATTGCCTTGGCTAGCGTGCTTGGGATGTGCATGTGTGGGGTCGTCGGGGCCGGCGCAGGGGGTGAGAGCGCATGGCGGACGAGGTGTCTGATACGCTAGTATGGACAGTCAAGGGGAGCAACCAATTGGGCGAAGGCTAGCACATGAGGTCGTCGCTGTCTTGCGGTACGTTGTTCGAATCGGAATGATGGTCTTGTAGACTTGGACTTAGAGTTCCTTGTGGTCTACGTACCAGGGGATCTGTTTGATCTCGTCGATGAAATCGCCCAGGGGCTTTTCGACGTGGTAGCGCACGGTGATGTCGTGGTAGTCGCGATCCTGGTGCCAGCCATCGACGTATCCGACACGGCTGTCTTCGTGCAGATCAGCAAGCCAGGACACTACATCGTCGTTAGGGACCGACCAGCGGACCTCGATCGTAGGCAGCGTGGGAATCTCGTCAGTCGTCATGGTAAACAGCTTTCGAGAGGATGGAAAGAGTTGGATGAGGAGCTGGAGTCCAAGTCGTAGCAACTTGGTCGACTTATATCTCAACACATCCCGCATCCAGGACTCAGCACAAAGCTACTGATTCGTGTCGACGACGTGCGCGATGCGCAAACACCCGCTGTCCCACCCGCTTTAAGGTTGGCGCAGCGCACCAAAGCTTGCATCCGCTTCCAAGCCGTCCATCAACGGAAGCAATCACAATGCCAGCGCGTGCTTTCTCGATGCACTGCATTGCGCAAAAACCCGCCCTCCTCTCCGCCTGCACACGGCGATCACACCCTGATCTCGGACTCGCAAACTTTGTGCAAAATGTGTGCAAAAGTGTGTGTGTGTGTGTGTGTGACTGGTATGATGAAGTTGCGGTATTCTAACAACGCGGAAGCGGAAACAAGCAAGAAGCGACTGAAGCAACAAAAGGAGGGGGGAGAGGTCCTAGCCAAGATGGCGCCCGGGGTGCAAAAGGAAGATGGTATTGGAGATGCAAAAAAATGCCAAAGAGAGATGCTCAGAGAAGACCGCAGTCGCGCAGGTTGACCTGGATGATAATGTCGTTGACCGCCGACATGACAAACTTGATCTGGGAGGTGTCGGTGGCGCAGGTGAAGTGGGTGTAGATGGTCTTTGCGTCGCTCTGGTTGAGGCTGACGAATCGGTTGACAATGTACTCGCACGCTGCGTTGTAGTCTGCGCCGCCAGTGTAATCGCTGAAGTAGTCGGCCATGGGCGAGATGGGGAGCTTCTGCTTGAAGAGGTCGATCTTGTTGAGGAAGAGGATGATGGACGTCTTGACGAACCAGCGCGAGTTGCAGATGCTATCGAAGAGCGTGAGCGCCTCCTGCATGCGGTTCACGTTTTCGTCTTCGTAGAGCAGCTGGTCGTACTCGGAGATGGCCACGAGGAAGATGATGGCGGTGACGTTTTCGAAGCAGTGGATCCATTTTTTGCGCTCGGAACGCTGACCTCCGACGTCGAAGAGCTTGTAGTTGAGCTCGCCGATCTGGAAGTGGGTCTCGGTGATGCCGGTGGTCTTGACGCGCGAGCGCAGCACGTCCTGGTCGGTGGGGAGGTATTGGGGCTGGGCCATGCGGTGGATCGAGTCAAAGTAGTACTTTGCCGAGTCGTTGAGCTGGTATTCGCGGCTGCGGGCGAAGCAGGCCTGGACGCCGGCGTCCTGCCAGAGGCCGTGGATGGCGTCGGCGACGTCGGCGGGGAGCACGTCGGACTCGATGCTGGGCGAGAGGCCGAGGATGACTTCTGCACGCGGTGCGTTGGAGGCGTCTGCGAGCGGGATGTCGAGTCGCTCCATGGCGTCGAGCATGACGCGCATGGACTGTACGGTGTTGGAGAAGATGATCTCCTTGTAGGATTCGCGCTCGTCTTGCGAGTAGGAGCCGTGGTTGATGAGCTTCATCTGCTTGAGGATGGTGGACTTGCCCGACTCTCCTGCGCCGAGGAGGAGCATCTTGATCTCATTCTTCTGGGCGAGACGGTCCTTTTTGAGCTGCGCCTCGATGGCATCGTTACGCGCCTGCCCCTCCTTGTCAACCTTGGAAGCGCCGCAACCCATGTTGGCGAGTGGATATGGTGGAAGGTGAGACGCAAGAAGGCGACACTGAAGCACGGGTGTTGGGCGTGTACCGGAAGGCGGCCGACGCGAGGTTCGCACGATGCTGCGATAGATCCGGCGGGATAGAGGCGGATGCGATGGGCCAGATCAAAGGGACCTTTAGCGCGACTATGAGTGTGAGTTGGTTTGAAGGTGGCCGGGTGTACAAGTGAGCGATACGAGTGCCGTTGGTGGTATGATTGCGCCCGGATGAAGCGGAGCCGGTCGGGGCGGGCGAAGTGTTTAGGCGGGTGGAGAGGATGGAGGGAAGGAGAGAGAGCGAGAGAGCAGGAGTGATCAGAGAATGGCGAGCGGATTGATGGAGCAGCGAGGGCGAAGGAGCATTGCCGACGGAGCAAGCGAGCGGGGAAGGGCAACGGAGAGGGCGAGGGCCGGGACGGGGCGGCGGTGTGCGGTGCTGGTGCGGTTGCGGTTGCGGCTGAAGCAGGCGAGAAAATAGCAGAAGGGCGATACACTGACTGCACACACACACACTCACTCACACACAGACAATGGGAGCAGAGGACGAGCGCCAGGCTTCTTCCTCGTTATGGCAGGAAAGAAGCGCAGCCTGCAGCCTCAGCCACGGCCAACCAGCTGCAACGCACTCACGCACTCACAAAGGGCAGCCCAGACCCTCACTCGAGTCGCGCCGCGCACTGGCCTTTCGCGCAGAAGGGAGGCGCACGTCAAGTGCACGCTCACGCACTCACGTACTCACGCACACCGGCGCGCAGAATTCCAGACTCGGCTCGCGGTAGAAAAAAAAAAAGAGCTCTGTGGTTCTTCCAGCTCGAGGCGCGTGCGCACTGGGCAACTCGACACAGGGCACTTTGGCACCCTGGCAAGATCTGCAGGTTGCTACAGTAGCCAACTTAGCTCCTTTGCTCGCTCGCCTTGGCCTGGGCCTTGCAGCCGTGCATACACGCGATGGCCTCGCTCGACGCGCATTCGAATCGCCAATTCCCAACTGAAAGAGAACCCTGGCTGCAACGGTACCACTGCGGGCGAGACGGGAGAGGTGCCGAAATGGGATGCGCCGTTCGGCCGCGCCGAGGCATGACAACGCTAGCGGCGGTGGCGGCCTCATCTGGCATCATTTGCGTCGTTGTCACCCGCATGCACATCGGCTTTCCCGCCGCTCCCGTGGCCAGGCAGTGAACGGATGGCAAGACTCTGGCTCGAAATTGAGAGACCCGTCTCGACGAGACGACTCGCGAGAATGGCCCCTCCCTCAATTTTGGTTTTAGAGTTTGAAATGGAATCGCGCTGCGCTCCCGTCTCTCTCGCTGCGCGGCAGAGAGTGAATGAGTGAGCCCTTTGCTCGCTCGCTGAGACATTCGAGAGCAGAGTCGAGACCATCACGAGTCGAATCGCTCAGCTGGTCACCTCTTCAGCCGGTACACCAGCCCCGCTTTCATCCCTGTCCTCCGTCCAGCTCCCAATCCGCAGCTGCTAGTGTGGTGCGGTGTCGCAGCGCCTCGTTTCACTCTCTGAGTTCGCATCCGCGCATTCGCAACGCAGCCAGCCGCTTCCACCGCCTGCATGCAACGGCGACCAAATCGCGCTTCGAGGCTGCCGAGCCTGCTTGCATTCGCGTTCCATGCAAGGGGCGCGAGAGTAGACTGATGTTACATCTTGTCTCTAACATGCTGTACCGTTGCGAACAGCGAATCCGACTCCCGATAGCCGATCGCTTGCTTGCACGACGGCGATCTGTAGCCCGCTGCTCACCGTTTCCGCTCCGAAAGCTTCACCACCAACTGACATCCGATAAGCATGCCACGTCATGCGTCGAATGGAATGTGGGTTGCTGGTGCTACCTGGGCAGGAGGGATGATCGCGATAAGCACGAGGAATGCCCCTTAAATTCCAGAGGCAGTTGCACACACGCACGCGATCGGGCCCCGCCGAGCTCGAGCCAGCCAATCAGTCGGATCTAGCAGATACGATTTGTGCTCAGCCCTTCGACGTGTCGAGCTCAAAAATTGGCGCACGCTTCAACCGAGGTCGGATCGACATCGGGGCCAACACACCTTCTCTCCTCCTTTCTCCTCTCCACATCCACTCCAACCATGCCGCCCAAGGTCGACGTCAACGACCCGGAGAATGCGAGGCTTCTCAAGCTCTTCGAATCCCTCAACCTGAGCGGAAACAGAGCCATCGAGACCCTCACAAATCCTAAACACACCGCCGCGCTCGAAAGCGTCATCACAGACAACCAACTCGCCTCCAAGTCCATCGATCCAAAGGCTTCGGCGCTCATCGTATCCGCATCCACAGGCAAGGACGCCGCCAACAAGTCTAGCAGAGACTATGTCGTCTCCCGCATCCTCGACGGCAGCCTCACCTCCTCCGACCAACTCAATGCCGCCTACAAGTTCCTCGCCAACACCACCGGCCAGCCAGACAAGGCCGCCTTCGACGCGGAATGCGGTGTCGGTAAGTTGTCACACCCTCGCCACATTGCAGCAGCAGCAGCCTTGCAAGATGAGATACAAAAACCAAAACGCATGTATTAGAGCCGAAGGAGACTCGTCTCCCCATGGCATGCAGTTTCTATTCGATCTGACCAAGCTCGCTGCTGCTCAATGTCGGCGCTCATCTCGTCTAAACATAGCTCGATGCTGACACTTTTCGTACAACGTGTCTCTGCATTCCGGCAACAGGCGTCGTCGTGACCCCAGACCAATGTCGCTCCGCAGTAGAAGCATACGTGGCATCCCACAGAGCTGAGCTCGACCCGGTCGAAGGTTGGCCAAAGCTCGGCTCCATCCTGGCAGGCGTCAAGGCCACTCCTGAAATGCGCTGGGCGAGCGCTGTCGACGTCAAGGGCGCCGTAGACACAGTGCTTCTAGCAACATACGGTCCCAAGAAGGCCGCACCACCAAAGGAAAAGAAGAAGCCCGCCGCAGCATCAGCAGCAGCCGATGCCAAGAAGGAAGCCGCACCCACCGGGCCCGTCGACCCAGATGCCATGTTCAAGGAGGGCTTCCTCGCCAACCTCCACAAGCCCGGCGAGAACCCGCAGATCAAGCCCGAGCTCAAAGAACAACACCTCGCAGCAACAAAGGGCATGGTCATGACACGATTCCCTCCAGAGCCCAACGGCTTCCTTCACATCGGACACAGCAAGGCCATCGCCGTCAACTTTGGCTTCGCTCGTCACCACGGCGGCCTCTGCTATCTCCGCTACGACGACACCAACCCCGAAGCGGAAGAGGAAAAGTACTTTACCAGCATCCTCGAGACCGTCCGTTGGCTCGGCTTCGAGCCCTTCAAGGTCACCTATTCGAGCGACTACTTCCAGAGGCTCTACGAGCTCGCCGTCGAGCTCATCAAGCGCGGAAAGGCCTACGTCGACCACTCGACGCCAGAAGAGATCAAGGAGCAGCGCGGTGGTCCCGAGCGCGGCCCCCGCAAGCCCTCGCGCTTCCGCGACCGTCCCATCGAGGAGTCGCTCCAGGACTTTGAGGACATGAAGAACGGCAAATACCCTCCCGGCAAGGTAACGCTCCGCATGAAGCAGGACATCGAGAACGGCAATCCGCAGATGTGGGATCTCATCGCCTACCGTGTGCTCGAGGCCTCGCATCACCGCACGGGCAAGGACTGGTGCATCTACCCGACCTACGACTTCACCCACTGTCTCGTCGATAGCTTCGAAAACATCAGCCACTCGCTCTGCACCACCGAATTTATCCTCTCGCGCGAGTCGTACGAGTGGCTCTGCGATGCCCTCGAGGTGTACAAGCCGCGCCAGTCCGAGTACGGCCGTCTGGCCCTCCAGGGCACCGTCATGTCCAAGCGTAAAATCCTCAAACTCGTCAAGGAGCGCTATATCGAAGACTGGGACGACCCGCGCATGTTTACTCTCATCGCCCTCCGCCGCCGCGGTGTGCCGCCAGGCGCCATTCTGTCGTTTGTCAGCGCGCTCGGCGTCACCACCGCCAAGTCCACCATCCAGATCAGCCGCTTCGATCAGGCCGTTCGTCAGTACCTCGAGTTCTCGACGCCACGCCTCATGATGGTGCTCAACCCGCTCAAGGTCACCATCGAGAACCTGCCCGAGGACCACTACCAGCAGCTCGAGAAGCCGCTGCATCCCAAGGCGCCTGAGATGGGCACCAACAAGATGCCCTTCACGCGCACCGTCTACATCGACGCCTCCGACTTCCGCACCGAGGACAGCAAGGACTACTTCCGCCTCGCGCCGGGCAAGACGGTGGGTCTGCTCCAGGTGCCCTTCCCCATCACCGCCACGTCGTTCAAGACCAACGACAAGGGCGAGCCCATCGAGGTCATCGCCACATACGGCGACGCCAGCACTCCCAAGCCCAAGACGTACATCCAGTGGGTCGCTGAGCACGCGCCGTCCAACAGCCCCGTCAAGGTGGACGAGACGCGCATCTTCCACCAGCTCTTCACCTCGGACGACCCGGCGGCCGAGGACAACTTCCTCGACCATGTCAACCCGGACTCGCTCGAGATTGTGCGTGGCGCCATGGTCGAGGTGGGCTTCTGGGACGTGGCCAAGCGCAGCATCGAGCAGGCGCGCATCGAGGCGGCCGAGCGCACCACCAAGGCCGAGGCGGACGCCGCCAAGGCGCAGAGCGAGACGCAGACGCCCGAGGTCAAGGAGGCCGGTGCTGGAGCCCCGGCGCGCACCGCCGAGCAGCTCGTGGGCAAAGAGCTCGTCCGCTTCCAGGGCATGCGCACTGCGTACTTTGCACTCGACCGTCTCAGTGGCGACCTGGGCCTGTTTGGCGACAAGGCGCCTGGAGGCTCGATTGTGCTCAACCGCATCGTCAGTCTCAAGGAGGACGCCAAGAAGGACGACAAGAAGACGCCAGCGCCATCAGCGGCCAAGCCCAAGAAGAACGCAAAGTGAGCCTGGCAGAGTGGTAGAGTGATGCAATGCCAGATGCCTTTTGCAAATTCGACTTGTGCAGGTTGAGTTTCGATTGCTTCAGCTCAGGATGAATCTCGGGTCGGATCGAGGACAGACACAGACGTGAAAAGGCTCTAGAACGGACGAGGTTACGGGACGAGAGTGTGTGTGTTTGTACAAGCAGGCGTCTTGAGGCCTTGGGTGAAATTTTGAGGGGATTATGACGACTTTGCGAGTTGCGAGGTTCCGTACTCTGCTCGGTAGGCGACCATCTGTGCGATCTTGTCGCCGTATCGCTCATTGTCGCGGTTCATGAATTCGATGATCTGGTCGAGGGTGACGACGGAGAAGACGGTGGTGTTGTACCTCTTCTCGACCTCGGTGATGGCGGAAGTGGTTCCGGGTACACCGTCCTTCTGCGACTTTTCCTGACGGTCGAGTGCAATGACCACACCGGCGAGTTCAGCGGCTGGTTGGGAAGCCAGGATGTCCATGGCCTCGTTGATGGCTGTGCCTGCGGTGATGACGTCGTCGAGAATGAGCACACGACCCTTGAGTTCGGCACCCACCAGCGATCCACCCTCTCCGTGCGTCTTGGCTTCCTTCCTGTTGAAGCAGAATCCCACATCAATACCGTGGTTCAGCTGCAGCGCCATGGCCGTAGCAGCAGCAAGTGGGATTCCCTTGTAGGCAGGACCAAACAGCACATCGAACTTGACGCCCGACTCGACAATACGCTTGGCATAGCACTCGGCCACCTTGGCAACCTTGGCACCCGTGTTGAACAAGCCGGCATTGAAGAAGTACGGACTCAATCGGCCGGACTTGAGCGTGTAGGGTCCGTCGAACTTGAGGATGGCACTGTCGAGCGCAAGCTGGATGTACTCGGACTGGTATGCGGCCAGCTCGACCTTGACCGCGGGGGCGGTGGAACCGTTGGCGCTGGCCAGGGCCGCACGCGCGGCATCCTCGGCATCCGATTGCTGCATCTCGGCGTCCTTGGCTGCCTTGGTCGCCTTCTTGGATGGCTGCGACGAGAATTGTCGTCCACCGTCTGCACTCGAAAGGTCCGTGTCAAAGATACGGAACGAAAGCGCGCTGTGGAAGGACAAAAAAGGGGAAAAAATTTGTGACATGGTCAGTTCGCGCCGCCTCTCAAATGTTCGGAATTCGGCCATCATGCGTCGAGGGTGAGCAAACTTACCTCTTCTCCTGCTTGTCGAGCATGAGGTTGACGCTGTTGACGGCCCTCCAGATGGGGAAGCTGAGCTTGTACTCGAGCTTCTTGCCCTCGTGCTCGGAGGGCAGCACGTCAATCACATAGCTGCCCATCTTCTTGCTCTTGAGCAGCTCGCCAAACTCGCCAGGCACATTGTCGAGGATGGGGTAGTGGCCGGCAATCAGGAAGGCGAGGTCCTTGAGCTGCGCCTTGAGCACGGCGCGCTCCTCGATATGCGGGCGGATGGACAGGAGACCGTCCGAAATGATCCTCCACTTGCACTCGAGCGTGCCGTCGCGACCAGCGTCCTGGCGGCCAAGACTCTTGATGCCGCAGTTGATGAGTCGGAGCGTGATGGGGTTCATGTGCGGGTGGTTGCCGCGGCCGGGCCCACCGCCGGTGATGACGGCTCGCGCGGTGGTCGAGGTGAGGTAGACAGACCGCAGAGGCTGGTGATCCTCGTTGCGCACCAGAAGGTTGCGCAGCGGAAAGGTGTCCTTGAGGTCAAAGAACTTCTTGCACGCCTGCACCTGGTCGTTGGAGGGAGGAATGTATGCAAACGGATCCTCCTTGTAAGGCAGACCGCCGGGAACACCGTGACCATCGGCGACCGCCTTCTGCTGTGCCGCCTTGCGCGCGCGGTCTGCAGCATGCTTGTCCTCCTTGACGCTGTCGCCCGAAACTGCCTCGGTGGCATCGGCTGCGGAAGCATCGACGGGCGTCGAGACACCGGAGCCGTCTTCCTCCTTGAGCTTCTTGGCGGCTGGCTGGGCACCGTCTGCGTCAGCCTCGGGCGAGAGCTCGCGCTTGACGGCGTTGGTGAGCGACTCGCCGTCGGGACGGTGGGCGTCGAGGTGGTCCATGGCGCGGATCATGCCGGCAGCCATGCCCTCGTCGTCCGGGTTGCCGACCTTCTCGAGGAGAGCGACGAAGAAGCCGCCGGTGTCCTGGAGGTGCGGGTAGAGACGCATGCAGTGCTGGGTGCCGAGCTGCTCCTCGTCGCCCTGGGGCCAGATGGACTTGGGCGTGCGCGAGGCGAGGTCGGCATCGAGCTCGTTGAGCTGGTCCCAGTTGTCGATCCAGGCGATCTCGGGCAGACGGTCGCGGTACTCTGCCGAGCCGATCTCGGGCTCGGCTGCAGCGGGAGCGCCGTTGGCAGCTTCGTTCTCGGCATCCTCGACGTCGACGATGGCCTCGTCCACTTCGCCCTCGGCATCCTTCATGTCGGCATCGACGATGTCGCCCGCGCCGTCCGCAGCGGCGGCATCGGCGGCAGCCGACTTGGCGGCCTTCTGCTTGGCGTACTTGGACTTGCCAAAGAGGTGGGCGCCACGGCCGGGAGCGGCCCTCCAGGTGGTGAGACCGGGGCGGCGAACGAGCTCGGGCAGACGCGAGCTGCAGTCGACGATGCGCACCTTGCCCTCGAAGCGACGGAGGGCCTCGGCAACGACGGACTCGTTCTCGATGGGGTTCATGGAGCACGTCGAGTAGACGAGACGACCGCCGTCGCGGA
The DNA here is from genome assembly GCA_003004725.1 of Moesziomyces sp. F16C1. Taxonomy (NCBI): domain Eukaryota; kingdom Fungi; phylum Basidiomycota; class Ustilaginomycetes; order Ustilaginales; family Ustilaginaceae; genus Moesziomyces; species Moesziomyces sp. F16C1. The sequence continues at coordinate 72,741 of NXFS01000019.1, forward strand.
GCTGGTTGAGGCCGCGGATGAGGATCTTGAGCTGGAGCGCATGGAGACCGACAGCGTTGTTGGGCGTCCACTCTTTCCAGATGGGCACGTTCTTGCGGATGGTGCCGTCACCGGAGCAAGGGACGTCGGCGAGAATGCGGTCGTACTGCATGGCGGTCTGGACAACCTCGGCACCGTCGTCGGCGCTCTTGTAGGGGACCTGGATGGACTGGTAGTTGGACGCATCGAGGTTGGTGACCAGAAGGTTGGGCGAGGGGAGGCGCTGAGACTGGTGGACAAGCATGTGGGCGCGCTTGGTGTCGGAGTCGTTGGCGATGACGAGACCGGTGGGCATGGGGTTGTAGGTGCTGGGACCCGAGGTGAAGGGCGAGTGGAGCGACTCGATGAGCTGTGCGGTCTTGGAGCCGGGAGCGGCGCACATGTCGAGGACGAGGTGGTGAGGTTGTACGTCGAGGAAGAGGGGTGGGAGCATGGAGACGGCCTCCTGACGACTGATGGAGCCGACGTCGGTCTCATGTACGAGGAACTGGTGGAAGCGCTTGAACTCGGGCGACTTGCGGATGACGGTCTTCTTGGTGTTGAGGTGCCATCCGAGGCCGTCGGGATACCAGGGCAGCTGCTTGGGTGGGTCTACCTTCTCGCCGTCGAAGGTGACGTTAGAGAGGAAGGGGATGTAGATGTCCTGGAGCGCCTTGAGAAGCTGCGGGGTGGTCTCCTTGCCAGCGGTGAGGCGGAAGGTGGTGGGAAGGGGCGTGCGGAGGTAGTCCATGAAGGTGGCCCATTCGGAAGGGTCGAGGATGCCCTGGTCGATGTAGTATGCCTCGAGACGGGCGTTCTTCTGGTCGCTGGGATAGTAGGACTGCCTGGGAGCACCGTTGTGGCCTCCTCCGCGTCCTCCGCCACCACGGCCACCTCCACGGCCACGACCACCTCCGCCGCGACCACGACCACGACCTCCGCCGCCACGACCGCCTCCGCGGTTTCCTCCTCGTGCCATGCTTTCTATTTTAGTGTGATTGTCGGGAAGGAGGGGATCGTAGGAAGGAAAAGGGAAATGAGCTCTGCAGTCCCGACCAGAATGCAGTGCAGTGAGTGGTGGCAGTAAGTGACGAGGACCAAGCACGAGAAGCTCTTTGCATTCAGGGCCGAAGCAGGCAGGGTCTCGTTGCAAAAAAAGAAAAGGCCGCTCCACAGCCGCTGCAGCTTCGACTCTCGCAAATTGCACGAAGAAATTCGAGGTTTTTTGGGTGCATTTTTGGGATCTTCTTCCTGCGCTGTCTTGAGATGCACGATTCGGAGCCGAAAGCTGCTAAGCGCAGAGCTCGAATCTGTGGCTCAGCTGTCGAACTCGCGTTGAGCGCGTCTGGCTTGGAGAGAGGCCGCACCAACCACCCGCTGCCTGCTTGCTTCCCTTCCGCATTGCCGTCAACAACCCGTCGCTCTTTACCCTTGTCGTTCTTTGCGTGCACCCGGTTCGAACAGGCGAGACTGCGCCCTCGACATTCTGGCACCGCCTGCACGTGCTGCTAGGCACACGGCTCCGACAACTACGACCACGAAGACGACGACGACCATGTCGGCGATGGCTTCCACCTCGGCCAATGGCGCGGATGCGCTCGACCTCATCCGCTCGGCCATCAAGGACGCATCGAGCCAGACAGATCCACTAGCATCCATCCAGCTCCTTGACGACCAGTCATCGCCGGTACCCTCGGTGCTGCAGGCGGCTGTGGTCAAGATCCGTGACGTTTCGCTGCCCAAAACCACCACCACACGCCTTGCGCGATCCCGAGACGAGCTGGCGGCACGCCTCGCATCTGGCTCTCCGCCGGATCCCGACGCGGAGCCTGCGTTCTTCTACAACGTGGAGGCGGTCATCCTGGCGCTGCAGGCGCGCGACGAGCGTCCCGGTGCGTATCTGGCACAGGCGGCCACAGCCAAAGTGGCCTCGTTTCCCACGCTCGATCGAGCGGCGATCCTCGACTTCCTGCTGGGCAAGCGATCGGACTGGGCAGGTGTGGTGCAGATTCGCGATCTTCCGCGCGCAGCTGCCGGCGGCGTGTCGGAGCCCACCAGCACCAGCGCCGAAGCAGCAGCAACCGCGCCAGGTGCGCAGGGCGTCAAGCGCGCCTACAAAGTCAACAGGGAGGATGTCGAGTATGTCAAGCGCATCCGAAGTCAGTACGAGGTGGTTCTGCGCACGAGAAACGATGCGCTGCGAGGCAACATTGCAGCGCTCGTGGGTGGCGCAGCCGTGTCGCGCGTTGCCGGGTCCAAGGTGGCCGACTTTGAGTCGTTCCGCCGAACGTTTTCGGCCAAGGTGGAAGCGTCGCGCAAGGCGGCTGGCAAGGCGCCACCGCCGTCTGCGGCGCGCGCGGGTGTTTCGGCAGGCGGACAGGTGCGCAAGCAGCGTGCGCAGGACCCGATCGTGGTGCTCTCGAGCTCGCCCACCAGCCTGCTCAACATGTTTAACATCAAGCAGTTTCTGGAGGAGGGCGTGTTTGTGCCGCCAGAAGAGGCGCGTCAGCGCGCACGCGGCGTAGCGGACCTCGTCGTGTCCATCACCAGCCGCGGCGGCAGCACGGGTCAGGGCGCACAGGGCGTGGGCATTGGACGTCGAATTCTGGTGGTGGACAGCGCCGAGGCGGTGGTAAGGCTGGGGAGCTCGAGTGCGGCGACGCCCGGTGCGGATGCATGGAACCGCGTCATCGCCGTCTTCACCACCGGCCAGATGTGGCAGTTCAAGACGTATCGCTGGAACGAGCCGCGCGAGCTCTTCAAGAACGTCATGGGCGTCTACGTGCGCTGGCACAACGAACCCCAGAACCCCAACGTGCGCGACTGGAACGTGATTGAACTCCAGGTGGACCGCGCCAAAAGACATACGGACAAGCAGGTGGTCAGCCACTTTTGGCGCCAACTCGAATCCTGGACCCAGCGTCGCAAACCGCATCTGATCAGCTAGCATCGTCTTTGCTGGCCCCCTATCTGCTCTCGTTTGGTTCCACCTACATGTACTACTATCCACACACACACAATGTTGCACGCAGTTCTGCTGGACACGCTACAGCCTGGGCAAAAGTGAAAGGTTGCGATCCAGGGCGTTAAAGTACATGCGATTGACTTCCATCCACGAATCCAATGAGGGCGAAGGGGGAGAGCTAACGACGAAGTAGACGAATGGATCTGCCGCTGGGCACTGGAGGCGGGCTTGCAGTTTCGGCGATGGTGGAGGGGTCCGGTTTGGAGCGGGATGAGATGCGTGTGGGGCCGGCGTCTTCATCTGCCTCGTTTGGTGCCTCAGTGTTTGTTGCCGCCGAGTGTGGTTGTGGGGCTGCTTCATTATCTGGGTTGCCTGGTTGTTTGGAGCGGTCGGTGGTGGCGGGGTCGGCGCTGAAGCTGTAGTACTCGCGGCTGTGTTTGTCCACCTGCCAGAGCGCCGTGCTTTCGTCCCACTGCGCACCGCGTTGACGACGCGCCCACACGAGCAGGCTGTTCCATCCCGCCGAAGACGTCGCTGCTTTCGACAGCTCTACTGTCTGATCCTCTTCGCGCTCGGTTGAGAGAAAGGGCAGCGTGGGGGAGTTGCCCCTCTCGCTACGACCCATGGCTCCTTCTTCCGCACCTGCACCAGCCTCAGCTACAGCATCTTCTGCAGCAATGGCGGCTGTTCCGGTCGTTGCATCCTGTGTGGCAGATGGTCCTGCAGTGGCAGTGGCGTTGACATCCGACAATGTGGCGTTTGCAGATGAAGCGGGATCGGTGGTGACTGATGGCGCGGATGTCCCGACCGTCGCATCGGCACTTCCGCCTGCTGCTGTTGTTGCTGCTGCTGCTGCTGCTGCTGTTGTTGTTGCTGCAGCGGTCTTCTTGGCCTCCTCCTTGGCGCGGATGGATGGCGGCGTGTAGCTGTTGGAATAAGGTTCCACCTTGGGCACGCGTATCAACACGTCGCGAGGCGTTGTGCGCACCGCAGGCATCTCCAAAGCTTATCCTCGGCCCCTGACGGCTCGTCCGACAGCGTGCAGTGATTCCCAATCAGCAGCCCTTCGACAGCACTGTTAGCCGCTCGTTGCGCTGGCTTCGCTGGTGCAGCTGAATGCGACCCGCGGGATGGGAAGTTTGCCGTGTGATGCGCGTAGATGAAGCCACGGATGTGACGTGGCCGATAGTCGTCAACTGAAAACCGCGAGTGTGAGTGTCCAAAATGTCCGAAAGGGGTTGGCAAGAAGCAGAAACGAGTGTGGTGCTGAGTAGCGGGTATTGTACAAGCAGCTGGGATTGTCGTCGTCGAGGTGTGGTGGATGGCCGCGAGTCGTGATGGCTGCTCCACAAATCCGCTAGCCGTGTTCGCGAAAGAGTTGGTGTTTCCCGCTTCGGCGCGCCGCGACGCCCGATTGCAGCCAGAAGGGCGAGAGCCTGTGCGCACCATTTCCACTTCAAAGCGCTCTCCGCCAACCACGCCAAAAATTGGGGCTCCAAAATCAACAGTCGAGGAACCGATGCTCGCAAGACTCGACCTTTGATCTTTGCTCGTGCTCACACTGCCAGCTGTGCTGAGGCATGCAAATCAGCATGGCTCAAGCAAAGGCAGCCATTGCCAGCCAGACTCACACCAGCAAACGTAGACCCGATACAAGACCCGGCACCTGAGACATCTGAATGATGCCTACTGATGCAGGACGATCTGAACCAGACCCAACGCACGAGCTCACGCTTTGACAGCCACTCGAGCTCGGACAATGTGGAAAGAGCGTGCACAGCACGACGGGGATATATTGGATGCTTGCTGCCAGCTTCGTCATCAAACGTACACGCCAACAGCGTTAAACAGGGCGACGACACCCAAGCCTGCCTGCAGACTTGCGGCGATTCCGACGACGACCTCCTTGACACTCAGTCCCCTCTTTGGTAGTCTGCAGCATCACGAACAATCAACTGTCAGCATGACTCGGTCCTTGGTGCTCGACGTAGGGACGGAACTTACGTTGTAAAGTAGAACGCCGACAGGAAGACGGAGAAGAGCAGGACAAAGGCGATGTATGGCAGGAGCACGGTCGGAATGAGCGGCTTGTATGCGGGCGAGTGGGCGTGCAGCTCCTGTTGGGCACACAACGTATCATCCAAGGTGTGATCATCAGAGGCGGCAAGGAATGCATCAAGGCGAAGGTCAGACTTGTGCTTCTGATCGTAGGAGTTTCACTGGTGGCGTGTACTTACGGCCAGTGGCCCTGTATATGATCCTTTGCTCATCGCTGATGGTGATGCCGTTTGCGATCGATGCTCGTGGTTGGGCGTCGAGTTGCAGAGTGTGATGCCAGAGGTCCCTGCATGGCCGTGTATGTTCTTCTCAACTGGTCCAAGCGGCCGCGCCGACGTGGAGACTGGTTAGTCATGCTGATCAAGTCTGTGCGGTATACTTTTGTTACATCGCAGGAATATCCGAATTTCTCACTCGGCGACCATCAGTCAGGGTCGCACGACTTGCCGATCTTGGATGACCAGGCACGCGGGCGAGGACCGGCTGCAACACTCGATCGGAGCAGCCAGGAGCCGAGCCACGAGCAACACCAGCGAAGCCGCCACACTGGGAAGCACCTCTGATCCTTGCCCGGCGCGGTTGAAAGTGCACACCGTCCGGCGTCTGCATTTCGGGATCTGCGGTCTAACCCGACCTTCGAAAGTGAATCATCACGCTTTCCGCCTTCGCAAGCCTTTTCTTCCCTTTGGTCCGTTTTGCATCTTCGCAACCAAGCGGAACGCGCAGCAGAAAAGCCATGCACCCCTGATGCTCCTTGGTCGGACTTGAATGCTACATGTCTGGTTGGCTCACGGTCGAGTTTGCGGGGGAGCGCGGGGAAGGGAAGAACGAATACGAGGCTGGCGTTTTGCAAGCCGCGAAAGTGTGGCTCGGGTGGAACCGGATCCGCAAACACCCGAACGCGAAATTCGGCGTAGCGCCGTCGTGGGTGGAGGCCAAACCCTTTTGACCTCGCATGCGTCACACCCTCGGACCCACGCCGACTGGACTTTGCTCTCGAGCCTGTCTCTGACTAGCCTTTGTGTGAATCTAGCGTCTAGTTGATACGCAGGCTTTGCCGGCACAGAGACGAGGTGATGCATCTTGACGGCGTGAAATGCTGTGCAAAGGGAGCGAGCGAGCGCGGTCGAGACTCGAAAGCGGGCAGGGTTTCTGAAGATGTCATGCAAGTCCGAGGCTTGGGTCGTGGACGCGGGCTGCATGCAGACGATCCGAACCGGAAAGGGCATGCGGAGACGGAGCGACCTCCGTCAGCCCCTGATGCTTCGAGGCGCTCAATCCCGCTCGGATCGTCTAGCTTGAGCGTTGGTCCGTGATGCTCCGGCCGCCGCTTCACCATCGCAGCCCGCAAGCTCGAAAGACACAAGTGTTGCAAAGACATATATACGACCCGAACCGCCCATCATCTACTCTTCCTTCCTCACCATCCTTCTTTCGCTTTGCGTACATCTCCTCCTTTGCATCGCACCTCAATTTCAAGCTTTGCCTTGATTCTACCACCACCACTCTTGTCGCGACCCGCTTCCACACACCTCCAGGACATTTCCTCTAGGTAAGTCTTCTGCTCGTCGTCCATGCTCGTGCTCGTGCTCGCTTTCGATGTGGCTTTGGCGGTGATGCCGACTACGCGGGTAGTCTTGGCTAGTGCTCGCTGTGCACACTTCAGCGGTCGTCGATGCTGCGAGCCGCCATGGCTGGATACCATTTGTCGTTCGTTCTTGATGGGCTCGCGGCTATGACGGCTTCGACTCTGCCGCTCCAGGCCGGATGCAACGGAGAGATCCGCAATGTGGGGTAGCCTGCCAGTTGCTGCCTCGCTTGAGCTCCGAGTCGATTGTCAATGCAGCCTCGCTCGCTCGCTCGCTCGCTCGCTTGGGCACGTCTGGGAAAATTGGATTTTATTATTATTCTCAATTTTTCCAGCGGCCGCGCGATCGAGGCGCTGTTAGTGCGATGCGCTGCGACCTTTTCCGATCTGCCCCGCCCGCCTTGCCTGCCTGCCTGCCCGCTCGGCTTGGAGTTGGATTTCCCACTTCCTCTCCGCCAGGCCGGGATTCACAGGCCAACGCGCCCTCTCTCTCACTCCGATGCCTCTGGTCTCAATTCGGCTTCTGCCTTGCCGCTGTCTGCCGGTGCCCTCTGCCTGCCGTTGTTCTGCCGCTGTTGCCGCTGCCTCTGCCAAGACCCTCAGCCATTGCAGACCTCATCGAAGCAGTCGAATCATGCTGCTGGTGTGTGTCATGCAGGGCGGTCTGCGTCGGGCGATCAGGTGATGGACGAGGGCGGCACGATTCGGCATTGCCCTGCAGTGCAAGTTGGGAGCCAGGCTGGCCTCTGCGTCGTGGTCCATGCTTTCACGGTCCCGCGCCTGTCTGTCCGCCCGTCGCTACTGTACGCTCACATTGGCGTCGTCGTCGTCTTCGTCGTCGCAATCGTCGCCATACATGCTCGTCGTCAGCTCAGCTTGCAGACCGTCAGCGTCGGACAACATCGGGGGCCAGGCCAGGGCGGCGTCCGGTGGGAACAAATCAGCCGGCCTGCATTGCATGCGTGTCACGGGTTCATGAGTTCTAGCCATCGACCGACAGGCTCGGTCTGCATGCATGCACCTCTTCGCCGTAGAAAAGCTTTGAATTGAATGCGGACACAGACACTGACGCTCTTCCCTCTCTTTCCAACTGCTGTTGCCCCGCCTTCTTCCGCCTCTCGCTCTCTTATGGCCGCCTCTCCGCCTCCACCCAATTGTGCTCCTCTCACGTCCCACCAATTTCCCCCCTCTGTGCCACCGCGCTTCCGTTTGCTGCCGATTCGCACACCCAACGCAACACTCGCACCGCACCACTCCCTTCTTCATCTGGGCTTCGTGCACACCTCTCTCTCTCCTCCATCACACCACCTCGCCGTCTGTCTAGACACTCTCCATCATCATCACCAACTCAGCCTCGTCGCTCTCTCGCCCAACATGACTTCGCCAGGAAACCACCACGATGAGCTGCCCACTCACAACCCTCACTACTCGCTGCTCGGCTCGGATCTCAAGCTCTTCTCCGATGCCGGCTTCGACATGGACAAGATCCACCTGAAGCGCAACGCTTCCGTAGCTCAGCTGTACGAGGACGCCATCAAGAAGGAGGGCGCCGTCATCTCGTCCGCCGGTGCGCTCATCAACTACTCGGGCAAGAAGACCGGCCGTTCGCCCAAGGACAAGCGCATCGTCTACGAGGAGACCTCCAAGGACCACGTCTGGTGGGGCCCCGTCAACATCAAGATGGACGAGCACACGTTCGAGATCAACCGCGAGCGTGCCATCGACTACCTCAACACGCGTGACGACATCTACGTCTTTGACGGCTTCGCCGGCTGGGACCCCAAGTACCGCATCAAGGTCCGCATCATCTGCGGCCGTGCCTACCACGCGCTCTTCATGCACAACATGCTCATCCGCCCTACCCAGGAGGAGCTCGAGCACTTTGGCGAGCCCGACTTTATCATCTACAACGCCGGCCAGTTCCCCGCCAACCGCTTCACCGCCGGCATGACCTCCACCACCTCGGTCGAGGTCAACTTCAAGCGCCACGAGATGGTCATCCTCGGCACCGAGTACGCCGGCGAGATGAAGAAGGGCATTTTCTCGGTCATGCACTACCTCATGCCCGTCAAGTACAACCAGCTCTCGCTCCACTCGTCCGCCAACGAGGGCCCCGACGGCGACGTCTCGCTCTTCTTCGGTCTCTCGGGCACGGGCAAGACCACGCTGTCGGCCGACCCCAAGCGTGCGCTCATCGGCGACGACGAGCACGTGTGGTCGGACGAGGGTGTGTTCAACATCGAGGGCGGCTGCTACGCCAAGTGCATCGGCCTCTCGGCCTCCAAGGAGCCCGAGATCTTCAACGCGGTGCGCTTCGGCGCCGTGCTCGAGAACGTCGTGTACGACAAGAACACGCGCGAGGTCGACTACGACGACGCCATCATCACCGAGAACACGCGCTGCTCGTACCCCATCGAGTTCATCCCCAACGCCAAGATCCCGTGCATGGCCAACACGCCGCCCAAGAACATCATCTTCCTCACCTGCGACGCCTACGGTGTGCTGCCGCCCGTCTCGAAGCTCGACGCCAACCAGGCGCAGTACCACTTCATCTCGGGCTACACCTCCAAGACGCCCGGTACCGAGGACGGCATCCAGGAGCCCTCGCCCACCTTCTCCACGTGCTACGGCCAGCCCTTCATCGTGCTCCACCCCCGCGTGTACGCCAAGATGCTTGCGGAGCGCATGGAGAAGCACAAGGCGGACGTCTGGCTCGTCAACACCGGTTGGGCCGGCGGCAAGTTCGGCGTGGGCCAGCGCTGCCCGCTCAAGTACACGCGCAAGATCATCGACGCCATCCACGACGGCTCGCTCGCCAAGGCGAGCTTTGAGAAGTTCGGCGTGTTCAACCTGCAGATCCCCACGGCCATCGAGGGTGTGCCCGAGACGCTGCTCAACCCCGCCACCTCGTGGCCAGACAAGAGCGCCTTCAAGCACGAGCTCAACAAGCTCGCCGACATGTTCAGCACCAACTTCGAAAAGTACGCCAACGACGTCTCTGCCGAGGTCGCCGCTGCCGGTCCCAAGGCCTAAGGCAGCGATGGGCGCACGGCTCATAACTCTGCATTATTCTTCTGCCATATACATGTTTCCGAACGAACCAGACTTGCAAAGCGTGTGTGTGCTGATATGGTGGAGCTGGACGAAGCGAGAAAATGTTGCTATATGTGAGATCAGCGGAGTGGGGGGCCTCGGTCGGGTGGGGGCAAAGAGGGCGTTCGGGTATTCCGGACATCAAGGCCCGTTGAAGCGAACCGAAGCGAAAAGCCCCGCATTTTGGGCAAGAGCCGGCTTCTTGGCGGTTGGCCCGTGTTGCAAGTCAGACAGCCTTCCCAACCGGCTCCACCGCTCCTCCCTCCCGTTGCTTCCGACTCCAACATCAACACCTTCACTTCCACCCTCACTCCCTCGAAGCGCGACGTAGCGCTCCCTCTTCTCACCCACCCGCCTTCTCACACGCAACTGAGCCTGGCAAGCAATGTCCAACGGCAGCATGGTGCAGGGCAAGCTCATGTGGGAGCCCAAGGACGTGGCGTCCACTTCCATGGATGCCTTCCGGCGCACCGTCAACCAGCGCTTCGGGCTCGACCTCAAGACTTACGACGAGCTATGGCGCTGGTCATGCGACAACCTCAACGCCTTCTGGTCCACCGTCTGGGACGAGACGCACGTGGTTGCATCGGTCAAGGCACAGCGCGCCATTGCGGATGATGCGCCCATCTACCCGCCGCCACGCTGGTTCGAAGGTGCGCGCCTCAACTTTGCCGAGAACCTGCTGCGACACGGCGCACTCAACGCGGCCGAAGCGGCGGCATCGCGCACGGCGGTAATCCAGTCCACCGAGGTCGACACCACCACAGGCGAGCTCGACGAGTCCTCCATCACGTATCGCGAGCTGTACGCTCTGGTAGCACGCGCAGCCAGCGCCATGCGCGCACGTGGCATCAAGGTCAACGACTGCGTCGCCTCGTACTCGGCCAACAACATCGAGAACCTCGTGGCGTTCCTCGCGGCATCCTCTATCGGCGCAGTGTGGACGAGCGCGGCAGCCGACTTTGGACCCGAGGGCGTGCTGGAGCGTCTGCGCACCGTGCGTCCTAAGCTGCTGCTCAGCGTCAATGCAGTGCGCTACAACGGCAAGGTGCACGACCACCTCCAGAAGCTTCAGAGCGTCGTCGACGGTCTCGAGGCAGACAGGAAGCCCGAAGAGCAGAAACTCGAGGCGGTCATTGTCGTGCCGTACGTCCGATCGCATCCCGTTCCGGAACACAGCGCTAGTAGTCAGAACGGCTCGCAGGGAACGGCATGGACGAGCTGGGACAGCTTGCTGCACGAAGGCGAAGCGGATGCAGACAAGCCGATCGCGTTCGAGCAGCTCGACTTCAATCATCCTCTCTGGATCCTGTTCTCGTCCGGAACGACCGGCAAGCCCAAGGCGATAACTCACCGAGCCGGTGGAATGCTGCTGCAGCTCTCCAAGGAGCATCTCATCCACGGCGGTCTCACGCCCGACGACGTGTTCTTCCAGCACACCACTACGGGCTGGATGATGTGGAACTTCCTCATCGCCGGTCTGGTGGCCGGATGCCCTATCGTGCTGTACGATGGCAGTCCGCTCAAGCCAGCGTCGGTGCTGTGGGATCTGGCCGAGAAGCACGGCGTGACGACGTTCGGTACCTCGGCGGCGTACCTGGGTGCGCTCGAAAAGAGCGGCTACGACGTGCGTGCGAGCCACCCTGGCCTCAAGGTACGTCAGCTGCTCAGCACGGGCTCGCCGCTGCGTCCCGAACTGTACCCCTTCGTGCACGACAAGATCGGTGCGGACATCCTGGTCGGGTCGATCACGGGCGGCACGGATCTGTGCTCGCTGTTTGCGGGGCACAATACGGCGTTGCCCGTGCGGGCGGGCGAGATCCAGGCTCGCAATCTCGGCATGGACATTGGCGTGTACGATTCCGACAGCGCCACTGAGCTGCTTGAGCCGAACAAGGTGGGCGATCTGGTGTGCAAGAAACCCTTCCCTGCACAGCCGCTCGGCTTCTGGAAGCAGCCCGAGTCCAAGTACTACGACTCGTACTACGCCCAGATTCGCGGCGTGTGGTACCACGGCGACTTTGTCATGCTCAGCCCGCACGGCGGCGTGGTGATGCTCGGTCGCTCCGATGGAATCCTCAACCCCGGAGGAATCAGGTTTGGATCGTCCGAGATCTACGAGCTTCTCGAAAGCCCCGAGAATCCCATGCAGTCGCTCATTGTCGACTCGCTCGTAGTGGCACTCAAGACGCCCGCGGGAGACGATGAGGTTGTGTGCCTTTTCGTTGTGCTCAACCCCGCTGCGAGGATCGCCATGGAGGAGTTCAAGAAAAGCCTCAGCGCTCTCATCAGGTCAAAGCGAAGCGCAAGACACGTTCCCAAGTTCATCGAAGTCGTCCCCGACATTCCAAAGACCCTCAACGGTAAGAAGGTCGAGGTGCCCGTCAAGAAGATCATCAACGGCGCAGGCCTCGACGCCATCAACAAGGCCACCCTCCTCAACCCGCAAAGCCTCGAGCCGTTCGTGGTTCTTGGTGAGAAACTTCGCTCCAGCCTCGCCTAGATTAGACACGGGGAAAGAATGTGATTGCATCTTAGATCCTGGACACAAAAGATATATACAGCCGCTTGCAGCAACGGCGTCGCCTTGAGATCATCCCGAATGGCAGTACTCGTCGGAAAAGAGCGAGTCGGCGAGGTTGTCTGGAACGAACCAAACGGTGAGCGCGACGATGAGATAGACCATGATGAGCACAAAGCCCTCGAGATAGTTGCTCCTGTTGTCGGCGATGGCAAAGTTGACGATGAGCACCGTGAGGAAGAGCAGGATGGTGGCAAACGGATCAAACAGCAGCGTGAGCGGCTTGTCGCCCATCCACGCGATGAGCACCAGTAGCGGGATCACAAACAGCGCAATCTGGATGGACGAGCCAATCGCAATCGAGCTCGCCATCTGGATCTTGTTCTTCCACGCAAAGATCACCGCCGCCAGATGCTCGGTCGCGTTGCTCGCAATGGGCAGCAGAATCAGTCCGATCCATGTGCGCGAAATGCCGCCTGTGGATACCACCACATTGATCGCCGTCACGAGCCACTCGGACGTGACGCCAATGAGCACAGTGACCACGACGAGCGTGATGATGACCGAGGTCATGTTCATCTGCGGCTGCTCCTCCTCGTCGTCCTCGTTGGTGTCCTCGAAGAACTCCTTGTGCGACGCCAGGCTGAAGATCAAGAATCCAATGTAGATGAGCAGCAGCAGCACCGAGACGCCGCGGCTGAACTTGAGGATGTCGGGCCTCTCTGTGCTGTCCGGGATGGCGCCCAGCACGGCGTGGAAGGCGGAGGGGATGACGAGCGAGATGACGGCCATCATGAGGAGCGAGGTGTTGAGCTGCGCGGGCGCCTCGAGGAAGACCTGCTCCTTGACGCGCAGGCCGCCGGCGAAGAAGCACGTGCCGAGCACGAGCAGCAGGTTGGAGAGGATGGAGCCGAGCAGCGACGTCTGGGTGATGATGAGTTCGCAGTTGAAGAGCGACACGATCGCCACGATGAGCTCGACCGCATTGCCGAGCGACGCATTGATGAGGCCGCCGATGGTCTCGCCGACGCGCAGCGACACCTCCTCGGTCGCCTGGGACAGGATCGTAGCCAGCGGCATGATGGCGAGGAACGAGGTGATGAACACCGCCAGACCGTTCTTGAACTGATTCTGGTCAAGCGCAAAGTGGAGTGCCCACGAGATGGGGATAAAGACGAGCAAGACGTTGAGGAACGAACCTAGCAGCATGTTCTTCAGACTAACAAAGGTGTTGGGTGCCTTTGCCAGGCGATGCTCGGGTGTGAAAAGCTCGGTGAAGGAGCGACGAAGCGTGTGTCTCGACTCCATCGTGGCTCTGCGCGGGGGGCCAGCAAAGGGGCCGCCGAGACCCTCTCGGATGGACGACTGGTCGCGGTCGATGCCTCGCTTTGTGGATGGATCGGACGAGACGATGCGCGTCACCGCCGAGCTGTCCTCGTTGGACGAAGCCGCCTGGCCCTTTTCGAGCATGTCGGGCTCGGACGCAGCGATGGTGGCGCGCTTGGGGCGCTGCGTGACGCTGTTGGTGTTGTTCGCGGTGGCGGAGCGAGACGAGGAGTAAGGATTGTTGGGGTGCGGGCTGGTCGATGTGAATGTCGTTGGCTCGGTGTTGGGCAGCGGCTCTGCCGACGATGTCGAGTCAGCACCCGCCTGGTGTGGTTCCGAGGACGACATGTCTTCCGAAGTCGGGCTCTCCCGCAGAGCGTCGGAGGAGAAAGCGACCTTCTTTGGCGTGGTAATGATGGGCGAGATGGCCGCGGGCGGATGAGCACGCAAAGCGAGTGCCTTCGGTCCGTCCGTCTTTCTAGTTGGAGAAGTGCTGATGCTGAGGCTCAGAAGCTTGGAGATTGGAGCGCCGCGTGTGAGAGCCTCTCCGTGTCTAGTCGGATGCGCCGAGATGAGGGAAGCTGAAGCTCGTTGGGCTTGTTTTGGGCTGGGTGGCGCGGGTGTAGATTACGAAGGAGCGATGGTGGATGCGCCTCAAGAACCTGTAAACCAAGCCGCTAGAGAGGGTGGCCACGGCTCGAGCGGGTTGTGCGTGCCGTCTTTGCCTTGCCTTGCCAGGAAAAGCAGTGACGCTGTGCTAGAGGGTCGACTTGCGTCAGCTGCCCTCGCGCCTGGATATTTTCGCGCGGGTGTGTTTTTGTTGCTCTCAGATGCTCAGATGCAACACCGCCTCTTTATTTTTGGGCGCCGGCTTGCATGCATGAGCCAACCCACCCACACATACACACGCTGCACCGCCCATCACACGCACGCAACAGGCACACAGGGGTCGACGGCCCAAGGCTTCCGTCTTCCGTCTTTATAAAAAGGCGCCGTTGCAACATCCGCTCATAAGTTACTGTACCGCACGCACACCCATGTCGCAGAAGTAGCATGATGAGCTGATCTCTGGAGCAATAGGCAAAAGTCCCATCATACCCGCGTGTTTCATACCGATGGGAAGAGGGAAGAGAGTCCAAGGGACTGGATTGTATGGCAGTATGGCAGTGCTGTTGCCGTGTGGCTCGCGGAAGGGAAAATGACGTCTGGCACCCTCCGCCGGCGAACGGCGAACCGCGACCGCCGCTGCCGCACCCGACCGACAGGCGGTAAAAAAATCCCAGACCGCCGCTTCTGCCAGGCGATCCGATTCTCCACAGATCGAGACTCAGGCGCGAGCTGCCCGATTCCAAAAAGAATCCAGACTGTTAAGCTGGTTTAAGCTGAGCTCAGCTCGCTCGCTGAGGCTTTCCGAGGCTTGGCATACTTGGCTCAAAAGTGGAGAGGCGTGTGCGCTAGTCGAGAGGAGTGTTGGTCTGAAGCGCACAGCGCCGCCTGCAGGGTCCGCTTCCGAGTGAAAGCGCAACTGAGCCTCAGCCGCCCACCTCGTCCTCACACCATCACGCGCACACACACTCTCTCTCCAATTTGGCAAAGCGCATCACCACCGCCATGGCGTCGTCCAACGCGGCGGGTCAACTCGCCCGCAAGGCGCTCATGGAAGATGCTCGCCAGGAGGAAGCCATCACCGTCAATCAGCGTGCCCTCATAGACAAGATCCTCGCTAGATACGCCGCAGAATTCACCGTCTTCCGCGAGCTCTTGCAGAATGCAGACGATGCAGGCGCTACTCACTGCGAGCTCCGATTCGAGTCGCAGCGCCCATCTTCCTTGGCCACTGCATCACAGCAGCCCTCCTCCTCGACATCGTCGTCCAACCTGCTGCCCGACTTCAAGGCCACCCTCTCCAACTGGGTTTTCCGCAACGATGGCAAACCCTTCGGCAACGACGACTGGTCCCGCCTTCGCAGGATCGCAGAAGGCAATCCAGACCCAGACCGCATCGGCGCTTTCGGCGTCGGCTTCTACTCCCTCTTCAGCATCTGCGAGGAACCCATCGTATCATCAGCAGACGAGCTCATGGGCTTCTTCTGGAAAGGCGACTCGCTCTTCACAAAGCGCGCCACCAACACCGATCGCCAGAACGCACCCTCCGGCAGGCCGTGGACCACCTTCTTCATGGCCCTCCGCGAGCCTGCCCCCTTTCCCGACTCGCCCATGGCGCTCGCAAAGTTCCTCGCCACCTCCCTCACCTTCACCACCCAGATCAAGTCCATCTCACTCTACTGGGACGACCATCTGCTCAGCAGACTCACCAAGAAGCTCGCTTTGCCCAAGCCCATGGTGATGCCGTCTCATCTCAACGCCAGCAGCCCAGGTCGCACCATGCGCGTCCGCGACCTCGAATCGACTGCGGTTCAGATCGACGTACAGGCCCTTCGGCTCGTCATCGACGCTTTCGAAAAGGAGAAGCCGAAACCAAAGCTGTCGCTCGCATCTGCTCTGGGCAAGTCAAACGGCGGTGGTCTCACCTCGATGCTTCAAAGCGCCTTCGGCTTTGGCTCCAGCTCCTCCAAGGAGAAGGAAAGAGAGCGCGAACTGCAGGCGCGCAGAGAAGCCGAGCAGGCCGCCGCCAACGACAAAGCTAAGCTCGACACCACAGCAGCTCTGCTCACCTCGGTCTCGGCTTCCATTCACCTGCGCATCGCCACCGCCAACGTCGCTGTCTCTGCCGACAAGGCTTTCCAGAAGGAAATCGAGCGCAGCACGAAGAAGCCGCCGCCTAAGGTCACTGCTTTCCATCTCATCTTCACCGGGAAAGAAGAGTACGACGCCAGCTTCCCTCACGACGCCGAGGATGGCGACAATTCGCTCTCCGCATCCTCTTCCGCAGCTTCACTTGATAGAGGCGCTCGTCAGATCTTCTCTGGCCTCATGCCTCGCCTTGAAGACCAAGGTCACGCTTTCATCGGCTTCCGCACCCACCAGACCACCGGCTTCAGCGGACACATCGCCGCACGCTTCATCCCCACCGTAGAGCGCGAGTCGCTCGACTTTGTGGACCGCTACTGCGCCCAGTGGAACTCCGAGCTGCTCTCCATGGGCGGCTACGTCGCACGCGCGGTCTATGAAAACGAGCTGGGTGACATCGGACGTCTGTGGACCAACACCTTTGGCGACAAGCGTCCCACCACCGACGACGACCAAGTGCTGGCCAAGACACTCAAGGATCGCGCTTTGCATCTTATGCGCTTCTTCACCATGCGCACCTCGTCGCCCTCCTCGCGCGTCTCTTCCCTCTTTCTCACCTCCTTCTTCGGAGCAGCGCGCCAGAACACCATATCGCTCATGTCCACCCGCGGCGTCAAGCACTCGGCTGCGGTCCGCATGCCCAACTCCCTCCTCTCCGACTTTATCAAGGACCTCGCCGTCATTCCTCCCAACCACATGGAGGAGGCGCCCGACTTTGTTCGCGAGGTTCGCTCGCGTAACCTGGTGCAAGACATTACCATGGACGATGTCTTCTCCGAGCTGTCCTCGCGCGCCCTCACCACCGCCGAGATGGTCGCATGTCTCCGATGGTGGACCAGCGTCGCGGCGCATCCCTCGTACGACGTCAGCTTGCGCTCAAAGCTCCTCAATAGCGCCATGCTCACCATCGCAGACCCTAAAGACACTGCCGTGCCAGAAAAGATCCAGCCACTGAGCATCGTGCGCTTCTACCTCAACACCTCCCGCCTTCCCACCGACGTGCCTCTACCCGACTCGTGCTTGTCGTACGACGTGTCCAAGTCTTTCACCACCAATGAGCTTGCTCGCGTGTTCGGCTGGTCCGAGCTCACCGTCGCTACGTGGCTCAAGAATCTCGTCCAGATCAGCGTCCAGGCACGCCGCTCCGGCTCCTCCACCATCAGCGAGACGGACCTGCAAACGTCGCCTGCCTTTGCTGAAAAGGTCCTCCTCACCCTCTCGAGGGCTTGGTTCGCGCTCCCGTCGACGCAGCACGACGACATCCAGCAGATCCTGGCCGAAACCGCCTGCATCCCGACGCGGTCGCAGATGCAAAAGCCAGGCGACGCCTACTTCGCCAACGTGTCGCTCTTCTCGGATCTGCCCATTATCGAGCTTCCCAGCGCACAGGTCAAGGGCAACCTCGAAAAGGTGCTGATCGCGCTGGGTGTGCGTCGACACGTCGAGCTGCAGATGATCTTCACCCGTCTCGTGGCTGATGGTGGCTGGTCGCACGTCGACTTGCTTGCTTACCTCGCCTCGATCAAGGACTCGCTATCGGAGCTCGAGAAGGATAGGCTCAAAACGACCGCCATCTTCCCGAGGCATGGAGAGGTCGGTCCACTCAAAGAGGACGGCACGCCAAGAATCATTCGCCATCGCGCTCGCGATCTGTATGAGCCCACCGAGGCGCTCAAGGCGCTGCAATTGCCCGTCCTCGACTGGGCAAACAAGCCGTGGAGGCCGTCTTCGGACGAGGCGCGCTTCGTCTTCGACCTTGGTCTCCTTCGCTACCCGCCCATGGAGACAATCCTTGAGATCGCTTCGACGAACCAGGACGCGGCGGTGCGTTCCAAGGCTCTCGCCTTCTTCCTCGAAAAATTCCACGCGCACTACATCAACCAGTACACCATCTTCCGCGCCGAAAAGTATGCCTTTGTGCCGGCACGCCTTCCCAACGAGAACAAGCTGGTGCTTCGCAAACCCACCGAGGTCTTCACGAATGCCGACGCCGCCATTATGGGCTTCGCCGTCGCCGGGCCTGAGATCAACCTGGCGGATCTGCCAAAGCTCGGGCTGCGCTCGAATCCCACCGCGACGCAGCTCATCGCAAGACTCGTCAACTCGCCCACCAGAGACGAGGCTCTGGCGCGCAAGATCTTCGAGTATCTCGCCACCGTCAACGAGTTCAGTCTCAACGACTTTAACCAGCTGCGCGGCGCCGAGTTCATCCCCGTGCGCCGTGCGAAGCGCGCCGAGACAACCTCTGACGCAGACGTCATGCTGGTGGCGCCAATGAACTGCTACTTTGGCGGCTCCGCGTCGGACGTTCAGTTCAAGGACGTCTTCTTTTACTGCGACTTTGGCTCGGTTGCTGGTGCGTTCCTCAAGAACTGCGGCGTGCGCAACGAGCCGAGCATCGAAGAGGTGGCCGAGCGCTTAGTCAACGAGCCTCAGCGGTTCTACCAGCTGGCAGGAAGTGCAGACGCCTACCTCGGCATCCTGCGACAGATTGCTACCAACTGGGACCGGATCCGCAGCCCCTTGCGAAAGCAGATGGCGCGCTCGCCCTTCCTGCTCGGCTCGAAGCGCATCCAGGAGGGCAAAGCGGACGGCGGCGCGCAGAAGACCGTCAACTTGATGGATGCGGATGACGACGAACAGGACGAGGAGGCCGACGATGCGGGCACGCTCGTGTATGCGCTGAAGAGGCCGGCGGACGTTGTGATCGTCGACGACGCCAACTCGCACATGCTGTTCGCATCGTCGCTATTCTACGCGCCGCATGAAGATCTGCTGCAAGAGGGGCTGTACGCCAAGCTCGGTTCGCCGCGACTGAGCTCGCTGGTGGAAGAAAGGTACTTGGTCGAGGGTCGCGTAGTGCGCGACACGCAGCGTTCGCGCGAGATCAAGGCGCTCGTCTTGGAGAGGACGCCGCTATTCCTGTTCGAGAAGCGACAGACGTCGCGATCCGAGATCCGCAAGGACGGCGAGTGGCTCAAGAGCGCGCTGGAGGTGGAAGAGATCGATGGCGCCGGGCTGCGCCAGGTGCGCACGCTGCGCTACGACCGCGTGCACGAGCAGAACGTGCAGAAGTGCACCGCCACAGCCTCCATGCGCGGCTCGAAGCTGGTGTTGCACCTGTCGTCGTCGATGGAGGTCGACTTTTTCGAGGTGGCCAACTCGCTGAGCAAGTATCTGTTGACCAAGCAGCGGCTGCAGGAGGTGCTGCTGTACATGACGCTGCTGTCGACGTCGCTGCGCAACCTCAAACGGCGCGGCTTCCACGTGGACAAGATTCTGTCGCAGCGCAAGGCGGAGAGGGAAGCGGCGGAGGCGAGGATGCGCGAAGAGCGGCTCAAGGCCGAAGAGCGCGCGGCCGAGGACAAGGCGACGAAGGACAAGATGGCGGATTGGCGCAAGCAGGTGCTCAGCATCTTCCCGGACGCGGATCCGCGATACGTGGACCAGGCCCTGCGCAGCCACAGCGACGCACACGTCGAGAGGACGACGAACGACATGCTGAGCAGCAACTATCCACGCAAGAGCAAGGAGACATTCTCGGCGCTCACTTCTGCGTCGGCCGCCGACGACGAATCGTATGGTGCGGGCGATGTGGCTGCGGGCGGAAAGGGTGGTGCTGGTGCTGGTGGCTTTTTGTCGGGCTTCCGCAACCGATTCATGCAGGCTGGAGGCAAGCAGCGCAGCTCTCTCGCCGAAGGCACAAGTTCGATCACACGACCGGGGCAGGGTGGACCGGGAACATCGTCTGGCGGCGGACCATTGGGTGAGGACCGGGCGCTGGGTGGTCTTGCGACTGGTGGAGGAGGAGGAGCGGCCACGGCGCCGACGAAGGATGTGACGCCGCTGTCGTCGATCAACAACAACGTGCTGCAGGCGATCCGAGCATCGCGTCCGGACGCCTCGTCCTCGATCAAGAGCGATGCTCGGCAAGGGCAGATCAAGGAGGCGGCCGACACGTACTGCGATGCAACGCCGGAGACGGATTTGAAGCTGGCGGGCGAGGTGGCGGGGATGAAGGTGTTCCTGCACTCGTCGCTGGATGCGGCCTCGATGCTGCAAGCCAACGCTTCTGCGCTGGAGCGGCTGATCAACCGCGTGTACTCGCCGGTGGGGAGCATCTTTGGGCTGGACCCGCGTAGCATGAATGTCTTTTGCGACACGGAGGGACCCGTGATCGCGTTCAATCGGGGCGGGGCGATCTATCTCAACTTCCGGTACTATCTGGCGTGGCACGACGAGCTGGTTCGACAAGGCAGGATGGCGGATGCGCTCGTGTCGACGTACTTTAGCGTGGCGCACGAGATTGCGCACAACGTGGTGGCGGCGCACAATGCGGAGCACGAGTACTACTTCAGCGCGATCGCGGAAAAGTACGTCGTGTCGCTGGTCGAGTACATCGCCAAGGCGGAGGCGGATGCGAGGATGTCGCAGCAGTGAAGTGCTGGCTTTTCCGGTGGTGCAGCTGCAATAGACTGTTTAGCACGACGCGAAATGGAGCGTGCTTGTGGAGGCGTTATTGTGTTTGTGTGGATGCGTTGGGCTGTGATGGTTGGGTGAGATGGAAGCGACGAGGAAAGAGCTGGGATGCAATGAACGATTGCGAGCGAATAATGTACACAGGAGGGGGAAAGGACTTGGGGAGGTTTATGCCGAGGCAACCTGGGGGGATGGGAGGCTCTGACGCTTTTCCTTTCCGCCCAGATGGTGGTAGTTGGCGAATCTGAAGAGCTGGACTGCTTGTGCGGTGGCGTTTGTGGCGTGGCAAGCGAAGAGGAGGTAGTTTCGGGGCTGGACGCGCCATGCAAATCGCATAAAGACGGACGAGTATGCGCAGAGAGCGCCGCTCATGGTTCCGGAGATCATCTCTTCATCCTTGGACAGATCGGCAATGGCTGCGAGCGGAAGACCCCAGTTGGCAACAGGACCCCAGAAGTGCGTCGACTACAATCCAAACGGCCCAAAGCAAAATCGTCAGTAAACCTCGAGTGAAGAGGCAGGTTGGGGGTGGTGTTGGATGACGTACGAAGAAGTATTGTCTGCCAGCGGGCGACTTGATCCAGTTGATGAATTGAGAAGCCATGATGTGTAGGTCTGCAGCGAGACGAGACGAAGCGCAAAGTGACACGACGAATTGGGATGGAGGTGAGCGGAAGGATGAGGAGCTTCAAGGGTGCTCCATGCACCCAAACGGCGCGCAAAGAGTCACACCCACCCAACTCCCCACTCAACGCACCCACCTCCAACCCAACAAGTCTGTCGGGCACGGCTCCGCGCGAATCCTTCCTCATCGAAATCGGGCTGGCTTCCACACTTTCCAAAAATCGGACGATAAGATTGCTGTTCCTGATTCGCGCGAGAAAGCATTTCGAGTCAAAAAATATTGGCTACGTCGCGTGGCCTTGAGCTGGGTTTGGAGACGCTGCGGGGATCGGAGGCTCCGGACCGCTGCTCCGCACATGCGAGGGTCCAACTTCCCCACTCGCCTCTCTCCCTCTTACAGAGTGTCTGGCGTGTGCAAGGCAGCACGAGGCGCACCAGCGGGCGTCGCTCTCTCGGCTTGGCTCGAACTCAACGCATCGCACGCATCGCACACAGCCGAGACAAGCCGGGATCATGCTGCGATGCACCCACTAGATTAGTAGGCCAAATGCATGCAGACCACTGTATGTCACACCGAGACCGCCGCATGATGCAAGGCATCCACGTTGTCCTACCTTGTCATGCCGTGTTTGTTCGAGGTTCAGTGTCTGCGGTATTGCCCCTTCGTTCATGCGACGTTGTAGGAGGGTGAGTTAGCGGATGAAGGAGCAGGACCTTCCGACCCCAGTGTCTGTCATAGTGTCGTGTGCCTGAGTAGGGTATGAACGACAGTAGCCGTTCATTCGGGGTGTGTCTGAAATTGTGACAGCGCGTTCCTGCTCGGCAGCTGCCGAACCCGGCTTGCCGGCCAATCCACTTCGGCCCTTGCCCTCTACCTTCATCGACTACTCCCATCTGTCTTCCCATCCATCCGCCTCGACCCACACAATTCACTTCATATCATACGGCGCTCCCAGTCAAAGCGTAACGCGCCGACACCGGTTGCACACTGCCTCCTTCATCCATCCGCGCATCGCCTTCCGTGCTTTCCGACCGGCCGCATCCGCACCACCTTCCTCCTCTGCCGTCACAGCATGTCCGCAAGCCGCATCATCCTCGTCGGCCTCTAGCTAGTATTGCAGCATTCATACCTTCTTCACACAAGCACAAGGCCAGCCGCAGCCCCCAACCCCGGACACCCTTTGCAGCAACCACACAAGCAGATCGACAATGAGCAACAACACCTCCGCTCCCAAAGAGTCCACCTCCGACTCGCTCTCCGAGCACTCGGCCCATCCCGACTCCAGGTCCGACTTGGACGCCGACTCCAAAAACACCCCCGCCAAGGAAGAACTCAAGATCTACAAGACCATCTCCAGAGTTCACCGAGCCTGCAATGCCTGCCGCAAGCAAAAGGCTCGCTGCGATGGTCCCGAGAACCCGCCGTGCCGAAGATGCAGGCAGGTCGGCATCGAGTGCATCTTTGAGAAGCCGCCCAAGGATCCCTCCTCGTCGTCCACAAACACAGCCGAGACCGGCGCCAGCTCCGATCGCATCCGCCTCCTCGAGGCCCAAATGTCCGGAATGCAGAGCATGATCTCCGAACTCGTCGCATCCATCAAGGCCAACACTAACGCCATCGCTGCTCCACCACAGCTCCCGTCCCAGCCGAACCACCAACCACCGCAACATTCTCCCCATGCTTCGTCCGCATCCGCAGCCTCGCCGCTCTCCTCCCGAGGTTCTAGGTCGGATCGCTACGCTCGGCCGCGCCATCACAATGTGCCGCTTCAGCAGCAACCATACGCTCAGCCACCACACCATCGCAACTCGCAGCACACCGGCTCACCCGCAATCGAAGCGCACCAACACTACACCCCGGACACCACGCCCGCCGATCAGCTGCAGCGCCCGCCTTACCCCCCTTCTTCCGGCTCCTTTGCCAGCACTTCGAGTCACACCGGCACCATGCCCGTCCACGCCGCGCCCGGCTATCCGCTGCAGCAGCCACCCAGCTTTCAAACAGCCTACGGCCATCCGCCAACTAAGAACGACGACCACTTGCTGCAGCAGCACTCGGATCTCGACGCCTTCCAGCGCAGGAGCAGGTCCAGACCAGGCAACGATATGGACATCCGCGATCAACCCTCCAACCCATGGCAGCATCCTCATCTCGCCGCCTCCGCCCCAGGCTCGGCGCTTTCCCACGGCATGAGATCCGACGTCGCTTCGTCCTCTCCCGGCGACCCCACGGCTGCAGCAGCAGCCACCTCTTCGGGCTGGACGCCGACTCCAGCGATGCCAGCCTATCAGCGCTCCCATTCGAGCCGCCGCCGCTGGACCTCTTCCGATCGCGCCGGCAGCCACAGCCTCTCCAACGACCAAAACCTCACGCCCTCCGACGGGCCGGGTGCGGGCGACGATGTCGATCATCGCGAGACCGACATCAGCAACGACCAGCTCAGCGCTCCCATCGAGGCTCTCCGAGGCTTGGCCGATGCCGCCGCCGCTGCCGCTGCAGAGGAGTCCGAGGGTCACACCTCCAACGACTCGAGCGACGAAAAGAACCATGGCGCTGATGAGGATCCATCGCGGTCGGGGCGTGGTGCTGGTGATGCGGACGCAGCCTCGGCGCTTCAACAGGGCGAAGAGGCGGCTAAACGTAACGCAGCGCGACACGAAGACAACTCGGGCGAAAGTGGCGGTCAGTCACCGCGCAAGAAGCGCAGGCGCGACACTAACGGAGCCTCGCCCAACGCAGCGGGTGGCGCCAACGCCACTTCCGATGCGCAGGCCGGTGCTGGCGGCACCGGAACCACTCCAAAAGCTTCAGGCAGCATGGGCGTGGGTGCAGCAGCACCCTCACCATCCAACGCTGCAGGAAGCTCCGGCCGCTCGGGCAAGATGGAAGCGCCCGGCCTCGTCACGAGCGCACCCGGCGACCTGGTCACCTTGGGCCTCGTCACCGAGAGCGACGCCATGCGCCTCTTTGAGACCTTCCAGAAGGGCGTGCCCAAGTTCATCTCCATCTTCCATCTCGAGGACGAGCCGATGACGACGGCCGAGGCGTACCACCACGTGCGCACCACCTCGTACTTTTTGTTCAACGTGATGCTCGCCATCGGCGCCAAAGTCGAGTGCGGAGGCAAGAGCCCCAGCCGCCTCTACCAGACGTGCATGGCGCAGGCAAAGCGCAACGCAAAGGACACGATGTTCAGCCCTGTGGCTGGCAAATCTGCCGTGCAGGCCATGGTCCTCTTGGCCGCGTACAGCGAGAATGGATGGCTCCCGCTCGGCTTGTCCATCCGCATGGCACAGGAGCTCGGGCTGGATCGCTCGTTCCAGAAACTCATGTCGGCGCTGCCCGCGTCGGGATACATCAAGCATCCGCAACCGCCTCCGCCGCCGAAGCATCTCACCTTCTACCATAACTCGCCCCAGTCGTCGCACTACACCGGCTCGCCCACCGACGTCAATTCGGTCGGCGGCGAATCGGTGGATGGCAAGACGGGCGCCAACGTTGCCGGCGCCAATGCGGTCGCGGCGGTGGCAGCCGCCAACGGCAACGTTGATGCCGCGGCCAAGCGCGAGCTCGACGAGCTAAAGGAGCTTGCGCGAGGTGCCAGGCTGTGGTTCTTCCTGTTCCTGTTCGACCATCAGGCGTCGTACGGTGCGGGCCGGCCAGCGATGCTGTCCAAGCACTACGTGCGTAATTGCCGTGCATTCCTCAGCCTCGACTATCCGCTGACCGTCAAGACGGATGCGCGCTTCATCAGCACGCTCGAGCTGCTCATCATCCGCGAGACGCACTACGATGCCATGGCGCCGTACGACCAGCCGGTGGATGCGCGCATGCTCTCCAAGATGCGCAAGGTGACCGAGGAGCTCAACGAGTGGCACCAGTACTGGTCGAATGACTTCGAAAGCCGCGGATATACACACGACTCGTTCTTCCAGCAGTCGCTCATCCTCCAGTGCGCCAGTGCCGAGCTGTATCTCAGCTGCACCGCGCTGCGCGGCATCCGCGACGCCAACGATGCCGATCAGATGGGCCCCGAACAGAAAGAGCTCATCATCCAGGCAACCCGAGCCGCAGATACGTGTCTCAGTATCTCGGTCAACGCCAAGGAGTACAGGGAGATGCTCGGTTGGGCGCCACACTATACGCACGTCACTGCTGCCTTCGCGTGCGTGTTCCTGATCAAGATTGCAAGGCTCTTTCCGAGGCAGGTGGATACGTACGGCATCTTTAGCAATGCAGAGAGGCTCGCGAGTCGGCTTGCCGAGGTGCCTGCCAGCAAGTACGCCAGGGTCATCAGGATCCTGCTCGCGCAGGCGTGGAAGAAGATCGCCGACCTGAGTCCGGCGATTGGGCTGTACGCCGCGCTGGGTGCGGAAGCGACGAGGCCGGGCGCGATTACGCCCGCCGAGATCAAGACCGGTGGGCCGAGCGACTCGGGCATCAGCCTGCTGTACAAGCTGCTGCAGGAGTATCAGAACGGTCAGCTCGAGGGTGACGAGGATGCGGCGCGAGGCGAGGGCGGCGCGCAGACGGTGCATGCCGAAGGTGCAGGACCGGGCGGTGAGGGTGCGTCGGGTGCTCGTACACCAGGATTCGGCGACCTGGCCAACAGCAGCAAGTGGTTGATGACGGGCATTTCGTCGCCTTCGGTCGGCGGTGCGGCGCTTGGGGCGGGGGGTAGCGGCGCCATGTCGCCGAACAAAGCGGCGATGGCAGGCCTATTCTCGCACCGCGGTAGCATCAGTGGGTTCGACCAGCATGTTGGTGGCAATACCGGCAATGCAGGTCATGACGGCCTTGCGTGGAGCTCGTTCATGGGAACAGGTACGCCGTCCGCATCGCACGGTGGCGGAGCATTCATCAGCGATGGGTCGTTGATCAATGCTGCAACGCACCAGCCGATTCAGCTGCCGCTGTGGATGCAGGAGAGTACCGGTGGTGCTGGCGACTTGGGTGCGTTTGACACGCCGGCCGGTGGCGCACCTGAGGCTTCGGAAGTCAAACCTGCGGCGGCGAGGAGTTGGGGACACCAGGACCATTATCAGTCGCCAGTACCGCATGGATCGCAGTACACCTCACCCGTCTATCAGACGCCCCAGGCTCCGGTGCACCAGAACGCCAGGCACGAACATGCCCAGCCAATGGGAATGCAGGTGCACCACGCGCGCCCACATGGTGTGGTCCCCGCAAGCCCCGCACCCCAGCTCCAGCCGGGACTGCAGCCGTTCAACTCGACCAACTTCGATACGGTGCTCTCGGACCTCGGCCTGCCCCTCGACGGGCTGGATGGACTGTTTGGCGATCTGCCCATCAACGCGCCTACTGCCCAGTCGAACTACTCGGTCTGATCAATCTAGCCTTTGCAAGAGCAAAAGTGGGTTGTGTGTCTGTCTGTGTGTGGGGCCGAATTCAGAGGTGAGTGCGAAGCGAGTGAGATGCTGGCAATCTCAAGTGAGAGTGGCCTCCGAAGATGACTCTGTCGTGCGGATGGCCATGCCAAGGACGGACTTCGCAACCTCAACCGCGGCCCGCTACCCACTGCGACGTTCTCAACTTGGCCATCTGTATCAGCCTCAGCGCACCTTGGAAAGCGGCACTCGCAACAAATACAACCGCAGGAACATTGGGGAGGAATGATAGGATTGAAAAATTCGCGGACTATTGGACTCTGGTGCATATCTTTTGGGGATATTCTCCGTGCGGGAGCCGACACATCAGAGGCAAGACAACGCTAGAAAGGTGCGGGGAGCATAGCGCTCTCCTCTTTCGAGGCTTTTTTGGTGTTTACTGCCCTCTCAAACCCACGAAGGGGAATCGACAGGGCTGCGTCCTACTCTAGCGCGGGTGCGCATTTACTCCCAGGTGCTGGTGGGCTGCTCAGCAGCGCCGTCAGCGGCCCAGTCCTGGGCGCCCTCGGCGGACCAGTCGACGTTGCCGGTCTCGGTGGCGAGGTTAGCGGCAACGGCGAGGGGGACGTCGGCCTGGACCTCGGTGTTCTCGGCGGCGGGCTCGGCGGTCTCCTTGGCGGCCTGAGCGGCAGCGGCGGCCTCCTGCTGCTCGCGCTCGACCTCTTCGGGGTCGCGGTAGAAGAACATGTCGGGCATCACGCTGAGGTCACCACCCTTGAGGCGCAGGACGGTGCGGCAGAGGAGCCACCAGAGCAGACCGACCGAGTGGCGGCCGCGGACGTTACCGGGGATGGCAACATCGACGAACTTGAGCGGCGAGTCCGAGTCGACGAACGAGATGCAGGGGATGTTGACGTACGAAGCCTCGCGGATGGCCTGGTGGTCGACGCGGGGGTCGGTGACAACGATCACACGGGGCTCCTTGAACGAGCGGGTGATGTAGTTGGTGAACGAACCGGGCGTGAAGCGGCCAGCGATGGCAGTGGCGCCAGTCTGGGCGGCGAACTTGAGCACGGCACGGTGACCGTACTGACGGCCCGAGATGACGCAGATGTCGGCGGGGTTCTCGATGGCGGCGAGAACACGGGCGGCAAGAACGATCTTCTCCCAGGTCTTGCCGATGTTGAGCAGGTGGATACCGTCAGCACGACGCTTGTAGATGTAGGGGGCCATCTGCTTGTCGGCGTTCTTGGTGCCGATGTGCGTCTGGGCGGCGAGGAGGAGCGAGATGTCCTCCTCGGTGGGGTTGAGAGCAGCAGGGACCTTGGACATTTTGAAAAACGAAACGGGAAAGGTAGAGAAACGGAACCTCGAAACTTTTGCGTGTAAGAAGAGAGGGAAGGAAGGGATGAAGGTGTAGCGCTCGTGGATAGCGAGCAGCGCACTCTCGCTGCCTCTTCCAGGCTTGGTGCGGTCCATCGAGCGTTTGACTGGTGTGCAGCGCAAAATTCGTCGCTCGCTGCTCGCTGCTCGACTGGCTGGCTGGAATTTCGCTGCTTCCAGAGGCGCGAGGTCAAGCTCGGACGAACTTGCCGCAGTCGATCGGGATCAGGTGCAGATCTCATTCAGCTTCGTCTACAAATCGGGCAATCGGCAGATTCAACGCGAACCCTCCACTCTGACGCGTGACAGCCGTGGGTGGGTGGGTGTTGGTCTGCGGGTGCGGGTGCGGAGGTGCATGAACCCCTTCCGCATGCGTGGATGCTGTGCGCGGATGCTGTGCGCAGCACAAGACGACACCACCTCTCTCGCTACATCCATGTTGTCGGCTCGACATGGAGCTTCCAGCAAATGCAAGTGCTTACTGCCTAGTCCATCTTCGCGAGTTCAACTCAGGGTCGTGGAGACCATGACATCGTCGCGCTCCTCGTCCGAAGACTCGAAGGGCTTCAGCCTCAAGGACGCGTTCAAGCGACTCAGCATCCGTGCCCGCTCCTCTTCGCCAGCATGCGAAGCTCAACATAAGTCGCCATCAACAGCGCTGCCGAGACCACCATCCTTCCACAAAGCCGCAACGTCAGCATCAACGGCAGTGTCGCTGCCGCCGTACCTCGCGCATCTTGCTGCGTCCACTTCGACCGCACCTCCACCAAGGCCCTTCCCGGAGCCACGAGTCGGCGGCGCAGCCCCGACATCTGCTCGATATGATCATGACATCGAACCGCATCGTTTGCCGCCAAGACCTCCGGCTTTCACGTCTGCGGCGCCGAAGCAGCAGCTCTCCTCGCACAATGCGGCACCAAGCCAACACCCGACGAGCCTCACTCCAGCCAACCTCCACGTGGGTGCACAAAGCAAGCAGCCGTATCCATGGGAGCTAGTGCCGCAGCTCAAGTCACATCCGGATCACAGCAGTGCGGGCAGGGAAAGCAGCGTGCCATCGGATGAAGTCGAGAAGGAGAATCGCATCCCACAGAGCACCAGAGCGCAGCAAACATACACCAAACACACCCAAGAGCCCATCAACGTCGTGACGCCACCAAAGGCATCTGGAAAGCTTAGGCCGAAGGCTTCGTCTCCATCACCCTCACTTGGCGCACGGACGCCGAACGGCTCGCAGAGGGATCCCAGCTGTCCTCCTGTTCCAGGACAGTGCTGGGGCATCAAACAGGACGGCACCCGCTGCACCCGCAAGGTCCGCACACCCTCGCACACCAGCAAGCTCGCACCGGCCGGAACTGCGAAGGAACGGAGTCGATTCGAGCGAGGGGCGTCCGCACCGCCCATGCTTCGCCAAGGTGCTTCTGCTGGCCAGCCTCTTGTCATCGGAGACAGTGGCAGTGAGGATGAGCTCGGTACAGCGGCGACGCGGAGACAGCGGCTGGCATCGCCCGCGTCCAAGGACGCTGCAGACGACATAGACGAGGTGTATTGCTTTCAGCATGTGGCCGAAGTGAACAGGACCACTGGCTTTTATCCTGGCACAAGGTCCTCCGCGAGCGACTTTGTGCAGTTCAGCGACTGGTTCGGCACCGTCGAGCTCAGCGACCATGCTCAGGCGCTGTTGCGAAGGGCTATGAGCCGACCGCCCACCGACTTTGATCGAGCCGAGCAAGGGTACATCTACATCTACGAGCTGCGCGACCGTTCGAGCGCCACGCATCTGTGCCTCAAGGTCGGGCGTACCGTCAATGTCTTTCGGCGTCTGGGCCAGTGGCGCACACGATGCTACTCCAAGGATCCGCTTCTGCGCGCTTTTCATCCGTCTGCTCACGACCAGGGGATGCTGTCGGGCGCAGATGCCGTCGAAGCCCCCGGCGTCGTACTCAGCCATCGGTGGGAAACGCTCGTACACCTCGAACTCGATGCTGTAGGACAGAGGGTGCTAGAGGTGTGTCACGATTGCGGCACCCGCCACAGAGAAATCCTCATGATCCCACGCTCGCCCCGCTTGCAGCACGGACGAGAGCCAGCAGACGGCTTTGAAGTGGTTCAGCGCGTCGTGAACAAGTGGATGCGCTTCGTTCAGGCCATCGCTTGACGAGCCCTCGCCCACGCATTCTGCTGACACCATGTACTAGTAGGCACGCACCCAGTTATGAGCCAACTCAAGCCTCGTTCTGCAAGACGTGCGAGTCTTCAGGCTGCAACTGTCGGACCGGCGGAAGTGGGAAGCCGGTGTGTGCATCGCCACGGGTGAACTGGGTGGAGCGTTTCTCGCGCAAACATATTGTTAGGGCGTTTCGATCCACAATTGATCTGCGAATTTGTCTTGCCGCGCAACTAGGGCAAAATCCATTTTTACAGTTTTGATTCTAGTGCACGTGACTGGATCAGAACCAGCCATTGGGCCCGCGAGCAGGTCTGGCACGGCTGAAGCCAGTCGAGAAGATTGCAGCTAGCAGCCCCCAATTCCAGGACAGGCAAGGCAGCAGGGCAGCACACGGACAGCAGCAGCTCAGAAGGGCTCCGTGGGCCCACACAGCGAGGTCTGTACAGCGCAGACCCAGCGAGCAAGACGGACGCTGCAGCCTCAGACTGCCGTTGAGAGCCAGGCTGGCGTAGACCCGACTCTGTCTGTGCTGGATCGTCGTCAAGAACCTCCATCAACCACCATCCCCCTTTCATCAACCTTTACAACTCAAGGTTAGTAGCGACTCCGATACGCATGCGCCAGCAGCGAGAATACAGTCGTCGTAGAGATCAGCGCAGCAGGCCAGCAGAAGCAGCATCGACAGCAGGCATCAGTAGTAGAAGGCATGGACAACAGCATAGAGACGGACAGACAGCATTAGGGATGGAATGCCGATCGTGCGGAGAACAACTTCGATCAAAGGGATGATGCACCCGTCCGTGTCGTCCGAGCAGCAAAAGGATCAGCATGGACACAGCATTTGGAGGCAATACGTATCCGACCCAGCGCATCACGAGCGACCAGGTCTTGCAGCGACCCCGACCTTTTCATGCAGCAGCAGCCTTTCGGACAGCCATGACCGGTCCGACATTGCTCCATCAGTCGCGGCGTCACGGCTCGCTCGCCAGGCAGTGCAATCATCACGAGCAATCACAACGCCAGCGAGCACGACCCCATCAACCCGAGGGTAGCGACGAGCGCCATACGCAACCTGCCCATGCATCTCAATCGCCCATCTCGCACATATCGACCAGCATCCTACAGCACGCGAGCGGACATCGACCGCACCGTCTACGCTTGCAGTGATTTGGATCTTCTCGACCCGGATCGCCCATGAACCTCGCCCCAAAGAACGACATCCCACCAAAGCTGTCATCGTCGTCCGCTTCTTGCTGCCATGTCCATCGCCACTCGCCAGCCTCGCCCGACTTGTTTCCGTCGACGCACGACTTCGGCTTGAACTGCCTGCACCTTTTCCTGCTGCATCTCCACGATCGTCGTGTTCCTGTCCCGAAGGAAACACCTGACTGACCTCTGTGCACTCTTTTCATGCACCGCCAACCTACAGAACACAATGGCTGACGCTGCTCCCCGTGGACGTGGCGGTTTCGGACGAGACCGCGGTGGACGAGGCCGCCGTGGCCCCCGTCGTGGCGGTCGCCGCGACGGCGAGAAGGAGGAGTGGGTCCCCGTCACCTCGGTGGGCCGACTCGTCAAGGACGGCAAGATCAAGTCGATCGAGGAGATCTACCTGTTCTCGCTTCCCATCAAGGAGTTCCAGATCATCGACCTGCTGCTGCCCAAGCTCAAGGACGAGGTCATGAAGATCATGCCCGTCCAGAAGCAGACCCGTGCTGGTCAGCGCACCCGCTTCAAGGCTTTCGTTGCCGTCGGTGACTCGGACGGCCACCTTGGTCTCGGTGTCAAGTGCGCCAAGGAGGTCGCCACCGCCATCCGCGGTGCCATCATTGTGGCCAAGCTCTCCACCATCCCCGTTCGCCGTGGCTACTGGGGTAACGCTCTTGGTGAGCCCCACACCGTGCCCATGAAGGTTTCGGGCAAGACCGCCTCGGTCATGTGCCGTCTCGTGCCCGCCCCCCGCGGTACCGGTATCGTTGCCGCCCCTGCTTCCAAGCGCATGCTCGAGCTCGCCGGTATCGAGGACTGCTACACCCAGTCGGCCGGTCAGACCGCCACCATGGGCAACTTCCTCAAGGCTACCTTCGAGGCCGTCTCCAAGACCTACGCTTTCCTTACCCCCAACCTGTGGCGCGACATTGCTCCCCCCGCCACCCCCTACGTCGAGTTCGCCTCGCACCTTGCCCGCACCCAGAAGAAGTCGCTCTACTAAATGTAGTAGCTCGGCCTTTTCGGTGTACGGTCCGGTGGAGGTGCTAGCGATGTCCTAGCGGGCGTCGTTAGCTGTCTCGACTCTGGCACAGGGTCGTCAGTCTCTTTGTCACTTTGTAGGACTGCGACCTGATCTTCCCCCTCTCTCGCCCTCTCTATTCCCAGCTTCCCCATTCCCCCCAACTTTTCTTTCTGCCCATTCTTCGCTCCTCGCAGCGACTTGTATTTTGCATACAGCCAACCCCCCAAAAATCTGAAGCATGCTCCTATGCATCTTGACCATCCATCGTCGAAGCGTGTGTGTAAGAGTGTGCCCCGCAAGGCTGGCAATACTCGTGACTATGGCGAGAAGCAGGGAACGGACGAGCTTTCGGCTAAAAAACGATGCAACTTGTTAGGGTGAGACGCGGTGCACAATGCCTTGCTGAAAAAGTGTAGGGGCGTGCGCGCGCTTTGGAATTGAAAGTGTGGGCGCTGATCGAGGACGAGAGATTCGGACTGGTGCGCGCGGAAGAGAGAGGGCGAAAGGATTGATGGATCGGACGGTCAGATCGGGTGGAAAAGGCGAGACTCGGAACCGTCGTGGAATCGCGCGGGCGACGTCGCAGGAGGCACCTCGAAACCAGCACCTTCTTGCTTCCATACGCTCGTCACCATCACCCTTTACCATCTTCATCCCTCCGACGCCTTTTTTATTCGACATGTTTGCTCGTGTTGCTCGACAGGCCGCTCCTTCGGCTCGCGCCATGCGTCTCGGCGGCGTTCGTAACAACTCGTCGCTTCCCATTCCGCCCAAGATCGCCACGCCCAAGTCGGCGCAGGGTCCCGGAGGCTCTTCCGAGCGCATGGAGAGCGTCGTTGGCTTCTACAAGGCCCTCCCCAAGGGTGAGGCTCCCCAGAAGCGTGGCGGTGGAATCAAGGCTCGCTACTTTGACGGCAACAACGCCTCGGGTAAGCCCATCGTGGCTACCCTCTTCACCCTCTTCCTCATCGGTTACTCGATCGACTACGCCACCCACCTCCGTAAGTTCAACTATGCTACGAAGAGACGACTCGCTTCGGCTGCTGACTTTGCTTTGAACGTATTTGTTGCATCACAGGTCACCACAAGAACAACCACCACTAAAGCGGATACTGCTTGACTGCACGCGCTAGCGTCAAGCCCAATCGCACCCATCGTTCCGAGTGACGCAATAGAACACAGTTGCTCTCGCACCGTCTCTTTCTGCTCTCGCTTTTCGTGACCCGCTGTTCGTGACGCAGACACACTTCAACCTCGCCCGGACATACAGGAAAGCAGTTCTAGGTTCAGCGTCTACGGACTAATTAGGAGCGACGGACGAACGAGTCTAATGGACCTCTCCTGCGCTTACCCACAGGTTGGGGCGTGGCGGCACGGGGAGGATTGAGGCATTCGTCGATGTGCGCATTGAGCTGGTCGTTTGTACCGCTGATCCGAGTGCCGCACACCGGACAAACTACGCCTACCTCGGCCTCGGCGCGAGTGGTTGATGCGGCCAAAGCATCCTCGACGCTTGTCGACGGGGATTCGCGCAACGCTTGCTCAGGGTGAGCGGGGGCTGGTTCGTCCTGGCTGAGGTCCTGCACGTCGCTGAACGGATCCGGCTGACCTTCGAGTGAGCGCTTGATAGCCAGTGCGAGTTGGCGCTCCTCTTCGTCGTGCCACTCTTTAGCTGTCTTTCGCCCGTCCATTCCCGAGCCTTCAGACGCAGTATCGGATTGAGCAGTGTCGGAGGCACGCGCTTGGAAGAGCTTCCTGAGTCTCTGTTCACCTGCTGCAGCCGAACGCAGATCCACAAGATGCGTCACTCTCACGCCAATCAGGCGCAGCGAAAGCGGACCTTGGCGCTCGATTTCTTGCTGCAGCAGGCTGCTCGTCATCTCGTACAGCTCCTCGGCACTATGCACGAGCCGCGTCGAGGTGCGCGCGCGCGAGAAGCGCTGGTAGTTGTCGCGCTTGGCTACGAGCGTGACGGTCTTGCCCTTAAAGTCCAGCCGCTCGAGGTCTTGCTGCACGCGCTGCGCCGACTCCTTTAGCAGGTTGAGTAGCGACTGTGTATCGGACGTCGGGCTGAATGTATGTTCGCGCCCGACGCTCTTGCGTTGCTCGCGCTTGCTCGGCTCGACGACGGTATTGCCGATGCCGAGATGCGCCTTGATGAGCCAGTCGATCTTGCCGTCGAGGGCGAGCCAGAGCTGGACGCGGTTGTGCCAGATATCGCCGCACGTGTTGACGCCGAGGCTCTCGAGGATGCGCTCGTTGACACGGCCGATGCCCGGGATCTTGCGACACGGCAGATCGCGCATAAAGTCGACGATGGTCTTGCGGTCCGGATGCACGCGGAACTGGCCGTCGGGCTTGTTGCGGTCGCTCGAGATTTTGGCGAGCATGGTATTGGGCGCGATGCCGACGCTGACGGTGAGCTGCGTCTCGTTTCGGACTTCATCGCGAAGCTGCTGCACCACCTCGTCGATCGATCCGCCGTGCTGCTCGAGGTAGTCGGTGATGTCGAGGTAGGCCTCGTCGAGTGAGGCTTGTGCGAGGTTTTCGTCGTAGCGTTCGAATACGGCCATGACCTTGTGGCTTGCCGCAACGTAGCTCTGCATGTCGTTCTTGACGACGATGAGGTGCGGGCAGAGTGCCTTTGCGACAAAGACAGCCATGCCGCTGCGCACGCCGTAGCCGCGGCGCGCTTCGTAGGAGGCGGTGACGAGCACGCCGGAACCTACGCCAAAGCATTTGCCCTTGAGCGAAGGATCTCTGGCTAGCTCGACGGCAGCGTAGAACATGTCGATGTCGGTGTGGAGGATGGTGCGCGAGAGGTCGCGTGAGTCTTCCAGGCGCATGGCCATGTCGTTGATCTTGCGCTCTATAGAGAGCCACTCGGGACTGCCGGGCGGTACCTGGAGGAGCTTCTGATCGCGGCGTGCGAGAAGTGCGTTGATGCGCTCGGTGGTCTGGGCATCCTTCTTGCGTTCGTTGTCGAAGAACTTGCTACCCTTGGAGACTTCGTAGATAATTTTGTTGATCTCGTCCTGATCCTTTGCGAGACCTGCTTTTGCGGAGGATGGGCCGGCCATACGTTTTCGCAAGCTTGCGAGTGCATCTTTGTCGTCACCTGTAGCATCTTGGACGCGAGAGGAGGTCGAGGCAGAGGCAGAAGCAGAGGCAGAAGCAGAGGCAAAAGCAGAAGCGGGCGGCGAAGTTCTCTGTCTCTTGCGTGGGGAAGTGGAGGGCGAGGGGGCGGTTGGATCGTTGTTGGGATCGTCAAAGACGTCGGAGTTGGCGTCTCTGTCGCGAAAGAAGTTCATGGCTCGTCGCAAGGCGTCATTAGCGCCTGGTGTGCAAGAGATGTCTGCATGGTTGCGTTGGTTGGTGGAGAGGGAGTAGCTCAGCTCGAGTCTGCAAGAGGACATTGGACCCTGAACTGCCATCGACGGAATTTGGGCGTGTGAGATTCTTATTTTCTCGACAATTACATCCGCGGCGAAAAAGTGGAGCTGCGCAGCCGAAGCGACGCAATCACGCGGTGGAGCGGCAGCGTCGAACAGCGGCACAAAGCCTGAGACCGACACGAACACGTCAAGGCAGACAGGCGAGGCGCACAGCTCGCCAAAAAGGGTCCAACGCATGCCTACGCCGCTCTCCTGTCTGTGCAGCAGCATTCATACCATCTCCTCCTCTCCCATCAAATCACTCTCGCTTCATCTCGTCCGCCACCACACACGCCTTGGCGCGCGCCATTTCATCCTGCCTCGCCCACCACCGCATCCGCATCCATCGTGCCGATCCAAGCGCTTCACCACCGCGCCGGCATCGCTCTCACCTGCATCCCACATCCTGATCAAATGTTGCATCGCGCCCTCTGATCTGGGCTGCCATCGGCTTTCATTTCTCGCCAACCCCCCGCAGCATCGGTGCAAAATGTCCGGCGCTGCCCCCCAGACAGCCTCGCCAAGGCCTGCCAGCTACGGTCTCCCTGTCCGCACCATCGCCATCAACGACCCAACCACTGCCTCCGCCTCCACCGCAAACCAAGCCCATGCTCAGCCGCAGCCTAAAAGGGGGATCCGTGTACGCGTCAACTCCCTCGGCGCCACCATGCTGCTCAAGCACAACGCAGCCACTCCCACCGACCAGCCCTCCTCGTCCGCCATGCGCTCCGACGCGCCCTCTGCCAACGCTACGCGATCCCGCTCGGCCACCTGGAGAAGCCCTGATCCAACTCCGTCCTCCTCGTCCGTCTCTCCGCCGCCACAACCCCACTCTGCTACCACACCATCCGCATCCAACTCCGGCTTCAATCGTCGCAAATTCTTCGGCCGCAGCAACAGCATACGCAGCTTGCTCGGAGGTGCTAGTGCAAGCAACGCAGCCAGCTCGGCCAGCGCCGCATCCAGCACCAATGCTGCCGCTTCGTCGCCCAATCCCGACACAGCATTGCGCTCTTCGTCCACGTCTTCGCCTGCCTCGCAACATCCTCTCGGCCTCTTGCGCCGCACGGGCAGCAAGAGCTTCCTCAACCTCAATCAGTCCAATCAGGCCGCATCCGCAATCCCCTCCTCCGACGATGCCTCCTCCCTCGCATCGGCAGATTCAGAGCCCTCGAAACGCTTCTCCGACTCTCTCAAGCGCATCGGTCGAAGACGCGGTAAATCCGTCTCCACCAATCCACGCTCCAGCTCCTCCCAATCCAGCTCCGACTTTCATCCAGGCCGCTTGACCAACAGCGAGCTTCTCTCCGCCCACGACGCCTCCAGAAGGAGCATCGAAAGCGCACGCTCGAGCACCGCATCCATCACAGCCCCCGACCCACAACACCGCCACTCTGAATCCGACCCCGCCGACAACAGACCCAAACACGACTCTCGCGACCTTCACCAAAGTGCGCCTCGCCGCCTCACAGGCTGGCTCTACAACATGGTCGGAAGCGACAACTCTCCATCGCCCCTCGAACCGGGCGCTCCCCTCTCGCCCGTGCGCGAAGCAGATATCAACGAAGTAATGGCACAAGCTTCCATCTCGCCCTCAAAAGGTTCAAGAGACACGTCCGCCAACCCGCCCAGCTCCGACAGCATCCCCAGCCGCTCCAAAGCTGGCGCACTCTTGCATTCTTGGACCAGCGTAGGCTCGGCCAAACCCACCAGATCCCCGCAAGCCTCCACGGCAGAAATTTCGCAGTCCGCTCCGCTCACGGCCAGTCAGACACTCACTACCCTGGCGACTACAAGCGCAAGCTCAGCGACCAACACGAGCGGCGCTGGCGCCGGCAGCAATGGCGGTGGCGATGCAGGCGCCAGCGGCAGCGCCAGCGGGTCCGGCATCGCCAGTGGCAACTCCCAGGCTGGTGGCAGTGCCGCCAACACCTCCAGTTGGGTCCCCGGCGGCGTTGGCTTAGATCGCGCCTTCAAGTTCTTCCTCGACACAGACTCGAGCGCAAACCAAGCCGAGGGCATCTGGCTGCTGGGCGTCTGGCACGCTCCGCGACAGTCGCAAAAGTCAGAGCCACTCATCGCACAAGAGCCAAAGTCGGCCACACGCGCAGTCGCGTCCGATGCAGCTGACGACGATCACACAGATGCAAGACGGGCGGCTTCTCCGTCTTCGAGCGTGTCCGCTTCGTCCCCGCGTCGCGGCCCACTCGATCTCAACTACGCCTCCTTCGCGCCTGCAGCCTCCTCAAATCAGCCTGATCGCACCACTGTCGGCAGCTCCATCTCCACCGGTGCCACCGCATCCACCGCGGAAAGTCTGAGAACTCGATCGTCAGCCACGAGCTTCAACATCGCCTCGTCCGGCCCCTCCCCGCCCGCTTCGGAAGCTCAGTCGGCATTCCAGCCCGATTTCGCATCCAGGATCTGGTGCACCTATCGCAATCACTTTGCTCCCATCGCACGCGACGGCACCATCTCGGACCAAGCCGCCTCCGCGGCCGAGGCGCTCGCCATCGCTCAAAGCCAGCCATCCGATCCCGCAACACCGTCTGCGCAAGCCCCCGCCCCCTCTGCTCCCGACCCGACTCGCTCGAGTAGCCCATCCGCATCCGCCAGTCGCGGCTGGCTCGGTCGCAAGACTGCAGAGAGCAACGTCGCACACGAAGCCGCGCAACAAGCAAGCTCCCCCCTCGGTCTGGGCGCTGCACTGGGTGCCGGCTACGTGAATGCCTCGGCAACGCTCGGCGAAAAGATTGGCATCACCAATCTCTGGAGCAGGGCCACCGCAGCCGCCCAGGCCGCCGGCTTCAGCCGCGCTGGCCTCACCACCGACTCGGGCTGGGGCTGCATGCTGCGCACCGGCCAAAGTCTGCTTGCCAATGCGCTCATCAATGTCCATCTCGGCAGATCCTGGCAGAGGGAGACAGCGCCCAAATCACAGATCGAGTTCTTCGAGGAACTCGCCAACGCCTCGCTCGACGCTAGCGCTGAGAACCAGTCCCTTGCCACCTGGCGAGAGAGGCGAGCGCGTCACGCCACCTACATTCGAATCCTCAGCTGGTTCCTCGACGATCCCAGCCCCGCTTGTCCGTTTGGCGTGCATCGAATGGCACGCGAGGGCAAGCGTCTCGGCAAAGAGGTCGGAGAGTGGTTCGGCCCCTCCACCGCCGCCGGAGCCATCAAGCAGCTCGTGATCGACTTTCCCGAGGCAGGCATTGCCGTCGAACTCGCACACGACGGTGTCTTTTACCTCGATGAGGTGCGCGCGGCCGCAAGCGCCTCGACTGGCAAATCTCGAGCCGGCAGCACGCTCTCTGGCAGTCGCAGGGCTGAGACCGCTGCCTGGCGTCGACCCGTGCTGATTCTAATCGGCATTCGACTCGGTCTCGAAACTGTCAACCCAATCTACTACGAATCGGTCAAGGCTACCTTCTCGTTCCCGCAGAGCGTTGGCATTGCAGGTGGAAGGCCGTCCTCGTCTTACTACTTCATGGGCCACCAGGGCAACTCGCTTTTTTATCTCGACCCGCACAACGTGCGTCCTGCTGTGCCTCTGCGATACCCTCCCACCACCTTTCCCGCTGCGGCCCCAAGCAGGCTCGATGTTTCACATCGATACGCCCTCGAAGACCGCGACGACGAGGACGAGTGGTGGTCCCACGCATACACCGAGGCTCAGACCTCCACGTTCCACTGCGAAAAGGTGCGCAGAATGCCCATCAAGTCGCTCGACCCAAGCATGCTCCTCGGATTCCTGGTCAAGGACGAAGAGGCGCTGGTCGATCTGTGCGCGCGCATCAAGGCGCTGCCCAAGACCATCTTTTCCTTCGCCGAGTCCGCACCAAAGTGGGTGGATGACGACGATTTTGACCCCAGCATGGAGAGCTTCTCCGAGTCGTCTGCGGACGAGGCTGGCTCCGATGACGATTTCAGCAAGGGCGAGGATCAAGACGATGTCCCTGCGCAGCGCGAGAACAGGGCTGACAAGGCGGAACGGACCTCTCAGCGATCGAGTCCCAAGACAAGTGTGGTCTTTCCGTCCAAGCGGGACGCGAGCCAAGGCGAATCGCTGTACAGGGAGAGCCAGCAGAGGACGGCTGCCTGGCTCGGACACGGCCGAACCACCGCTACGGCAGCCAAAGCGGACCGAGCCGACGGCGCTGGAGCAGGTGGGATCGCCTTCCCCTCGCTCGATCTGCTGTCGCCGCACAGCGACAGCCTCGGAGTGCAGAGGCCGAATCGATCAGACATGCGACAGGTGTCGACATCGTCGGCTGCGACGACTCGGCCGATGGCGCGCAAGGCGACCAACGCGACGAGCACGGACGAGATCGACGGGCGAGACCTCACTGCCTCTCATGCTCCCGGGGCCTCTGTGCCTGGCGCCGCGAGGCAGGGCAAAGTGTCGCCCTCAAGAAGTCCAGCGCGTGCAGGGCCGGACGAGAGCTTTTCCACGGTGCATCTTTCCGACTCGGAAGTGGGCTCTGGTTGGGAAGAAGTGTCTGACGGAGGCACGATTGCGCCGTCGGCCTCTGCCACGTCGGGGCTGCACCGAACCGGCTCGCCTGCGCTACCTAGCGCGGCTGCCAGTGCGGCGGCC
Organism: Moesziomyces sp. F16C1; assembly: GCA_003004725.1. Taxonomy (NCBI): domain Eukaryota; kingdom Fungi; phylum Basidiomycota; class Ustilaginomycetes; order Ustilaginales; family Ustilaginaceae; genus Moesziomyces; species Moesziomyces sp. F16C1. The sequence continues at coordinate 113,333 of NXFS01000019.1, forward strand.
GAATCCAGCCAATCGGCCTGGGTGATGTCGTCGATGCGAGACGGTCTCACACCTGAGGAGCTCGTGTCACCAGTCTCGGTGGTGAGCGAGAGTGAGCTCGTGGGCGTCAGCCTCGATACACCCACAGACGAAGCGGCCAAGATCCACTTTTCCGCAGCAGGAACCAAACAAGCGAGCGCGGTGGCAGCGGCCGATGAGGATGCAAGGCACGCCGGGCTTACGACGGCACATACGCCGCTCGCTCTGCCGCGCAGGAGGACGCAGTCCAAGCCATCGCCCATCGATCCGCCGCCTAGCTCGAATGCATCTGCCCCGCCCGTGCCTAGTGTTCCTGCTGCATTCCTCAAGCCCCAACCTGAACCGTCCGATGCGGCGAGCAAACCAACCAGGACGCCCGACCTTGACGCCAGCGACGACGAATTTTGAACCCACCATCCCGCGCGCGTGACACAGCCGGTCTGTGCCACACCATATACCCCCTTTTCACTCTTCTCTTTCGTAGTCATGCAATTGCCATTCGTTCGTCATCTCTTCAGCCTGTACTTCTCCAGTCATCAGACGCGCGATTCGCCTGATCCATCCAGTAGCGACTAGGAACGCATCTCTCAGATCGATTCTACCTCGACCCACGCACACACACACACAGACCGCCACATCGAAACCGGGAATCTGTTCGCACATTTGGGACGACGTGGGTCGGAAAGTAACATGGCTTGGTCGAACAGGATGCGAGCACAAGGGAAAAAGAGGGGGGCAAAGGGCAGTGAAACAACACATGATCTTGTACAAAATCGATCTTGCCATCGGATGGCAAGGCAAAAGAGGCAGCACATTTTCAAGACTTGTGGCACGCTACGAGGGCACACGTGCGCGCTTACTGCTGCTTGCACTCCTGAGGATCTTGCGAGCCAGCCATCTGCGAGCCGGCCGACGCACCGAGCTGCGCCGATCGTCGCGGCTGGTCATCGTCATCCTCGTCCTCGTCATCCTCATCGTCGTCGTCGTCAAAGTCGGCGTCGTCGAGCTCGTCAAGGTCCTCGTACTGCAGCGCCTTGCCCGTGAAGAAGTCGACGGCGTGCGGGATGATGCGGTCCTTGAGGTCCTCGCCGATCTGGTAGTCGAGCTCCAGGCGCTCGTCGAGCTCGTCCAGGTCCGCCTCGTCGTCGTCCAGCTCGCCGTTCTTGGGCGGCTTGGGCGGGTTGAAAAAGTTGAAGAACGACTCGACGGGCACCGAGCGCTTGACGGTGCGCGTCTGGTTCGTGTTCTTGTTGCGCTGCTTCTTGGTCTCGATCTTGTGCGTCAGGTCCTTGTCCTCCTTCCACTCGATCTTGCAGCCCTCGGCGTGGTCGTACACGAGGTCACCCGAGAATCCGACCTCGTCCTGGTAGTAGTAGGTCTTGCTGAGCACCGAGTTGGTGAAGTAGTTGTTCTTGGAAGGGTCGAACTCGAACTCGAGCTTGAAGCCTGCCTGGTCCACGAGGTAGCTCATGCGCACGTCGACAAGCGCACGCAGCGCCTCCTCGTCGCGCTCGGTGATGAGCTCCGAAAGCGCAATGTGGTTCTTGAGCGCGGTGAGCCAGAACTCGGGGATGCCGTTGGCACCCTGGGCGGGCGCCTTGACGTCGGCGAGCGACTCGGGCTGCTCGTCCTCGTCGTCCTCGTCGGCATCGACGGCCTCGCCGGCCTTGACCTCATCGGCGGTGGGCTCAGTCTTGCCCTGGATGATGGCAGCACGTCGCTCGTAGAGGGGCTTGTAGCGCTGGGCGTACTTCTTCTCGAGCTCGAGGATCTCCTTCTGGAAGTCGGCCTCGATCTTGTGGTGCTCGACCTGGACACCCTTGAGGCCCTCGACGCGCCTGCGGATGTGGTTGGGGAGCGACTCGACGTAGCCGGACGATCGGCCGACGAGGCTCGAGAGCTTGTCCTGGACCATGGCGGCGAGGGCGGGGTTACCCTGAAGGGCCGAGGCGACGTCTACGGCGCTCTCGTCCTCCTCGCCGATGGTGCCGACCGTGGGGCGCGAGAGCGCCTCACGGGTGAGAGGAGCATTGTCGAGCGGGGTGTTCTGCGGGGTGGGCGCGATAGCGTCGGAGTTCTTGCTCCTGCCGATCTCCTGAGCGCCGGACATGATGGCAGATGTGCTGGATTTGGTGAACTAAGGTGAGGAGGAAGGCAGATGAGGTCGGTGACTGGTAGCGGTAAGTCGCGGCGGCCAACGGTCTGACCGAGTGTGCAGAGTGTGGCGTGGACGGATGCGTGGACTCTACGGTGGGCAAAAGCGGAGCTGCCTTGGTGTTCAAGGCGAGCAGGGGACAGGAGGGAGGAAGAGATGGTGTGGCGATGGAGAGAGAGCAGTGATGGTGTTGGCGGATGGGCGATCCAACCAAAAGCTCAAAATCCAGTTCAAAAGGTTGACGGGCTGGCTACAGCGACGCAGTTCAGCTGCCGTTTCGTGTGGCGAGCCCGCCAGTCTGCTTTAGCGCCAGGCTCCCTCTTTTTGGTTTTGGATGGCGACTATGAGTGAAGCCAGCCTGACGCAGCGCACGCGCCCGCGTCTTCGCCAACCGACTCGGGCTGAGTCGCAGTGGATGGAAATCGCGTCAGTGTTCCAAAGGGCGGGCGGACGGCTGGGCGACTGATTGCAATCAACGGGCGACAGGCGACGCTGCAAGGGATTTGCACCGTCGAATTGGGATTTGGGGGAGGGCGACGAGATTTCAATTCGAGTCTGCTTCTGAGCGGCTTTGGCTTCAACCTCCACTCGCCAGCCCTGCTGTTCTTTTGGGCCGTGGTCATTCAGCGGCCGAATACAAATGCCAGAAGGCCAAATTCAACTTGGACGACGGAGCCTTCGTAGGCTGACGCACAGACTCTAGCCAAAGTTGGAGCTCGCTCTCTCGACCCTTTGTCTCGCCTGGGTGGACTCTCCCCACACTCTGCGTCAGTGATGGGCCAGAGCAAGAAATGCCCCAAGATGAGCCGTGGCTTGTCTGTGTCTGTAGAGCGCTTGTGCTTCGCTTTCGCTTTAGCGTTGCATCATAGCGACGCGCAGATGTGACGGCGTCATTCGACGATGAGGGCTTCGGCTTTGATCCGTTGCCAATGGCGATACATGACAAACGAGGTGCCAAAGAGGTGCCAATGTTTGGGAGCGCAGCGCCATCAAGCCGATTCTCTGACCGTCGTCTTGACAGGCATCTGTTCTCGGCTGAGGGCGCGCGACCCAAACTTTTTTTCCAGCCCGTTCCCTGTTCCGATTTTCGAGCGCTGCAGCCTGCAACGAGCTGTGCTTATCTCGAAGCGCCAGCCAGTGTTGGGAAAGTCGCCTCAGCCTCAAGCTGCGCGTCCTGGGAGCCAGACTCCTCGCTCGCCCTCCTGCTTGCCGCCATTCGGGAAGAGTTGGGTCTCGGCCTCCATTCGTCGGTCGGTCAGCCTCTATACCGTGTCAGCTCCGGATCCACGGCCTTGCTCTGCGATGCCTTGATGACGCTCGAGGCTAGAACAGGCCGAACGACTCAGCCAGACCAGTTTCGCAACAAGACTCGCAGCGAGAACCACACAGTCACGCCCAGCGGTCGCGCGCCGTTGAGCCGACAGCCTGGGCGGCATTGAGGCTGGACTGGGCTGCCCTTGACTTCAAACTGCATTCGGAAGATTCCGGATATCAAAGCGGTCGACAGCAGTCAGTGATATAGGCCCGAACGTCGATGCCAGACCTCTTGGAGCACGGCGCGCAGCGGGCATCCTTCCTTCCCCCCAAAAAAGTGGTTCTTGCGCCTGGAGCAAAGTACAGAAACGAGGTGGTCAACGCGCAGGGTCCAATTCAATTTCCCCAAGATGTTAGGCTCGCGCACTTTGCACTTTTTTGCTCGCATGTTAGAGCCGCTGACTGAGCTGTGTGAGAGCACCGCCCCACGATGCGTGACGACCATCTCACGCCCGGATCAAGTTGCGCAAACGAGGATGGAGTGAAGGAGCCTCGGCACGCGTCGGGCTTGGCATTCCTTGGACAGCGCTTCGTGGCCGTGGAGATGACAAGCCGCAGGAAGCCGCGGCGAGACCCTTTCGAAGCCGGGTGCACAAGCGAGCCAGTTGGACAGGTGTGGCAGTGCTGAAAAGGCAATGCACGACGAGCCAAAGTCTGCAAGCCCGCGTTCCACCTTCTTTGGCTCCGTGGCTTTTCTGTTCGATTTCTGGTGCTCTTTTTTTCTTTCTTTCCCGAGACTCTACGATGGATGTCACTCTCGCTCGGCTCTGCGCCTTACTTACTCGCGGACACAACCAGTGTCAGGAAGCTTGGACAGACGTCCTCTAGGACTGCAATGCTATGTACTGGCGCTCGTCGACAGTATCGAAGCAAAAAAGTATTCTGGACGTCACCAGGACGTTAGAAACGACCAGTTCGGAATTCAGACCGGAACAGGCTGAGCTGAGCTGCAGCTGCGCTTCATAGCGGCGGCTGGGCGCAGATCTGCCCGAGGCTGGCCGCCGCCGCAAGCAGAGAGTGAGGTCCGAGTCGAGTGGAGAGCGAGCGGTGGAGACAGACCCAGGACTGGAAAAAGGTCGAAAACCCATTCGACTCGACTTGTTGATAGCCGCGCGCGTCATTGAGGGAATCGACTCGACTCGTGCCCTCGTGGGCGCCCACTCGGTACAGTAAAGCGAGGAGTGGGATCGAGCCCGTTTGGATTTGCATTTCCATCCACCCTTTCACATAACGCGCGACACCACCTTTTGCAGCTGCCACCATCCTACCCACGGCAAGCTCATACACGTCTTCTGCCATCCACGGTTCTCTCACAAGGCAAAGGAGCGGATCCCGACGTCGTCCGCCTGGTACACGCCTCGGCTACGCATCTCCACCCGTCAGGACTCCAACATCTGGGTCGGCTGCGCACTCACGTCGATCCGAGCTGCCTTGCATTCGAGCTCAGCGAGCCACATGGCCTGGCACAGCCACACCCCTTCCTGACACCCATCCCGGATTGGACGCCCTTGCCCTCCTCCTCGTCGCCCTGCATCCATCGCGTGGGCCGCCTGCCCCCCACCGTTGCATTGCCTCGACACGCACATCCCTGTAAGTACTCGATCGGCTTTGTCGCCGCGATTCGCCCAAGTTTTCAGCTCGTTGCACTATCAACACCGACCCTTCCGCCGACGTCCTCGCCCGCCCGCCCGCCGCCGCCGCCAACCGGTCCTCCTCGATCTGTGCATGTGCCTCGCACGCCGACCTCGCTTCTGTCAACAACGCATCCGTACATTCCTCCGAACCTCGGGCGTGCATTGCCGATTGATCGCACCAACACAGCATCGCCCCACTCCCACGCTAGCTCCCTTCGCTCCCCGCACAGCGAGCCCGCCCTCTCGCTTGGACATCCTCTTCGCCCACGCCCAAACCCGGTCCATCTTGAACCGGTCCCGCTGCGACCCTCGTCATCATTCACCAGCATAGCCTCAATCGGCTCGTCGATGCACACTCCGACCACTCCAGCACCTCATTCGCCAATCATCATACAGCAATACTTTAGCGCGCCAGCTTTTGTTTCATCCACCATCCTCATAACCATCAGCCGCGGGCCCGCCGCCCATCCAACAACAGTACCGCGTCCTGCACCGCTTTGACGGCAACGACTTTAGCCGCCCGCCTCCTTAAACTGCAGCATATCCGAACGAAGCACGACCGGATCAAGCGATCAGTCGCCGTGGACAAAAGCTGACCTCGATGCATCCCTTCGCAACCATCTCGCTTCCGATTCCTTCCTTTCAGACCGAAGAGCCTAGCCCTTTGACGCCCGGCTCCGACACTTCGACGCTCTTCGAGTTCGAGCTCGACGATCCTTTCAAACCGTCTCTAGACTCGAGCAAAGAGATCGAACTTGCTTCACCTTCCGACAAACCTCTGGAACACTTGAAAGAACAAGGCGGTCGCGGCGTATCCCTTATCCCGTCTCGACGCCTCAGATACCTCGAGCGCATCGAGAAGGTGCTAGCAACCGAGCTCAATCCCTTCGATCTCATTGCTTACTCCGACTCAGACCACAGTACCATCGGTGCGCCCGATCGCCAACCTCGCTCCACCGGGGCCCGCTGCAACGGAGGCGCCCTTCCCATACGCGTCGACATGCAGAACACCGGCACCTCGAGTACGCAACACCACTTCAATGACCCCGCCCAGCAGCAGGTGCTCACCGACAATGCGTACAGCGGAACATTCTACGATCCATCCTCCGCCGATGGCTACAGCGCGCCAACCCAGACCAGCTTCCTGAGCGCAGCGCCGGCGTCCTCCTCTTCCTCCTCCATCATTTCCCAGCCATCCCCTGCCGCATCCTCATCTGACCTCAACCACCTCGGAGCGCCAGACGCCTTTCGCGATAACAATGTCAACCCAAGTCCGCTCTCAAGCCCCTACCTCGGAGCGATATCTCCAGCGGCCTCGCACCACCGCTCGGGCTCTCACAGCTCCGAGGCAACGAGCCCACCTCAGTTCGACAGAGGCTTCATTTCAGACCCGGCACTGTCTCAGACTGTAGGCCAGATCGGTCAAATTCGCCTCGACGAAGATCAGCGTTATCCGTCCACTTTTGATGAAAGCTCGGACTACGCCGGCTCGCCCGCAAACCAGGCTTCTACCAGCTCACAAGGCGCAGATGGGTCGACGTTTGCGTCAACAAATAACCAAATGTTCGGCGGCAGACCCGCTGGTAGCACCCCGCAGCTCACCTTGGGCATCCCTACCGTCTCTGTCTCCGGAAGCTCGATGGACTTTACGCCAATCGCCGCAACCGCTGATACTGCGATGCCCAGCATCAACGTTATGGCGCCTTCGCCCTCAACACCAAGAGCCATGGGTGCGCACGGTCAATCGGGCGGATTCCAGGAAGTCCTTGCTCAGCTAGTAGCCTCCCACGCCGCCAACTCGGGCATCTCCGCGCCATCAAATCAAGCTGATGCATCAAGTAGCTGGCTTCAGTCCGATCAGCCCGTGACTATGCACAACGAGCCATTCAGCTATGCCTCGACCCCGAGCGCAACCGTCGAGGCTCAACAGCCATCGTCAACCGAGCAGCCTTTCCGCCCGAACTCCACTAGCGGTCGTCTCATCCCCGAAGGTTACACGGCTGAGTCGGCTCAGATGATGTCGACACTAGCTGGCAACCCGCAGCGCAATCCTGCCGTGCACGCGCCCGGCCAGTGGTCGAGCCAGGCCAAGCGTCAGGACTCGTACGACAAGATCCGGCAGTTCTTGCGGTTGGACGTCGACATGGGATTCCAATCGACGGGCAAGACCGAGTCTCCCACGCTCGCCATGTTCCGCAAACGTGCCAACTCGGACATAGGTCCAAGATCGCCTGTGGTTGGCGGCGATGCGGGAGCAGCAGGTACGGCCTTTGACTGGTCGCTTGCTGCCACCAACGCCTCCAATGCTAAGAACCAGGACGGCCTCGACATCGACTGGGCGAACCTGAAAGGAGACCCGACAGCCTTCCAAGATGCATCAACCGAGCTCGGTTCCACCCAGCCGGCGACGATGAATCCTGCTCTACTGAGCAATGCCCAGCTTCCTGTCGATCTCTCGCAGGCTTTTGACCCTAGCAACGCCGCCCTTTTGGCCAGCTGGCAGCAGCAGCAAGTCCTCATGCAACAACAGCAACAGCAGCAACAGCAGCAACAGCAGCAGCAGCAGCAGCAGCAGCCGTACCAGCAGCAACAACATATGCAGCAGATGATGGCGCCCGTCTTCCAACTCAACGGCAACAACAACCTGATGGGGGGACCCGACTTTGCCTCGCAGCTGGGCGGACCGGGGCCGGGAGAGTTCAATCCCCAGTGGCGCTTCCCCGGCGACGGAACGCAGGCGGCCAACTTCGCAGGCGGTGCATCTGCTCAGCCGAAACTGCGAAGGTCCAGTAGCGCGCGACAGAGCTCTGCGGGGGGACACCGCCGACTCACGCATTCGGAGGATCTCTCGCGCAGCCGAATGTACCAGGGACCTGATGAGGACTTCCTAGCCAAGATCACCGCACCCGACGGTGGACTTGCTCCGCCGTCTGCGGGTCGCTCGGTGTCGTCGAACAACGCTGGTCCGAGCAACCATCAGACGTCTTCGCCAAGGGTGCACCCTTATCGCACAGGCCACGACCGACACTTTTCTTTTGGTTCCAACACGTCCAACAGCAGCACCACGTCTGCGTCGCCGTTGCCGCACTTCAGGGGCACGGTCGGATACGACGCTGCGGGCAACTTGGTGCAGTATTCGTCCGATATGTTCGGCGGGATGGGTGGAGGCGCGGAGGACGCTGCGCAATCGCCATCGGCGTCGAGCGCGGCTTCGGGCACGAGCTCGATGCTGGCGGCACCGCCCGTGCCGGTCGTCACGAGCCAGGCGACGCAAGCGGCTTCGGCGTCGCGGCGAAAGTCGGAGGCGCTCTTTGCGTGCCCGATTCCGGGATGCGGATCGACGTTCACGCGGCAGTACAATCTGCGCGGCCATCTGCGATCGCATGCGGATGAGCGGCCGTACAAGTGCGACTGGCCAGGTTGCGACAAGAGCTTTGCGCGCTCACACGACTGCAAGCGCCACCAGAATCTGCACCTCAACATCAAGCCGCATACGTGCGAGCAGTGCGGCAAGACGTTTGCACGTCTGGACGCGCTCAACCGGCATCACAAGAGCGACACTGGCGGTTGCACCACGAAGAGCGACGGCGAGAGTCAGTCGAATGAAACCGACGGGTCGTCGATTTCGGGTGGCTACAATGGAGCGGAATCTGATCGCGGTAGCCAGCATTGGGGCCAAGGCGACGCGGGAGCAGATGCGGCTCCAGCAAGCTCCGGCAAGACGTTCGGTGGCCATGTGCTGTGATGGCGCAAGCATGCGTCCGGTCTGTGCGGGCACAGAATCGGACCGCAAGGCAGCTTGCCCAGCCTGACACGGTTGCCATCTGGCGGGGAAGGTTCTTTGCTGTGACTAATTTATGCGTTATGGAACTCGACGGTCTTAATCTCTCATCTGCTGTGTGTGTCTGTTTGCTTCTCGATAAGATTCCTAGTGAATGAGCGCTGTACCGTATGGATTTATGAGTATGCTTGTAGGCATTGACAGACATCTGCGGCCATAGAACCTTGAAAGCACCGCATCCCGTCCGATCTGCGAAGTTAAGCAAGGTATCGCCTAGTCAGTACTGCGGTGGGGGACCACGCGGGAATCCTAGGTGCTGCAGTTCTTCTTTTGCATTTTTTTGGGCTGGTCCTGGTGCGATAAGAGCAAACCTTGAGTCTGAGCCAGAGGCAGAAGGGTTGGCTCAATCGGCCGCACCGGGTCGCTGATTTGGTTTCGACCGGTACGTCCGTCGGCGCGGGTTGCCACTATCTCGGGCGGCCCTGTCAGTCTCATCTCGGACACTAATTGCTCTCCTGTGGAAAGAGCTGCATGGACATGCGTGAGGTTTCCTACGCACTTTGATGAGGCAGCTCTTCACAATATTAATAACATGATCGCAAGCTGCTGCCATGCAGTAGTCAGGTGGGGGAGTGTGGGGCTCAATGAGTCTCGGCATTCTTTTCTGCGGAGTGGGCCCTTGACTTTGCAGGGGCAATGGGCAGGCAGCAGCAAGCGGTAGGCCGACAGCGCTCCACGCATGCAACTCACTCTGATTTCGGCAGATCCGGCTAACTCTGAGAGCGGTGGTTTCGCGCGTCGCCCGCTCGCTCGCTCCACAAACAAAAGAAAATTTCCGCAGGGCCCCTGCTGCTGATCTGCTCCACACACTCGCGCCTCGCTCGGGCTTAAAGGCCCAATGCTGGCGAACGTGCTCGAATGGATGCGGCGCGGCGGTAGCATGGCTTTTGAAAGCTCGCCTGGTGATGCGCGGACCCTGCTGCGAAATTCGGCTTTGTGCCGCACTCGCTCGTGATTGTGTGATTTCCTCTCCGGTTGTGCCTATCGCGCCCAGTCACCGAGACCAGCACCGCTCCGCTACGCTTCCCGCATTCAACACAAACTTGGAGCCCGTCTGATACCCGGTCCTCCACCGAGACCGCCAACCGCCTTAGCTTCAGCCTCAACCACGACGCACATCACTTCCCTCCCATCCATCCCCTCTGTTTCCCTGCTTCGTCTAGATCACCCATCGCCTACGCCCTTGCATACTCACGGAAAGTATCTCGACGCAGCTCAGCTCACTAAAGCAACTCAGACTCGGAATCGGACCGAACCCAAATCATTTCCATCACCTGCGTTTCCCACGCCATCGTCGTGACTCCTCCTTATCCAACCTTCATCTGTTGAGCCGTACCGCCAAGCAGCCGAAGACGCGCCCTCGACCCCAATCCTCTCGCCCAAACACTATCATCCCAGAAGCAATTAGCCTGCTATAGACCCGCGATGCTGTTGTTGTGAACCATCATCTCAAGAATCTCACTCCCAGAGGGCCCGCCCACCGCATCGCGTGACAGCATAGCTCAGGCGACATCCTCACCCCCATCCCATCGCTAGATACTCTACACCTCTGAAGGCGCGTCAATCATGTCATTCGAGGGAGAGTCCACACTCCAGGAGCAGATGGCCGGGCCGTCTCGTCCTCGCTTTACTGGATGGCTCACGATGGCCCCGGAAGTCGACCCGACCCCCGCTCCTAGCATTCAACCTACCGTGGAAACCAACAACACCACCGCATCAGGTTCATCATCAACACAACCAGTCGCGTCCACGCACGGATTCGGCTACTTGGGCCAGCAGGTCAAGCTGCCGCAGCGAAAGAAGCGCCGCGCTACCTTCCAGGTTGGCTCACCTGGCCTTTCGGAAGACGAAGGCGCAAGCGCATCCAGCAGTTCTTCCTCGCGCGCCAGCTCAGACACACCGGCTTTCGATGTGCGTGCGTCGTTCGCACCCATGCCCGTATATGGCAAGAAGCCCAATGCCGCGCCGTTGCCTTCCTACCAAGGCGTCGGCGATCAGGGTCAGACGAGCTCGGTCAAGCAGTCTGGGCTTCACAACCGAGCTGTCGCAGATGCTCAAGCGCAGCAAAGCAGCAGCGACGACGAGGCGGACGGCCTGTCGTTCGGAGGGCGACGATGGAAGGGCAAGACAGTCCATGCGGTCGAACTGGAGCTCGAAGCGTTGCGCGACGAGAGGCTCATGAGTCACGCTCCTGACGCCGCCTACCTTGCCTCGCGACTCGAAGGCGTTCGACGCAACCTCGAGATCGAAGAGAGGAAGCCAAGCTACGTTCCCTACGATGAGGATGTTCTCACAGACGACGAGGACGTGGCTTTGGCCCCGGACGCCTCAGACGCGGTTCGACAGCTCTATCCATTCCAGCATCCGCACGTTGGCCTAGCTGGCGCTCCGCCCATGCCGCATCGACCTGTCTCGAACGCATCAACCGTCAGCTTGGTCGAGGGCGAGACACCGCACGACCTCGACTTTGGCCTGCAATTCGAAGGAAGCGCACCCATCGGCCACGCATCACAAGAAATCAAGATTCACGACCCAGACGAGGTTGCTATGCCTCCTCTCCCGGCACACTTGGCTCCCACGAGCGCCAAACAGATCGACCCGGCAGCGAGAGCTGCGGCACTCGACTCGCGCATCGAAGTGCGTGCGCTCCGCCGCGGCGATTTGGAGCAGGTCCGAGACCTGCACGCCTTCCACGGCGATTCAGACAGAGTAAGTCACCACATGGCGTCCCTCGCGCTTTCCAGCTGTCCAATATCGTCTCCCGTCGACTCGACGACCAAGGGCAGTCCGAGCGGTCCCATGCCCCACCTCGCAGGCAGTGCGCCTCGCGCCAACTTTGAGTGCTGCGGACAGACGGCATGGCCGGTGTCGTGCCGCTGCTCACCTCTGTTGCCAGCGCGGCCGCTCTTTGGCGGCTTCACAACCGCACCCATCTGAGCCGGTCTGTGACCAGCTCGCGATCGATTCGACTCTCGGCGCAGCTGTTCCGCATCCGCATCTGCTTCAACCGCTCCGACCTGCACAAAAGAAAAGCTTCCTGCATGAAGAACGCACGGCTTTGCAAAAACACACGAGGCTTGAAAGAAGAAAAAAAAAAAAGATTGAAGAGGGATGGGGAGTGCCTGACGCACGGCCTTCCGGTGATCTATCGGCCTGGACACTCGCATCCTGCCCAAGAGGTCGTCTTGACGGCGAGAACGAGCAGCCAGGTTTGACCGCCCATCGGTAGTTCTGCCGAAGGTGCTCCAGGGGCAGGGACGACTGTGGGACAGGCACGGTTGCAGCTGCACCCACCCATGCAGGGAGCAGCAGGTGGCCGACCATTCGCAACGTCACCCCCATTGTCTTTCGGTCCGCAGTGGCGGCGCATTGCAATGCAGTGCAGCGAGTGTGTGACACATGCGCTGCGCTGCTGCGCACGAGGTCAAACGGGGTCGAGCAAGAACGAAAAAAGCTCAGAGCTCAGCCCTGCATACCTCGCTTGCGGTCAGAAAGCTCCGTCCCCCTCCTCCCTCTTCTTGCGCTCGTGATGTTCTCAGCTGTTGCGGCCTCAGTTGGATCCCAATCATGGGCGGAATCGCCCTGCTCAGGGTGCGCGAGTGCGCGCCAAGCTCGCCCGGGCTGAAGGCACAGCGCCGCGCGCTCGAGCTTGGCCAATTCGGCGCACCGGAGTGCGGTCTGGCTGAGCCGGTCCGGTGAAAGATGCGCCATCGATAAAGCTTTTGCACAGGCTGCAACGGCTCAGTCCCTTGGTCTGGGGTCAGCTGTCGGTCTTCGCTCGATCTTCGTCGGATTCTCGGCGAGACTTACGCCTTGCTCCCTCGAACGTTGTCGGTGAATCCTTTTTACCAGCACACCGTTTCGGCTCTGGCGCCGAGCCTTATCGGTGTAGGATCTCTGCACCGCGCACGCCCTGGGCATGAAGTCGCTAAAAATTCCTTGCAGGGTTTTGGCGAAGAGGCGTGTTTTCAACTTGGCTCGCTCCCACGTTCTCGAGTCCCGCAGCTTTTTTTTTGATCCATTTCCCGCTCTCCGCTCCCCGCGGCCCGGTCCTAGCTCGGCCCTCGAGTGCTCGAGATTGCCGCCCCCAGATCCCCGGCCATCTTGTCACGCCGCCGCCGGCAGGATCTCGCCTACCGTTCCTTCGCTTTCGCTCAGAGGTGTCGACACCGGCATTCCTGACGGCGCTGCTCACGATGATGTTTTCTTGTGAGGGTCCGGCAGTCAGAGTGGTGGGTCATGGATCACACTTTTCCGAGACGTGTAGCTCCAGTAGACGACCGGCATTCTCGCCGATTTCCGACCGAGATGTCCAGGAATGCCGATGGACCGGCGATGCGTCTGGCTCCCACCACGTCATCGGATCGGATATCTGACGGTGCATGCTCCCGCTACCCCACATTCCCGTCCCCGCACTTGCACCTGATGGCGGGGCAAAAACTTCCTAAGCGATGCGGCGGTCTTCCGGTCAGAGTGGGGAGGAAGCCGCTGGTTCGGGATTCCTTGAGCTTGTCCGCATTTCTTCCGGCCGTGAACACCCCTGCACACATGTGAAGTAGATGCTGACGCTTCATTGCCCTTGCTTGTATCGCACAGTCTCCGGATCACGGCGAGACGTATACGTCGACGGCGTCGTTCCTGCTGCGGCTGCTAGTGGATGACCGGCACGTGTGTCTGGTGGCGGTGGCCAAGCCCATCCCGGAGCCCGCGGCGCCGCTGCCTGCGGCTGCCGATCTGGTCGGACTAGCAGCCCGCCGTCCCAACCAGGCAGACAGCCTTCCCGGGTCGCCGCAGTCGACGTCGCCTGCCTCGCTGTCCGCAAGCGACGACGAAGCGAGCACGGGTCTGAAGTCGCTCCAGCTCGATGCGGCGCGGGCGGCCGAGTCTTCGGACCAGTCGAGTCTGTCATCCTCGCCGGGCCATGGTGGACGTGCGACGACATCGTCGCTCTTCTCCGCCACGGGCCCAGGGGCGGGGCTGGTGCCAACTGCGCCGCACACACGCATGATCAGTCCGCGTGGCCGCGATGGCCGCATCAACAACACGCCTGCCACCTCTGTGTTTTCCGACATCTTTGCCGAGCGCGGGGTGGCGGTGCACAAGCCTGTGCTCGCCGACCTCCCCGGACCGACGGATATGGCGTCGGCGCCCTTCAAGAAGGTCATGTCGATCCCGCCGCCTCGCGGTGCAGACGCACGCGCTGTCGAGGCCGAGACGATCCTTGGAGTGGTGTCGGCGCACCTCAGCGTGGTGGCCGCTCCGAGCGAAGACCATCTGTGGTTCGGCGGTGGATCTGGCAAGAAGGCGGTCGAGGACGCGAGTGCGTTGGTGGATGTGCATCTGCTTACGCTTGCCACGGCGCCCGAGGAGCGCGGGCAGGGGTTGGGTGCTAAGCTGCTTGCGGCTCTGCACGCAGAGTGCATGCACAAGGCGCGACACATGGCGATGCGCATGCGCAATCCACGCGCCGTACCCGTCGTCGCACCACTCTCACCGCGCTTCATCGACGAATCGACGCTCATGGCGGCGATGACGAGCGGCGCTGGCGGGTCAAAGTCACCCTACCTCCGTGGCGTGGTAGGATGCAGTCTGGCGCAGCTTCGCGATTCCAGGCCGGGAGGAAAGTACTTGGCGCGCACGTTTCTCGAAGTGCATCCGTCCAACATGCATGCGATTGCGCTGTACCGTGCACACGGCTTCCAAGCACCTGCGGACGATACGGCGGCCATCAAGCGGGGCTTCTACCGTGGTGACACGCGCATTGCTACCGCCGAACGCACCAAGCGCGGCGGAACAGATGCCTGGATCCTCCAGCGTTTCGACGGTCTTATTCCCTAACCTCTTACCATCTGAATTTAATCTCACTTCAATTCGTCCCATCGTACACAAGTTCCAAGTCGTGCAGAAACCAAAATGCGCCAGTTGTACGTCTTTGAGACGGGTGTTTCGAAATGGGAAGAGGGGCACTTTTGGATGCGAGATGAAATTTTTGGGTGTGTGTGTGTGTGTGTGGTGTAGATGTACAGATCCCGTTCTCACACGTCTGGCGCCATCTTATTGTGTGCGCACAAAAGCGGTGAGAAACGGAAACAGAGATGGGTGCGGAGCTACAACATCGTGCTGGTGGGCTTAGATGTTGAGCTTGGTGCGGCGCCAGTGGCGGCGCTTGGCGTTGTACTGGATCTTGTTGTCGGCCTTCATGCGGAACCAGTTAGGGATGGGGCTGTTGTGCATAACGACGCGAGAAGGGTCAGTATTTGGTGATACAGGCAAAGGTAGCCATCGTACAGCCAGCAGCAATGGCAGCAGCAATAGTAGCAGTGGTAGCAAGGGCGATGTGATGGTCGGTCTAGCATGCGAAGTTGGGTGCAGATCGGCAAACGTGTCGAGAATATAGGTATGTGCAATGTCGAGGCGGTGTATCAACGAGTGCGGTCGATGGTGCGGGTGTCGTAATTCAACGTGCTATGCAACGGTGCTGGACGATCGTTCGCACTAAGGCTGAGTACTGTTACGCAGGGGGCGGACGATGTTGGACCTGGCACAATCGACGGCTTCGTGTCGAGCACCCTGCATGGCACGACCGCCCGGGCACGCGGACATTGCTGCCTCGTAGCTCCGAGCATCGGATCGGTGACGTCTGCCCAAGTTGTCCATCCAGCATCGCCAGTCGAGATGAATTGCAGTCATCTTTGCGGTTCGTGACTGGAGTGCCGGACAGCTGCAGGTGTGTAGAATTGACGAATGGGAGGATATGACGATCGTGGCGCTGGCGATAGCAATGCGAAGGCAGCGATACGACGATTGTTGGAAGCTGGTTGGGTGCGGCCAGGGTGTTGTATGCAGAGTGACAGTTTTGTGGCGAACGCATTGACTGCTGTGCTGTTCGTGGCAGCCATGCTGAAGTCGGTATCGTGACGACGCGGTAGCATACCGAAGCTTGTGCTATCTTCGACATATGCCAGAACGCGTTCCCTTTGTCGATGCTGTTGCCTGCGCATGTGTATCTCTTTTCGCCCAATCCTCCTATCTCCTCTCTGCATGTCTATGTGTCTCCAACGGCGTCTGCCCGAGCTGCGTATCAATGCGTTTCCTCCTAAAGCATTCGCTGATGGTCGTGATAGCCGCGCTGATATGTCGGATGCTGGGTTTCTGCACGTTATGCTGACTGCTGATTGCTGATTGCTGATTGCTGATTGCTAATTGCTGTTTGCTGACTGCCATGCTCTGGCTTTGGATGCGATTACGTACCGGTTCTGCTTCTGCGCCTTGGCGAGCTTGACCTTGGTGCGGAAAGTCTTCTGGGACGGCATCTTGACGGAGTGTGGGGGGGTGATGGGTGGTGATGGTGAGAGAGGAGATCCCGGTATCGCAGTTACGGACGACGCTCGCGGGCGGGCAGTTGCTCAGGCTGGGACTTTGGCTGTGCTCGAGGGTGGACTTCCTGGAAGCTCGCTCACAGTGTGGATCGGGTAGCGGCGACTGAGCAGGCGTACAGACATGCAGTGCCAAAATTTCCAAATGGCTCCCAGCCTGCAGATCGCCTCGAGGGCTGAATTTGGACCGAGGGAATCGCGGATCCGAATTTCACCGCGCGCCTGAGGGCCCGACCACAGTGAGTAGGAAAAGCTCGGCCGAGCTTTGACGCGGCACGTGAAGTGTCTGAAAATCAACTGTTTGTTAGAGCCGTAAAAGCGTAGAAGAACGTTGTTTGAACCGATCAACCTCACATATATTGCATTTTTTTGCGGATGCACGCATGCGGAGAACACACTTGGGTCCAGAATCGGGCCGTTCGCCCTGCCGAAGCCGGCGAGCACCTGCAGGCTCCATTGCAAGATCGGCAACGCATTGCAGCTCAGCGCGACACGACACATCTCGGACTCGACCCCACAGCAAAGAAACCAGAAAAATGTTATCGTTTCGAGCGAAGAAACTAGCACACAGAGACAATGGCAAACTTGGCCCGCGCACGACTTCAGAGTCGCGAGCCGGTGACGAGGTCCGAGAGCGACTTGGGGTCGAGCGAGGTGGTTGGGTAAGGCAGCATGGGGCCCTGGATGTGCCACGCGCCTCCGTCGACGACCATCTGGGTGCCGTTGACGAAGGTGGCGGCGTCGCTGAAGAGGTACACGCCGGCGGCGGCGATGTCGGACTTGGCGCCCATGCGCATCATGGGCACCATCTCTGCCACGGCGTCCTCCATGCCCTTGGGTGCGAGCCTGTCCATGCCCTCGGTGCCCGAGATGGGACCGGGGGCGATGACGTTGCTCCTCACGCCGAGCGGGCCCATTTCGACGGCGAGTACTCTGCTGAGTGCATCGACGCCCGCCTTGGCTGCCGACGGGTGCGCCTGGTACGGCAGGCCAAAGTAATGCAGCGTGGCGCTGATGAAGATGTAGCTGCCGCGGTTCTTGGTGACCTGTTCGAGTGTCGCCTTGACGGTGTTGTACGACCCGATGAGGTCAATGTCAATTACGGTCTTGAAGCCCTTCTCCGAGTTCTGCTCGATGCCAGCAAGCCAGTTGGCGGCGGAGCCGGCGATGACAAAGTCGATGCGACCGAACTTCTCGACAGTCTTGCGAACGGCTTCCTTGAGCTGCTCGGGCTCGCGCACGTCTGCGGGGCATGGGATGCACTCCTGGCCCGTAGCAGCCGACAGCTCCTTGGACGCCTTGGCCAGACGGTCCGCCTTGCGGCCCAGGATGGCAGCGTTGGCTCCGAACGACATGATGGTCTTGGTCATCTCGTAGCAGATGCCCGAACCGCCGCCCGTGCAGAAGAGCACCTTGCCCTTGAAGATATCGGGTCTGAACACCTTGGCCGGGTCGGCCGCAGGCAGAACCACTGGATCGCGCGCAGTCATGTTTGCACTTTACGGAGAGGAGATGTGGGTGAGCGTGGTGTTGGGGGTGTGAAGGTCGCAAGGAGTGTGGGGTTGGATAGGTGGACAGCAAGATCTGGTGAGAGAAAGGCTTGGCTCGGTCGTGAAATCCGGTCGATCGGAACGAGCGCGAGTCGCAATAGCCGGTGACTGGGCTCGTGCCCGACCGAAGGCACCGCGCCTAGCTATTTCGGCTGCACTTCTCCACAAACCGCGCTGCTCGCTTAGGCCATCAGGCTGCTGTCAAAAGCGGCACGCTGCAAAAAATGCTCGGAATGCGGATCCCGGCCTCAAGTGGTGGCAACCTCGCACTGGCTCAATCTCCATGTCCCGAACCATTTTCACACCACTGAGCACGCCGAGATGAATGTGTTTGCCTGACACATGGCGGTTGCTAGCCCTTGCGCTGCTTGCGAATGTGTGCATCGAGCCGCACGAGCAGGTCGGCCTTGCGACCCTTGCCATCGAGCCGGTAGAATTCGCAGGCGGACTTGAGCTCGGCGACCGTGTATGCGCTGAGCTTGCCCTTCTGCCACAGATCGAGGATCTCGGAATCGTCCTCGAAGCTCGTCTTGCGCACGCCCGTGCTCGTCTTGGCCTGCTTGCTGGATGCTTCGGCGACCATGGCCAGACGCGGGTCCTCGTCGATGCTCGCATGCCACTCCTGAATGAGGTGCGCGGTGCGCTTGCGGATGGTGGCGTACTGAGGCACCGTCAGATCCGTCGGCCCCGCAGGCGGCTCTTCCTGGAACGCAGTGGCCATGAGCACGGCATAGTGATGGTTGAGCGCCGGATTCGGATAGTGGTCCGGATTGAACGGCTGCTTCTTCTGGTACCGCTCGATAAACGCCACGGCCCGGTCCACCTGTGCATCCTTGGCATCTTCGGTGTGGAGGAGATTGGTCGGGATGTCGCGCACGTCGTCGGCATACGGCAGCGTGATGAGATGAATGCCTGGCGGTGCGACCTGCTGCCCCTCCTCGGTCAGCTCCTCCTGCTGCGGCACAATCGCCACAAACACAGGCACCACGTTCTGCCGCGGCATGAAGAGCCCCAGCCCCACCTTGCCCTTGGAGACCATCGAGTTGAGGAGCGCGGTGAACGTCTTCTTGCTCCCCTTCCACTCGACGTCCGAGGGATAGATAAAGTAGGCGTGCTTGACGTTCCACTCGAAGCGGAGCAGATCGTCGCGGTCGCGGAAGCCGATGAGCTTGAGACACGGCAACATGCCAAACGACTTGATGCTCTTGAGCTCCTGCGGCGTGAAGGTGACCTGGCCACGCAGGCTAGACGAGTTGCCGAACTGGAAGGCGGGGATGACCTGCTCCTTGGACAGCGGCTTGCCCGAGTTGGCGTCGATGTAGTGCTGGTGCGTGACCACCTCCTTGAGCTCGCCACAGTCGTCGTCGACGATCACCTTGACTGGATTGCCCTTGGTCGTCCTCGAGACGAGGCTGTAGCCCTTAATACCGATCTGCCACTTGCGGCCTCGCATGCGTGCTTGCGGCAGCTGCTCTTCTGCCGAGCCTTGCGTCTGCGTCTGTGCATCGGCTGTCGGTGCGTCGAGCGCGGCGAGCTCGAAGCGGATATTGAACACGACGCGTTTGGGCGTCTCGCGTGTGGCGATGTCGTCTTCCAGCTCCTGAAACCGCACCGCCGAGTCCCACAGGCTACGCCTCGGTTCCTGGCCCTGGAGCTGCTCCGCTGCGGTCTTGCCAAAGCCGGCGGGAAGACGGGGTTGGCTGCGAGCTTCTGCGTCTTCGAGATCGTCGTCGTACTGCGCAAAGACGTCGGCATAGAATCGGTTGACCTCGAAGCCGCGCGAGAGGTCGCTGGTGGATGCCTCATCTGACACCGCGCCATCGGTGGGGTTGATGAAGAAAGGTTCGATACGGACGCCGATCTTGCGAAACTCGTTCATCTTGTCGAGGCAGGCGCGTCTGGCCTTGGTGGCTTTGGGATCGGAGCTCATCGGATGCGGATCGTCGTTGTCTGTGATCCAGAAGACACGCTTGCTGCCTGCGTTGGCGGCTGCGACCATGGCGACGCCTGCGTTGGCGAGTGCCCAGTCGATGCGCATCTGCTTGTTCGCCGGGGGCAGCACGGTGCGCAGATGCTTTGGATCGGAGGCGGCGCGGCTGAGGAGCGCCTTGAGGTTGTAGGTGTCTGGCACGTTGACCTGGCGTACGGACTGAAGCTCGTAGCTGCCCTTGTAGTATTCACCGGGCTTGGCGGAGCGGAAGAGCGTGTCTGCGCAGTTGAAGATGAGCACGCCGACGTGGTCGTGTGGCGAGGAGATGAGCTTCTTCTGCATGAGCGATGCGGCTGCCTTGAGTGCCGAGTAGAGCGGCGAGGTGTTGGTGGCTGGATCGATGCGGTGCATCGACTCGCCGGCATCGATGCAGAAGAGCACCATGTCCTTCTGGTAGGTGGCATCCAGGTCGAGCTGCTCGAGCTCGTCGTCGTCGTCATCATCGTCCGAGTTGAACGCGCGTGCGGCCTCGCGCTTGTTGACAAAGTATGCCTTGGGCATGATTGGCAAAGTGCGCGGTGGTGGGCGTAAGCAGGCAAGAGGCAAGAGGCGAGATGCAAGAAGGCATTCAGGGTTCAGGCGGTCCTCAGAGTGGAGGCGACTGAGTCGCTTTCGTGGGTTCGCGTCGAAGGGAATTTTTGGCTCGAGCGCGTCTGAGAGTGTTGGTCTGATATTTCGCAGCGCGACAAACTGTTAGATCTCTCCAGTCGTAAAGGTGGGGAGACGCGGCGGCGAGTCCGGACCGAATTGGCCGGTGGCCGTCTCTGGTGCCGCTTCGATGCATTTCCTCCGAGCCGGGCATCACACTGCGGGGCAACATGAACAGCTAAGAGCTCAACATAGCATCATGCAAGCAGGGAGCGAGCTTCCTTCCTTACCCCATCTTCAACCTATACTAACCTTTCCCGCCCACGAGAACTGCTTATAGAAACAATGTCAGCTGTCGCCGCTACGACTGCCAACGCCTCGACGGGCTTCCAGCTGCTGCCGAACCCGTCCAACCCGAGCGAGGCCGAGGTGCAAGCGGCACTCAAGCTGGTGCGCGCGGGAGGCATCACGTACCCTCAAACCGCCAAGCCGGATCGCACAGCAACGACGCCTTCCACAACCCCCTCGGCGCCGCGCGATGTGAAGCTCGAGATCTACGACCCGGCTGGGCTGGACGAGAGCGTGCCGCGCACCGTCGTGGTCGGCTGGCACGGTAGCGGCTACGTCGTCCCGCGCCTTGGTGCAGATGCGGACGTGAACCGGTGGTTGAGCGACGAGCTGCATGTGACTGTCGTCGACGGCGACTATGTCAAAGCGCCCGAGTTCCGCTTTCCCGAACAGCTGTACGATGTCGTCGCCGCGGTGCGTTGGGTGGTGCAGCAACCCTGGTTCGACGGTAACCTCATCGTCAAGGGTCACTCGGCAGGTGCGCAGTTTGCTCTCGCCATGGCGAACCGTTCCACAGCGCTATCCGTCGGTCTGACGGCAGACGAGTACGCCAAGATCAAGGCTTGCGTTACGCTCTACCCCCCAACCGACTCCTCGATCCCTCTGATCGAAAAACCCACCAACGAGCAAGGCGAACTGCCAGGTGTCCCCATGGCAGCACTCTCGAATCAGATCATGCACTTCTTCTTCGGCGCCCTCCTTGGTTGGGATGCCGAAACTCAGCAAAAGATGGGTAAGGACCCCAGAGTGTCGCCCGCTTTTGCACCTACCGAGGCATACGAGGTTCCGTGCTACGTGATTGCGTGCGAACACGACCCATTGGGACCAGAAGCTGTCGCTTTCGGGAACAAACTCCACGAGCATAACCCCGCTCACGAGCTGTACTTCGCAAAGGGCGTAGGACATAGCTATGAAACCCGCATCCCTGACGTGCGCGCAAAGGACGTACTCGACCACCCCGGCGGAAAGTCAAAGAAGGAGAGCTTTGAAGGAATCCTTGCCTTCCTCCGCAAAAATGTCGCCTCCATCAAGGCCTGATTCTCCCTCCCCTCCTCTATCTTCGCACAGTATAGACAAGAGCAATGCTGCAGACACTCCTTTGGGAATCAATGTTCTATTTTAATTCGACCACAGCTTCTACTTGGGAGGCCAGTTGGGGCTGCCCGAGATGCGCCAGACGCCGTACTCGATGTCGCCCTTGACGCCGACCTTGACGAGGTCCTTGCCCCTGCCTCCACCCGGAGCAACGCCACCGCCGGGTCCGCCGTGCGGCACGATGCCGGTTCCGCCATTGTCCCACGCGGGCGCATTCTCCTCGCGCGGCCAAGTGTCCGTCTTGAGCACCTGCGCATACGCCGCCAGCGCTGCACGCAGATAGCACGCCGTGGCAGCCGGAGTAAGGTATCTTTTCCTAAGCGACTCGACCGCGTTATCCGCGATTCTCTGCGGCGGATTGATCCCCAATACACCCGCTACGCCCTGCGACGTCAGCAGGTCCTGCTGGATCGGAATCCCCGCCGTTTTTTGCAGCTGTCGCGTGGTCTGTTCCAGGCCATTGAAGAGTGGGCCGGGTAGCTCGATGAAGTTCTGCGCACGGCTGGTCGAGTTAGCGTTGAGTGCTGGGTGGAAGTGCTGCGTCCACTGCATGGGGTGCGCAACGGTGACGCTGCGGCACGACCAGAGGAACTTGCCGCGGCCCGAGTAGCTGTTGCCCTCGGTCTGCACAAGGTACTTGTGTCGGCAGTGCTCGTGCATGGGGATGAGCGGGTGGAATTCGGCGCCGACATCGTGGAAGCTCGTCTGCTTCACGTCAGCCCATGCCTCGGCACCGGCAACCTTGCGCGGATCCGTACGGTCGAGCAGATCCACCCGAGGCGGATAGCCATTGGCCAAGCCGCGCCAGAGAATCTTGTCCCCCTTGTGGTCCCATGGTGCCAGCTGGTCCTGCAGCTGTGCAAGATGCAGGAACTCGTCGAACGAAGCAATGCCCGTTTCAGGCCATCCTGCAAAGCCAAAGTCGGGCAACAACCATGTGCCTTTGGACTTGGGCTCGTCGACGCGTTTGCTGATCGCCCACACGGCATCGTTGGGCGATGCATCCCGATCCGCTTCGGACAGAACCAGCTCGATGCCCGTGTCATTCCCTTCCGGCAACGTCGACGATGGATCGGTGGTTACTGCGGTGTGGATGAGATGAAGAAGAGCCGAGATGCGCGATTCGTCGCCCTCGCGCACTTGGCGCAGGAAAAGCTGGCCATCGCGGATCACGATGCGCGCCATGCCCCAGCGCGGATCGCAAGTGCGTGCCGCCTCGTCAAGATCCTGGAACGAAATCCCACCCTTGGCCCGCCACGCCGCAAGATTGTCGTCGATCTGCGGAAAGAGTAGGGGAAACTCGGCCTTGCATGTGGCTGCGTCCATCGTGCGGTCGCGTCGGCGCTCGGGTGCAAGCCCACGACTCGTATTGCGGCTACTTGACAACGACCCGGACGGCAGCAAGGATAGGAACAGACACACTATGACGAACGCCGTAGCGCCATATACGCCCGTGCGTGCAAGCACAATGCGCAGCCGTGGATGTGACTCTCGCAAAGCCCGACGGCTCGATGAGCTTCCACTCGCTTCCGCCCCGCTCGAAAGCGGCGCATACCGCGTACTCGAAGCCATCACGTCAAGCTTCAGACCGCACGAGCTGGAAAGATGATCCTCCGGGTATAGATCGGACGCAGTACGATTCTGTCGTGTAGTCTTGTCGGAGAGCGCCGGTGATTGTACGTAGATGTGGCAGTGATGGTGGTCGCAGCTCACGTTCAGATGGCGCCAAAAAGTGGAGCTATCAGCTGGACTGGCAAGTGCGCTTCACAAAGTAGCCGTGCCCACATGCGCACTCAACTCCGCTTCAAGTCTAACATCTTTGAGCTGAAAAAATTGTCGCTCAACCTTCATCCGTTCGCCGTCCTTCCCCTCTTGCTCAGTAGTGCTCAGTAGATCCCATGACTCTATGCGCACACACGCACACGGAAATCCCAAGAAAGAATGCAAAAGTGTGTGTAGATTGGCAGCTCGCTACAATGCTATTCGTGAGCTACAGTGTTCGAGACGGGGCGTCTGATGAGCGCACGGCTATCGTCGTGCGGGCGCGCTGGTGCTGCGGTCCGCCTTGGTACCAGGCCGTCGGAGCGAGGCACGGCCGCGCGCGTCGCCGGGCGCATTCTTTTCGCGCACCTGCTTGGACGCCGAGCGGCTGAGCTTGCGCATCTCGCCGTCCTTGAGCTTCACGCTGAACGCACAGTTGAGCACATTCTCCACCGTGAGGTTGTGCGGCGGCGGATGCAGGAGCAGCTGGAGCATCTCGCCTGCCGTCGGGCACATGGCTCGGTTCATGAGCTGCTCGCGCAAGATGCGCACAATCGCCAGCGCCACGCGCAGCATCCACGTCGGGCCCTCGAAAAAGAACACGTCCCACACGCGCACCAGCGTGGTCCACGGCAGCACGCGCGTAAATAGCGGCAGGAACCAGTTGGGCGTGAACATCATCGACACCAGCCCCACCTCTTCGAAGCGCGCATGCAGCTCGGCGTCCATGCTGTGCAGCAGATTGCTGAACACCACGCTGTCCACATGCAGCTGCTTCATACCTGCCGAGTAGTACTCCTCCATCTGCGGATTGCGCAGCACCGCACACAGCAGCCAGAAGGCATCCTCGGCCGGCATGTGGATGAGCGAAAACGCGGCGAGCAATCCCATCCCCTGCGTGTAGCCGAGCATCGGGTTGAAGTGCACGTACGACTTGAGGATACCCTCGAGATCGGCGCGTCCCGTCGCCTTTTCGCCCATGAAGAGGCGATGGTCGGGCAGCGTGCGATGCAGATCCTTCTCGATGGTCTCGTAGGCCTCTTCCTTGCCACGTTTGCCCTTGGTGCCCTGCGAGGTCTTGCACAGCTGCTCAAACAGGCCCGGTCGGCGTCGCACCGATGCGTTGGCGAGGAAGAGCCACACCTCGCGGCGGATCGAAGCAGGCACACCTGTGCGCACCAGCTTCTTGACCTTGCGGCTCTTCTTGGCCGAGGCGACGTCGTTTTCGTTGAGCACCGCCATCCACTTTTCCCGCAGTTCGGGATCGTCGCTGGCTGGCAGACAGGGTGCTACACCCGGCTCGATCACAAATCCCATCGCATCAAAGCCGTGACCCATGCCGCCGGGACTGGCGACCGAGCCGGGCGAAGCGGGGAACGCGAACATGCCGTCGGGTCCCATAGGCCCTCCTTCTCGTCCTGGTGTGCCAGGCGCCGAGGCCGAGAAGGGAGGCATGGGCATGCCGAGCGGACTTCGCGGCGCCGGGCTGCGCGGGCCCATCGAGTGTGCGCCCAGCGAATGCGCGCCGGTGCTGGCGGCGCTTCCACGTCGCGCCATGTCGTTCGTAGGTGAAGGTGCGCTGAGCTGGCTCATGGGACTGGTGCTCCTGGCCATGGGAGAGAGTGCGTGAAGACCGCTGCCACCATGGAGGCCGGGAGTAGGGTTGGACGGGTTCTTGCGCAGCAGGCCCGATCCGTGTCCCGAATGCGCACGCTCGCGCTCCGACAAACGATCCGACGACGCGCGCACAGGGCCGAGCCCTGGCGAAGTGGCCTGGGCGCTGCGCGAACGCGCAGAGCTGGCCGAGGTGCGGAAGCTCGGGCGCGTCGCACTTGCCGAGGCGAGTCCGGTGAGGTGCGGAGGCGTAGGGATGGGCGGAGGCGCATCGGCTGCGCCTGCGTCGCTAAGCGCAAGGCTTTCAACCTTGTTGAGCGTCCCCACCGACGCGGATCGACGACGCCCTCGCGCCTCGGCGAAACCGGGACGATGCGAGAAGCCCGCGTCCTGGCTGTTGGTCGTTGCTGTGCCGGCCGATACGGGTGGAGATGAGCCCGAGCCTGATCGCGATGTCGAAGCATTGGACGCGCCCGTGTGGATGGGCGGAAGCGTGCTTGGGTGCATGCGCGCAGGCGCACCAGGCACGCCAGCAGTGTGCGCCAATGAAGGCCGTCGGCGCGGATCGAAGGCGCCCGGCCCTCGCATGCCTGATGAGACTGTCGAGTCCATACTAGAGCCTGCGGCGTCGAGCGGCGAGGAAGAGTAGGCGCTGGACACTGGCGGAGTCTCTACCTGGCGACGCAGGCTGGAAGCCATGTCGAGCGGGGCACGTGCACCGTCCACACCGGCGGACCTCGGATCGGGTGCTGCACTGGGACGTCGACCGGATGGCGAGCGCAGGGCCAAGGGGATGGAGGCATCTGCACCCGGTGGCACGACGAGCTGTGCTGGACGGCGAGCACCGGCGGTGGCTTGAGACGTGGCGGCAGGGCGGTGCATCGGCTCTGGGTGTTGCGCGGACGAAAGCGGGTGGGGCTTCTGCTGAGGCGAGTCGGTTGCGCTCGAGGAGCGCTGGCTGGGCACGTTGAGCGACTCGGTGGACTTGGATGCGGCGAGCTTGGCGAGCGATGACTTGCTGCCGTACTGGCGGAAGTCAAAGTTGGGGAAGGCGACCGAGTCGCGGCCGTAGACGTCGTAGATGGAGAAGGTGTAGTCTCTGCGGCGGTTGTCGACGGCGTTATCGTCGTCCGAGTCGTCGTTGGTGGAGGTGGTGTAGCTGGACGAGGTGCATGAGGTGCGCGAGGCCAGGTCGGCGGGCGAGCTGGCCGTGGCGGTGGGATTTGTGGCGGCAATCGTGGTGGCGGTGGTGTTGCCAGAGAGCGAGTCGGATCGGGAGGAGGAGGCGGTGGTGGCGGTGGTGGTGATGGAAGGAAGGGTGGAGTTGGCCTGGGCGTGCACAGGCGACTCGCTGGACGAGATGGGCGAGGGTGGCAGGTGGTGGATGGTGGGCAGGCCGTGGCCATTGGGATGGGCGTGGTCATAGTCGTGGGCGAAAGCAGATGAAGTGCGTGCCGGTGCGCGTGGGCCTGGGCCTGCAAGCGAGCCGTTGCGGGTGGGAGGCAGCGCTGCGGATCGCGTGGCGGCGGCGGGGCTGGAGAGGGAAGCGGCGCTACTTTCGCGGCTGTGCCTGGCCCAGGGGAGGAGCGATGTGGAATCATCCGAATCGTCGTCATTGTTGTCGTGGACAGGTCTGCGACGTGCAGACTGCTTGCGGAGGTGACCCTCGTCTGAGAGTGGCGGAGTGGTGAGGCCGAAGCGGCCTTGCTTGAGTGGGGGCGCGGCGGATGCAGAGGGGCGAGCGACAGCCGCCGAGGAGGTGGGTGGGTGGGTTGATGAAGCTGCATGGCTTGCCGCCGAAGCGGCAAAGGAAGGCGGCTGCTGGGCACCTCGGCGGTCGACCGGCGATGTGAGGGCGGCGTCTTCGTCGTCGTCCGAGTTGACGGCTGCAAAGGGGATGCCTGGAGGCACCTGAGACAGGTGCATCTTTGCGGCTTCGCTCTTGGACATGGGACGCATGCTGGAATCGCGGATGCTTCCTGCGGCGCTGCGACGCATGAGAACGGGCTTCTTGAGACGTGCGTGGAACTGGACGTGTGCACCCTTGAAGCGGCCTACGACGCCTTCGCAGTAACCAAGGAACCATGCTTCGGAGTCGGGGAGGACATCGCTGCGACGTTTTGGATTGGAAGAGCTGGCGCTGCTGATAGGACGACCGTTGGCTTCGGAAGCGTCGTCGTCTAGCCTGCGGAGGACGATGATCTTTTCGCCGGACATGAACATGAGATCCTCTGGCTCTGTGGCAGGGTTGTCGATGAGGGCTGTGCACGAACCGATGCCGCCCTTCTGGAGGGCGAAGCGGGTCCATGCATTGAGTGTGTGTGCGTCCATTCCGGGCAGAGGGACGCGGGCCGCGGTGATGAGACTAGCAGAATCGGTGGCGAAACGGCAGGCGTGCTGGTCGAGAGTCGATTTGCGCGTGCGTGGCTAGAAGGATGCAGAGGGCCAAGAGACTACTTGGTAGTCATACGCGACGACGTTACGATGCTTTACGATGGCGGGAGCTGGGTGGTGGACGTCGGCGACGAAGTGAATTGGTCGGATCCAGCCGACGGCGCCGATTCGAGAAAAGCTTGGATGTGAGAACGGAAGCGGCTGCGCGAGTCGGATGCAAGACGAGGCAGGCGGGCGAGGATTAGGTTGCAACGTGGACTAGGCCGAGTTGGTGGCTAGACGGGCATGAAACGGGAGCGGGCTGGTGAAGCGACGCCGCGTGGTGGATGTCGAGCGAGGAAACGATTGGAGAAGCGCTTGCCAGAGCGAGTCAAAGTGGTGGTGGAAGGCGAATGCAAAGGTGCTGCGGTTCGAGCAGCGGCGTGGACGTCGGCAGCAGCGGCGATAGCGGTCAAGCGACAGTGTGCGGTGCAATGCGGTGCGATGCGATGCAGCGTGGTGCAAGGCGAGGCAAAGGTGATTGAAAGGGACAGAAAGAGCAGCCGGCAAGAGGATGCACGAGCAGATGGTGGAAGGCGAGAGGGGCGACGACGCCGACGCCGACGCAGACAGGAGCAGCTGACGAAACAAGCGAAAGCAAGCGAAGCGGATCCTACGGCAACCGCAAGAATGGTGGATGGTCACGACGCGGGCGAAAAAGAGCGTCAACGCAAGGACGAGGGATCGGCGAGATGCCGCGCTGGTGGCTGCACGAGAGCTGCACTATAGCCAAAGTGCGGGATGCTGTGCAGAGCAACCTCGGCGTTGACAGGGCGCGGCGGCTCGACAACAGAAGCTGGGTCAAGTTGAAATTGAGTGAGCGCAGAGGGGCTCAATCCGACTCGACTGCAAGTGTGCCGCTCTCCTTGCCTGTCACCGCGAGCCTACTCGCCGTGTCGTGCCTCGACGGAAAGCCAGAGCCAAATGCACCGCAGGCCAAAGCAGGGCAGCGCAGGGCCGGGCGATGCAGGGCAGTAAACAAGAGCAAACGCAATTTCTCCCGGAAATTCCAGCACACGCCTCTTTGAGCCTCAAATGAGAGACCGCGCGCGCACGGAACGGAAGCAAGGCACTTTGACGCGGCTCTCGTTGATCGTTGCTCGTTGCTCTGAATGAGGAGGTACTGTACTGCAACCATGAGGAGCGTCGGCCGCACCGCCGCTTGGAGGCGCCGGCCCCCTGCGGACCAGCACACAGAGCCGCTCGGGCAGACGGCTGCTGCACTGCTGCACCGCGTGGTCGGGCTGGTGTGCGGTGGGAAGCGACGACGCTCGCCATCGCCAAATCACTTTTTGCCGAGCCACAGCGTGGGCGCAGAGAGAGAGAAAGAGAAAGGAAAAGAGAGGGGCTCGACGCGTGAGCTGTGGGCGCCGGCAGAGGCACTGCAGCAGGACCCCCCGCTCGTTGCTCAATTTGCTACAGAACGCACGCGTCCGGTTCGTGTTGGTCTCAGCCAGCGATCCACTTTGACACGCATGCTCCGCCGACCAATCCATTCTCGGTTCGGCATGGCTCCGATGGTTTTTGCTGGACTGCAGCAGCGTTTGCTTTCGTGATGGCAATGCTGCTCGAGCGGGCTCCGATGTGCGTCGACGATCAGCTGCCAACGTGTCAAAGGGCCATTGTGTGCCAGCCCGAGCCCTGATGCGGGCGTGCGTCGGCTCGAGCTCCAATCCGCCCGGGTGCATGCCGAGCGCGGGTGCAGCCCAAATTCCTCGCGCCAAAAACAAACCCATCCCCCAAAAAATCCCCTCCTCTGGAAGCCAAAGCCGAGCCCCTTTCTTCAAATTGCTGAGCTGGCATCGCATCTTCACCCGAGACAGACACAGGAGCAGCATGCTCGTGCCATGCAGTGCCAGCCATAGCTAGGACGGGTGGCATGCGTCGGCCCTCCCGCACTGCTGTGTAGCTCGCGGTGTCTTTGGCAGCGCATCAAATCCACCAACAAAGCTAGCCTGCCTTAGCTTCGGCCTTTTACAGTAGCATATGCTCTCACGCGCCTCGGTTTCAGTCTGATCCTCGCTTCGCTAGGCTCGGGGTGGCCGAATCGACATGCAACCAACAGAACAAAGCAAAGCAAAGCAGAGCCGACATCATTGCATCCGTCTCACCATGCGACCCATTGTTACGCCCTCCTCTGTCCTAAAAATCGCCTCTCTTCCGTCCCGAGCGACTTCGGCCCTACAGTATCTCCGTCCCGGCCTCCAAACCTGACTGTGTCGCTGAGCCCTCTCTGCGTGATCATTGCATCTGGTCTTGTCTCTGGTAACGCCATCCTCGCTTGTCAGTCTCACTTGCTGCTGGACTCCTTGACGCGTGTCTCGAGGCGGATAGAGTTTGCATCATGCCTCGTGCCAAGCCTTTGCTTTCCGTAGGTTCAGCTCCCGTCCGACGCCATGATCGTCGCTGCCTGTTGCGCATGCAGGCCCAGCCGAGCCAGTTTGGGTTGGTGACAATCTGCATGCTCCGTTGCTGCCTCTTTGGGCCCTGTGGATCGACACTGCTCTCGAGCGTTGGCCGACCTGCACGCGCGTGCCAAGCCTCGCACCCGGTGTTCTGGCGAACCCTTCCTTCTTCTCTAGGTGCACATCGCAAATCTTGACTTCGATCTTGCCTTGCCTTGCCTTGCCCGTCCCTGCGCCTCCCTCGGTGAACAGTCACGAGTCCGGCCAGAGTGATGAGCGCCAACCCTCGAAATTCCAAGCCCGGGCTGGATTGGCACGCCCTGCACCGTCGATCATCCAGGGTCCGCCGGGTGTTTTCTGCCACTGGACCACACCCGCGCTGTCGCGACCATCTCCGCACCGAGCCCAAGCCCTTTTCTCCGGCCTCACTGGCCTGCCAGACGCCCGACCTGCGCGTGTCTCGGTGTTCATATGACTTGAGTGCATCCGAGGCAAAGCACGCTCGCCTTACTGTACCTGCGCTTTGGCTTTCGCTTCCGAAATGTCGTCCGTCGCCGATCGTCCTTCCCGATCTGTCTGTCGCTGTGGCAGCCTGAGCCTGTCGCTGGCCGCGATCTCGGCGCATCGTGTGCAGCTATAGCCTGTCCTGTGCCGATCCGGTGACAGACCGACAGGTCTGTGCGTATCAGAATGGGACCGATGTCGCGGGGCCTGAGCGACTCTCTGTGCGTGCGGTATTTCACGGCACCAACCGTTGTCTAAAGCAGAAAAGGCGCTCAAAAAAGGTGGACCGAAAAAGTGTTGCTGAATCGCGCCTCAAGCCAACAGATCTGGCTCGCAATCGGCGATGCACATGTGCGCCTCCACAGTGTTCGCTCTCCACATCCTCGCGTCGGATCAAGGTGCATGTTCCGAACGGCTCAGTCGTGGAATACCGTCTATCTTCCCACCGCCATCTTCCAGCACAGGCCCCAGCGCGATGGCAGCCAACGACAGCGCCGGGAGCGAGGCGGCGCCCGCGCCCGCCTATTCCTCAGCCTCCATGCGCCACGTCGAGCTTCCATCGACACCCTCGATGCCACTTCCCTTCGGCCCCTCGCTATCCTATGCCCAAACCTCGCAGGCACGCAACTGGCGCTTCAGCACCTCGGCACTCGCCCGCATCCGGAGTGAAGCCAATCTCGCTGCGCGTCGGCGCCTCGAAGCTATCTGGTCTGAAGAACACGCCGCGTCCTCCTCCAGCTCGGCGCTCAGCATCCCCTTCCTCTCGGTTGACGACGAGCTTGCACTCATCACCTACTACCTCGTCAAGGTGGGCCAGATCGTGCGTGCCTTCGGTCTCCCCGAGCTCGTAGAAGCCACAGCCACTACGTTCGTCAAGCGCTTCTACCTGCGCAACACGTGCATGGACTTCCACCCCAAGAACATCGTCATCACCTGCATCTTTCTCGCGTCCAAGGCGGAGAACTATGCGCTGAATCTGGGCGACTTTGCACGCAAGCTCGCTGGCAAGTCGAACGACCGTGCCGTCATCGAGGAGAATAGACGCACCGTGCTCGATCTCGAGTTCCTCGTCTCGCAGAGTCTGCAGTTCGAGTACGCCGTTACGGGCGCACATCGCGCGCTCTACGGGCTGCTCCTTGACCTTCAATCGCTTCCCGACGCCCAGGCGCCGGCAAGGGAGGAGCTGCACAAGATCGCAGCCGCCGCACATGCCAGGCTGACGGCATCACGACTGACCGATGCAGAGTTCGTCTACACGCCGTCGCAGATCGCACTCGCATGTGTGCGCGGCGCCGCTTCCAACTCTAAGCTCGTTGACAGCTGGATCAATGCGAAGCAGTCCCGTGCACGCACTGTCGCTCTCGCCGCCAAAACCAGCCGCACAGCGCTGCGCGATGCAGAGACCGCACGCGCCGCCAAAGCCAAGATCGCACATGCCCGCCGAACCAAGGGCAAAGCAGGCGCCAAGGCGGCCGAGGACCAGCTCGCTGCGGCTGCCGCCACACCACAGCAGAGTGTCGAGTTTGACGACGCCCAGATCGAAGCGGATCCGCTCGGCATGTCGACCGACGAGCTCACACGCACGCTTGACGAGATCAACGCGCTCATCGACACCAGAGAGACGGGCGGGTATACGGGTCAGGGCAAGGGTGCAGAGGACGTCGATCGCGTCAAGGAGATCGACAAGCGCCAGAAGCTGTGCATGAATCCAGAAAAGAACCCGGCCTCGACAGTGTACCGCAAGCGACAGGCCGATGCCGAAGACGCCCAGGCGGCGAGTAAGAAGCAGAGGATCAGCGGTGCAAATCCAGATTCGGACGACGACGACGTACCAGTCGCAAAAGACTTTGCGGTCAAACCGGAACCCGCCGTCTAGGTCCGCATTACCACGCAATCAAAGGTACGAAAGAGTGACTGTAATTCCGAATCTATGTGCGCGTGCTGTGGGCGGTTCTACTCAAGTGCTGCCTGTTTGGCACTTGTGGTCTTGGGGATCTTTGCTCTGAAGTGGGCTTCGGCTTTGGCAGCGACGGCCTTGATCTCGTCGATGCGCGGTGTGAGGTGGAACTGGTCCATGTTGCCGCGCGTGTAGTTGCGGATGCACCAGCGTTCCTCGTCAAACAAGAACTCCCACGATCCATCGAGCGTGAAGGCGTTGGGCGCAATGTACACCTCGTCACTGTCCACCTTGGAGTCGAGGATGCCGCCGTTGAACCAAGCCGGTCGTCCCAGTGTCATGGCATCCACTTCGCCATCGCCATTGTTGTCCTCGACATCCGCACCGAGGAAGTGCAGCGGATGCTCCGAGCACAGCTCCTCCACCTCGCCCTCGGACCCGTCGTCCTTTACATCGGCCAGGCTGTCGTGCTCCTCAACTTTGCCCTCGGCTTTGGCCTTCTTCGCCTTGGCTGCTGCGATCGCAGCTTGCCTCTCGGCTTTGGTTCGGACTCGGGCAGAGCCGATGGCCTGTGCGTATCGCGGGACAAAGTAGTACGGGAAGCGCGAAAACTCGAATGCCAGCCAGAAGGTCTCCTTGTCGCCCCACCAGATGCGGTACGTCGTCTTCTTTCGGATCTCGCCCATGTTCTGCCATGCCGTGAAGAGCAGTGCGGCAAACACGTCCGTCTTGCGCTTGTCCACCACCACAATGCCCGACTCCTGCTCAAAGATGCCCTTCTTCTTCCAGAATTCGCTCTGCGCCAGTCGGGGTGATGGCCCGCGCAGCGAGAGCTGGTTGTTCATAAAGTCGTGGACGATGGTGTTGACGCCGTCACGCTGGTGATCGCGGTCGTGGAAGAAGAGCGTACCGGTGTCAATGTACCCGGGCTCCTCAAAGAAGTGGTCCGGATCCTCGAGCAGGATCGCGTCGGCATCGGCCAGCATGACCTCGGTGAAGTTGGTCGCTAGCACCGCGAACGGCTTGATCGCAAAGCCCTGGCGTTCGAGCTGCACCAGATCCGGATCAAACAGCCCGAGCGACTCGAGATCGATGCAGCGCACATTGCGGTACGTCTTGGTCAGATAGTCGCGGTACTTGGCCGGCAGATCCGAGTCGCCATAGTAGTACAGCTCGATGGGGATGTTGTTCTTGTGCTTATCGCGGATGACCGAGATGAACTGCGATGCAAATACGGATCCCTTGTATCCGAGCGACATGACAATGCCGCGTGATCCACGCTGTCGCTCTGCACTCGCTCCAAATGCGCGCGACATGAGCTTCGAATGCGAACCCGTGCTCTTATCGGAAGCTGCAGAGTACGGCATGGGCTTGGCCTGGACTGACGCCTGCCACCATCGACGCAGCTGGTTGATACCCGGTACGAACGGCCACAGCGCGCGCTCCATGCGGTCAAAGTTGGGCAGCGTCGGATGCTGCAGTAGATGCGAGTACATCTCGGTCCTCAGACCCATCTCTGCGAATCCGGTCTTGTCGCGCGCGCGCACGGGGTGGTGAATGACGTGTTCGATCCAGCCATTCAAGAAGACGGCATCGCTCGCCTTGTGCTTGGCGATCTGCCCGTTGACGCCCTTCTCGAGGTCGTGCGAAGGCGCAAAGAGCATCCTGACGAACAAGACAACCAGCAGCACAAACGCGATGAGCGACTTGTACGAGGAGCACAGACGCCTCATCGTGAGACTTCTGCTGTGCTTGCCGCCATCACGTGCAGACGAAAACGGAAGCAACGCCCAGAGACCGCCACGACCAGAGCGAGGGTGCTCCTTCTCGTGGGACGATGCGAGCGAAGAGACGTCGGTGTTGGTGTTGTCCGAAAGCAGCTTG
Organism: Moesziomyces sp. F16C1; assembly: GCA_003004725.1. NCBI lineage: Eukaryota > Fungi > Basidiomycota > Ustilaginomycetes > Ustilaginales > Ustilaginaceae > Moesziomyces > Moesziomyces sp. F16C1. The sequence continues at coordinate 147,740 of NXFS01000019.1, forward strand.
GACGGGCGGTGGAGCGAAGGCCTCTGCTTGACTTGTGCCGCCTTGCTCCTGCTCCAGCCTCCAAGCAGCATGGGCTCTCCCGCCTTATCCTGGCTGCCGCCAAAGAGACTCGATGGCGACAAGATGAACGTCGGTGTCGTAGGCGTGGTCGGCTTGCGCTCTACCAGTCGTGGCTCTGGTTGTGGCTGCTCCGAGACGACCTGCTCCGAGCTGCCTACAGGCAAGCTGATGTCGTACGAAGCAGCTCGAGCTGGCTTGGCAGGTCGAGCGCTGAGGAGGCTATCAGTCGCCTCGACGGCGCCGACAAACGATGGCTTGTTCCTGGTCATGGCGTGACGAAGGGCGCGAGTATGCTAACGCAGGCTTTGGACAGCCGTGACGACTAGGGCCATGCACTGATCTGAGATGATCGTGAGGAAGGTAGTTGAAGCAACGAGCAAAAGAAGCATACACATGCAGGCGGAGCCAAGAAGGAGCTGGGAAAAAGGTGATTCGAGACACGAGTCACTCCAACACAGAATGCTCACCGGCAAGCCCATGCATGCTCTCCTGGCAATCTCCACGAGACTCGCCCACGGTCAGGCACGACCCTTCTCAGGCCAGAGCAACACTTGGGCCTGACGACTCGGCTCTCCGACTTGCGCGGGCGACGGATTCCAACGGACAAAAGACGCAAAGCCGAGCCTAGTCTGGCCTGGCAAGCAAGCACGGGAAGGAGTGCACGACCGAAGTGCATGAACACACCAGCACCCTCCAGGCTCAGGGTCCTCGGTCGCCTTCGCTCGTGTAGGCCTTGGGGCTGGCTGGTTGGCAAGCGCTGCAGGCTGTGGCTCGGCGAATTACGATTCATTGCATTCATGCTGCGCTATCGCCTGACCCTCTGGCTGGCCGGCACACGACGAGCGCCGCACATTTTTCCACGCTGCTCCCGTCGCCGAGAGCTGCCGCGCCAAAAAAGGCCTGTTTCTTTTTGCAAATTCAAGCCGGGGTTGGAATAATGCGCAGAAATGCACACTGCTGGAGCCGCGGCGACAGGCACATGGCAGCCACATGTGACGTTCCCACAGCTCCTCCTCATTCAGCGGAATGGCTTTGGTTGGACCGATAGCTCGCACGTAAGCTCGGAAGTCGTGCTCGATCTTTCCTGCTTTGTTGTCTCTTCCCTTCCAGGTCGAGGCCACCGGGACTGTTGCATGCCTTGATACTGCAGATTGATGCGAGATAGGCTCGTTCCAGCTGCAGATATGCAAATCATCCTGCACGGACACTGTCCTCAACATCCTCTACCAAGCTATGCCGTTCACAGTATGCTGTGTATATGCTGCTGATAAGTGGTCAGCACTGACTTCAGGCCCCGGCTCGGCTGTGGAAAGAAGCACAATGCTTGAATGGACTCCATAGCGGCCGAGGGGCAGCCATGCTGAGTCCGGAGAGCAGCTCCGAGCCTCCACTTGGCGTTGTTCCTGTTCAGGCACGGCAGTGTGTTGCTCTCGTGCCGTTGCTCGGCCACAGAGCCATCTGCTCGGAGCTCCAAAAAATGGCAAAGTCATTTTCTTTTCTCCCTTTTCTCACCAGCTCAAAAATCAAATACCGAAAACCACCAGCACAAGGCGACCAAGCTCCGGCTTCACGACGACTCCTCCTCTCGCCGTGGAAGATAGCATGGAAGGCGACGAGTTCCGAAGCTCTGCCCTCGATGGCCTTACTCAAGGTCTTACGCTCCAGTTGCCGTCGGTGCGACCCTGGGCGCAGGCCATCACTCTAGCGGTGCCGAGCTCGAACATGCACCCTGCTGATCCTGTTCTTTTTCAGAATTCAATTTATTTTTTTCCGCTCGCATTTATCCAAGCCGTGGCCCAACGCCGGCCACCGTGGTTCTCTCTGCAGCGAGCTGCGTCTCGCCGGTCTGGATCCGGAGGCCTCAGAGTAACACACGGGAAGAAGCAGCGCAACCGCAGACCACATGCAGACCAACACTTTTGCTCTTCCATGTCCCGCCAGCTTTCCTTCTACCATCGTCGTCCCTACTTCCTCCCCCCGCTATCATCAAGCTCCAGTCCACCCGCGCCTCCGTCTTCCGTCATACATTCTGCGAGTTGACCCATCTGCAGGCGGTTCGTATCCACAGACGGAGCCAAGATGGTCGTGGCCAACTTCTCCGCTTTTTTGGGAGCCCAGAACGGTCCAAAGTCGCTTTCCATCAAGCTTCGCGGCTGGGGGAGCAAGATCAGGGCGTTATGTCTGCTCGTCGCCATCGTATGGCTCACGCGCGTGGTGCTATACTTTGAGCCGACGCTCTCGCCCATGTTTGGCATGCGCGTCCGAGCGCTCGATGCGGCCGCGCACGATATCTGGACGGACTATATCGCCACACATCCCGTCGAGATCGACGACAGGTATGGTCTGCGCGAGATGGGATTCCGTGCTCATGCTTACGCCGAGCTCGCCAGGACCGGTCAGATCGGCAGACTCGAGCGCATCGAAGAGCATCTCTGGTCTTATGCCCCAGCCGTCGCAGAGATCCGCCGCACTGCGCTGCGGGTCCGTCCAAAGGCAGCTGAGCCTGCCGAGGATCTGGTACAGGATAGAGTCCATGCACAGCTCAAGAAGTCCGGAAGGCTGTCTGCAAACCAGACCGCGGCTCTGCTCACGGCTGCGGAGCTCGAGGAGGCGGCTCAGGGTGGAAAGTCGAGAGGCATCGTGATGGTGGTGTCTCGCTACACTGCATTGGCTGCGCTGCAGACCATCACGGTCTTGCGCCAGCTGCACGGCTGCCTGCTTCCGATCGAAATCTACTACCACACCGAGGACGAGGTGCCCGATGGCCTGGCTGACATGTTCAAGACACTCGGCCGCGTGTCAACGTTCAACATCGACACGCTGCCCCACTTCAACAGCGATCTCGAAGACGATGCTGGCCGCTATCCCGGCCTCAAGGTGACGTGGGAGCGCCAGTCGCTGGCTCTGCTGGCGTCGTCGTTCCAGGAGATCCTCATTGTGGATCCCGAGGTGGTCTTCCTGCAGAACCCATCGCTGCTATTCTCGCATCCTACTTTCGCCAGCACTGGAACGCTCTTCTTCCGAGCCAAAGCAAAGCCGGTGGATCGCGCGTCTCAGTACCTCGTCTCGTTCCTCAAGCGTCAGATCGACCACGGCACTCCATCTCAGCAGCTTGCGGAGAGTGCGTTCTTCTCGCACGGCATCGGTGCGCGCATGGACATGGACGTGGTCGTGCTCGACAAGTCGAGACCCGGTGTGCTGTCGGCGCTTTTGATGAACGCGTGGATGCGAAGGAAGATGGCGCGCGCGCTCTTCTGGGGTTCGTATGTCGACATGATGCGCGAGGCGCTCTGGCTGGCGTTTGAGCTCTCGGACATCGAATACGCCTTCGAGAACACTTGGCCGGGAGCCATCGGACGTTTCGACGGAGAATGGGACGACCACTCGCCCCAGCTATGCTCGCCGAGGACCCTCCAGTTCCTCTCGCCCCAGGCGGCCCACCAAAAGCTCTCGCGCAAATACTTTTCGCTCTTCCAGTCGCAAGACTCGAGGGCGAGAAAGAGCGTCGCTTCCAAGCACAAGGACAACGCCGCGGGCGAGAAGCCGTTCTGGTTCCACGGCGGCTTCCTTGTCCCCCGGCAGACGGACGAGACCTACTATAGCCCCAACGTCTATGCGCGAAACGCGCCGCCGTATACCACTGTGGACGAGGACAATAGCGACTCCGACAGCTGCCTTTACGGCGCCACTCTGGACAGGCTCAAAGGAACCATCGTGCCCTCGACCCTGCAGAAGGCCATCGAGATCGCACACCAGGCGTTCATGACCCACCGCCCCACGCTCATGCACTACGCGCCACTCCCGGCGCCCATCAAGTCGAAGCCATAAGCGATCTCGACAATGCTCGAGCTGTATCCTTGTTTCCGCATCACACCTTGTTCCTAGAGCCTATCGCATGTCTTCCACTCTGCCCATATCCGCATGGTTCCTCGCCGCTGTAAATGTTACCGCCTTTCTGTTGTCTACACTCGAGTGGCAAGGTTGGATCGGAATCGGGATCGGGGAGCATTGATGGATCGGATCCGGTGTGGTGGGGCTGTATGCTCGTGAGGCAGTACCGCGGTTGAGGACGCAACGTGATCGTTTGTCGATCATGCCTGCAATGCCCAGCGCCGAGTGACCAACGAGGTCGTTTGGCAGGAATCCAACTCCGCAAACGGAGCTTCGGCGTTACTGTGCAGCGTGCAGATTTCGGCAGCTCGGCTCGGCGTGGACGGTGCCTGCTTTCGCATTTTTGGATTTTCTTATGTCTCTTGAAAATCAATTTGATGCCTGTCTCGGTTGCAGTGTTTGACACTTGGCCCAATACGGCAGGTGCGCTGCCTCCTCAGCACACCTCCAAGCCAGAACAGAATGCACCTGCACGCAGCTTTGACCGAGCCGCTCCAGCCCTCAACATCCACGTCCCTGCCGTCCGCATTGTTTTGTCCTTCGATCGCGATCGACTCTCACTGCCCAGTCTCAGTCACGGTCCCACTCGAGCCGCGGCAAAGAGACCAGGAAAGGGTGGAATTCCCAAACTCATGCGAATGCCTAGCGAAGCCCGGGTTGAAGTGCCCGTAAATGGGACTGATAAGGGAATAAGTCGAAACCAAAAAAGGGGAAGGGGATGGGGGAGAGGGGAGGAGGGGATGCGAGGAGGAAATGAGGAGTGTCATCTCTGACACCGCCTAGCTGAATGCGAGTGGGTTTAAGCGCAAGTGCGGTTCTTGCGGCACTTGTTGCTGATGCAGGTCTCGTTCTGCGAGCAAGGCTGGTTCCTGGCGCGCTTGGCACGGCAGGCATTCTTGAAGCAGAAGTTGGACTGGCACTTGTTGCTGGCAGTGCAGTACTGGCCGAGCTTGGCGAGACCCTTGGAGGAGCACTTGTTGTTGACGCAGATACCGCTGGTGCAGCCCTGGTTCTTGTAGCAGTACGAGTTGGCGGGCTGGACAGTGTTGCACTTGCCGTTGGAGCAGAAGGAGCCGGCGACACACTGGTCCGATCGGGTGCAGGTGAAGCCGTTCTTCTGCGACGAGTTGTTGATGCACTTCTTGTCAATGCAGCTGCCCGAAGAGCAGCCGGAGTCCTTGTAGCAGTTGGAGCCAGTCTGCTTGATCTCCTGGCACGAGCCACGGTAGCAGTATTGCGACTTGGTGCACTGGGCGTCGCTGTCGCAGTACGAGTTCTTGACACCAGTGCCAAGCTGAGGCACACACTTGCCAGCCGAGCACGAGCCAGTGGCACAGTCGCTGTTGGCCTTGCAGCCGGTACCGGGCGTGGCGGTGGCGGGGCCAGCCGTGCTGGTCGAAGAGGGAACAGCAGTGGCGGCGGCGTCACGACGAGAGTAGTCGTAAAGGGTGGGGGTGACGTTCTCGAAGACCTCACGGTCGACAAGGTGACCCGAGACGGGCTGAGCCACCTGGAGAGCCGCGAGGGCAGCCACGGCGAAGATGAGAGCAGATCGGACGGAGGCTCGCATGTTGAGATAGAGGTAGCTACCTTGGCTAGACGGTGAGGGACCGGGAATGGGAGGGGGGTGGGGTGGGAAGGGCCGGTGAGGGGGCTAGGGGTCAGAGTGGAGAGGAGTTGCTTGATGGGAAGAAAGGAAAAACTGAGTTCGAGGTGCGAGGATGGACACCTATATATCTTGTTGACCGGATGCCCCTGCCTTCCCTGTGGATAGAGGGAGGGACAGCGCTGAGTTTTCGCTGCCGCTCACAACAAACGAGCGGCAGGACCCGGTCGATTGTCGTCCGGAGCGTCAAATCAAGATACTCAGCCTGTCTCAGGCTAGGCAGCCGGAAATAGAGTTGATCTCCTGCGTTCATGTGCTAGAGCGCTAGTATGGGAGAAGTTTTTCCTCCGACGGACACTGCTCTCCCACCGGCACCTTGTGCGCATGACACGCCACTTCCGGCTCGCCTTAGCTCCGTCAAAACACGTGAAGGTGCCTGGACCCCTTGTTTGGGGTTGCGATCCTGCACGATGTCCTGCCAAGCTGGTTTGACACCGATTCCGGGCCAGCGGGACGGGGAGCTCGGCCATACCTCGTGCAGCTGCTGCAAGCACTTGCAGGGCTTCAAGGAATAACTCACGGCAAAGAGAGGCTTGGCGGTAAGTAGAAGTCAAGTGTCACGATCGCCACCTGCACAAATGCAGCGCTTCGCATACGGTCGTTTACCCACGCAACCGCCGTATCAGTGGACGATGGCGGCAATTCGGAGCGACGCTTCCGAGCCGAACAGCATACTGTGGCCCGGCAATTACTGTACGCATTCGCAGCACAGCAGCATATGTCTCCGGTCAGTGCGCATAAAGCGAGCGCTGAATGCACGTTCACTTGGATCATGTCGGGGAGGCGCATCCGCTTTAGCTGGCTTGACAAGCCACAGCGGTTAGCACCGAGGTCGCCTTCCACATTTGCATGTCTATTGCAGAGCTTGTTTTTCCACCGGCCGTTGACCACTTTGTCGCCGCATCTGAGGTGCATATGGCAGCAACCTGCCTTCAAGATCGACAGTGATCTGCTAATGACCAGTGCCTGCATTGGGACATTCTTTTGATTTATTTTCGATTTTCCTTGATACGATCTGCAGCCAAGCAGCCGCTGCGCTGGCTCGGACCGACAATTTTGAGAGTTGGAAAATCGGTGTGGCTTCAAAGCCACGAGCTGCACAGCCGTTCTGGCCGAGGCCATGTGGCGGCTCGACGTAAATGCGGCATGCAGCTCCATTTAGTGTTATGCACCTGCCATGAGCGTGGGCGGTCCAGGCCGAGGTGTCCGAGGCTGGACAGTCGGCTCAACATCCGGCACACGTCCTCATCGCTTGCTACCCCTGAAACTGGCATTCTTACTCAACTACAGCTCGTGGACGCTCAGCGTTTGCGAACCGACTAGCGCCTGCCGAGATGCAAGCGTACTGAGCAGATTTGGCCGATATGAAATACGTTGCGGTACTGCGACGAATGAAAAGGGGCAAAGAGAAAGGTTCTCATTGTTCTGGCCCATCGGGTTTAGCTGAGTGAGCTGCATTTGTGCGTGCATCGATACGCATGCTGAGCAGGAAAGGGGACAGGGGCCAGTCGTTCAAAACACGCAGACGCGAGGTGAATGCACACTGCCGACGAAGAGGGTTCCATCTCCGCAAATGCTCTTGATCTGCGTGTACTGTGTGGCGACAGTTTGAGAATCAGACGCAGGCACCAAGGCCGCTAGCTCAAGGTGGCTTGATCCGTGACAGTAAACCTGACAACGATCCCTGATTGGGCAGGTCTGAGACCCGTCCAGGCCACCGACAGGTCCCTGATCCAAGTGGATATGGCCGGCAACTCTGCTGCTTTCATCCGCCTCATGCGTCTGTCCCATGAACGGACCGCATAGACCGTATCGCACACGTGTCGACGCGTGGAGTCATCCGCGAGCGGTGGATAAACACGGCATGTACGAGGGCCTGCCCACGTCTGATTCCGCTCTCTTGCATACTCGACTCATCTTCTGTTCCCGTGTTTTTCCTGTGTGCACGGAAAGAGAGCCACGCGAGCATCGTTTGCAATCTAGCCTGAGCAATTGCAATTATCCTGAGCGCTTGTGGACGAATGAGGAGCAAGTATCCATCCACTCCCACACCCACGCCCGTTTCACCCTGGCATTTATCCATGTCATTATCTTGTCTCCCAAGCTCGTTCGATAAAGTGTTCGGCTCGCCTTATGGGAAGCGCCAAGTCTTTTAGCAGAGGTACTTGACTGCTTTTGCAGAAAGTTCCTCAAAGAATGCCACGGCTGGATAGCACCTCTAGCGCTGCAAAAACATCAGAAGATCTGGCGATTTGAATTGCACTGATGGTGTCTTTTGCTATCGAATGTGAACTTGCACTAGTACTGCCTCGTACCGATGCCGAGCTTTCAAAACTTCCTACGAGTACAGTATCGGCAGCAGACCCACCACAGGTGCCTCGCGTAGGGAATCCAAGATCCGACAGCTCGCTTGCGAGAGGAGACCGGAGACCGGTGGAAGGCAGTGCGATCAAGTGGCGGTCGGCAGCTCGGTGATTCTCGGTGCCGATCGTTGCTGTTTAACATGCGAGGTAGACGGCCTTTATCAACACGAGTTCCTCAATCAAGGCAGCACTATATCCGAGGCATGCCTTGCACTGGCAAAGTGGCCATTAGAAGGCTTCGTCTGCATCGAAGGCCGGTGAGCCTCGGAGCTGCACCGTGGCAATTTGTCGATCCGTCATTTGTCGATCAAGGGTCGCAGCTCGCTTCGAGTTATGATGCTCCGCTGCCGAAAAGTTCAGCTTGAATACTCACACTCGATACAGTAAGACAGCCCTATAGGGCTCAGGATCAGTGTCTTGTGGGAGAGAAATGCGAATGTCTGTCAGAAGGGCCTCGGACTCGGTGTCTTGGCACTGGTCTTGTGCCTGGCAAAAAGCAGATTAGGGAGAATCGCTGTGTTCTTGCAACTTTCCAAGACGGGCCCATTCTCTCATCAAGACAGGGGCAAATGCTCTCACGAGAAACCACACTGGCTGTTAGAGGCACTTGTGGTTCTTCGAACAGCGGCGGCTTAGCTCGGGCTTGCGATTGGTGCCAAGAGCTCTGCTGTCCAGCTGCACTGTGAGCATTAATTGACGTGCGACGCAGCAAAAAAATCCATTAAAAGAAAAAAAAGGCCCGCATTTCAATTTTGGCCAAAGTGGCGTACACGACGAGCGTACCGGCATGGCAACTGGAGCGTGAGGATGAGCTCCGCCGTGTGCAGCAGGTGGCTTGGGAGCTGAGTCGTTGGCGGAGTCGGGGTTGCCGCACAGTATCACGGCTGGTCAGCGTGGGCTGCGTTGTGCGTGGTGCAACGCGTGTCGGTCTGACGCTGTGAGTTGTGGGGCGGAGCATGAAAGATGGCCGAGTCGCATAAATGCCCGGCGTGCCATGTGCCAGGACGATCTGCCCAATGCGACCTTCCGAACAGCACGGGACCCTTCACTGCAATGTAAACCTGCCCTCCGACTCTTCCACTGCCGTTTCGCCGAAACCGGCTATCGGCATCCATCTCAATGCCACTTGGTCCGTAATCCGCTGTTCCGTTCGATCTGCTAGCGGCCTTGCACTTATGAACATCATAGTGAATAGAATGCAGCACTCTAACAATTCGACGTGGATGCGCTTCACCCGGATCGGCAAGCATAGATGCTTTGGCAAGGCAGTGATTGCTGCGACCGTTGTGACCATGTCGGGAGCGGAACTGAGCGGGCAATGTGATTTTATGCTAAGTGGTGTTAGAACATAGGCCTGAACAATTGCCAAAAATCAGCGCGACTGCCGCACGAGTCAAGAGGTGTTGGTCTCCATGCTCAGAGCTGCGAAAGGCAACGCGTCGCGCGCGTAAATGAGCGAAAGTGATGCGCCCGCTTTTTTGAGCGCTGGGCGGGTCGTTGCGCCGCGCGCTGAGTCCAGTTGGCGGAGCTCTGAAAGGCAAAGAGTGAGGGTGCGGGAACGCGACTCAGCCACGACGTGCGGAGCAGAAGAAGTGGAGTTGTCAAGCTTGCTCTCGCTCTTCTCGATATCCTTCCTCCGACTCACCATCCTCCGGTATTGCTGCCATCAGACTAGGATCCTGCTGAACGATCACATTCTCCACAATACGACTACGAGGCAACACTCGACTGCAGTGCGAACCAAGAGCTGCCAACGCCCACACGCCGTATATCCCTATATTGCCTTTCGACGCCACCGCACCGAGGTGCCGTGACTAGCCGACGATGTCGCTCAACGACCTTACCCAGGGCGCCATCGCCCAGATGGTCCAGACCGCCGATCCGTCGAGCTCGGTGCAGAACCCCGTATGCCAGATCCTCAGCATCAAGAAGATCCAGGCAAGCGCCGCGTCCGCTTCAAGCATGGGCGACCGCTACCGCATCATCCTCTCGGACGGCGGAAACTACGCCCAGGCCATGCTCGCCTCGCAGAAGCGATCCATGGTCGAGTCGGGCGAGCTCGAGAAGCACTGCCTCGTGCGCATCTCGCAGTACGCCAGCAACTCGGTGCAGGGCCGACGCATCCTCATCCTGCTCGACCTCAGCGTCGTCCACCCGCCCACCGCCGACCGTATCGGCAGCCCGACCAACGTCGACGACTCCATCAAGCCCGAGGGCGGCGTCAAGCAGGAGGGTGGTGCTGGTGGCGCGCTCGGAAACAGCAACGTCGGCAACAACTCGGCTGGCAGGACGACGCCCGCCACCTCGGCCGCAGGCGCTGGCAAGGTCGGCGGTGCGGCAGGTCGACCTGGTGGCAGCAGCGTTCACGCCGGCATGCCCATCTACCCGATCGAGGGTCTGTCGCCCTACCAGAACCGATGGACCATCAAGGCGCGCGTGACGTCCAAGTCGGACATCCGCCACTGGTCGAACCAGCGCGGCGAGGGCAAGCTCTTCTCGGTCAACCTGCTCGACGACAGCGGCGAGATCAAGGCGACGGGCTTCAACGACGCCGTCGACCGCTTCTACTCGATGCTGCAGGAGAACCACGTCTACCTCATCTCGAAGGCGCGCGTCAACATTGCCAAGAAGCAGTTCAGCAACCTGCAGAACGAGTACGAGATCACGTTTGAAAACTCCACCGAGATCGAGGAGTGCACCGACGCCACGGACGTGCCCGAGGTCAAGTACGAGTTCGTGCGCATCAACGAGCTGGAGAGCGTGGAGCCCAACCAGACGTGCGATGTGATTGGTGTGCTCGACAGCTACGGCGAGCTGAGCGAGATTGTCAGCAAGGCTTCGCAGCGACCGGTGCAGAAGCGCGAGCTGACGCTGGTGGACCAGGGCCAGCGCAGTGTGCGGCTGACGCTGTGGGGCAAGAATGCCGAGAACTTCCCCAACCACGCCGGCGTCGACGAGAAGCCGGTGATCGCCTTCAAGGGCGTCAAGGTGGGCGACTTTGGCGGCCGCTCGCTCAGCATGTTTTCGAGCTCGACCATGCTCATCAATCCGGACATTACCGAGTCGCACGTGCTGCGCGGATGGTTCGACAACGACGGCGCGCATGCGCAGTTCCAGCCGTTCACCAACGCCGGTGGAGCAGGCGGAGCGATGGCTGGTGGTGCGGCCAACCTGGCGGAGCGCAGGACGATCGCACAGGTCAAGGACGAGAATCTGGGCATGACCGAGAAGCCGGACTACTTCAACGTGCGCGCGACCGTGGTGTACATCAAGCAGGAGAACCTGTACTACACCGCCTGTCCTTCGGACGGATGCAACAAAAAGGTCACGCCGGACCACGAGGGCAACTGGCGCTGCGAAAAGTGCGACCGCTCGTACGAGCAGCCCGAGTACAGGTACATCCTCTCCACCAATGTGGCGGATGCTACGGGACAGATCTGGCTGTCGGGATTCAACGACGATGCCACCAAGCTCATGGGCATGTCGGCGGGCGAGCTGCACAAGCTGCGCGAGGAGAGCGAGTCCGAATTCACCGCCGTGCTCCACCGCGCTGCCAACCGCATGTACACCTTCAACTGCCGCGCCAAGATGGACAGCTTCAACGACCAGGCACGCGTGCGCTACACCATCTCGCGCGCCGCGCCCGTCGACTTTGCCAAGGCAGGCGCCGAACTCGTCGACGCCATCAACGCGTACATGTAGTTGCCCCGGTCCGTGATGTTGTGAAATGATACTTTTGTTTTTTCTCGTTTGGCAAGAGTTCAGAAGGCTGCTAGGAGATCGGCGAGGTCGTCGACTTGTTGTTGGCGTTGTGTCGAGAGGGTTCTGTCGATCTGGGTCCATTGTTCCACGAAGGACTGCGGGCTGATTTCCTCGCATGTAAAGTCGGCCAGCAGTTCGCGCTTTTCCAACAAGAGTTCTTGGTACGACTGTGTTTCCAAGCCAGTCAAACGTCAGGTGTGGCTCGTTCTGCAAGATGGGAGGGCTTACGTAGAACAAGGTGCTGATGCTTTCTAGGGCGAGTTTGGGATTCCAATTCGCGACGAGGTGGTCGTTGGAGTCGAGCTGGTCCAGCAAATGGGGGATGTCTTCGTAGATGCATGCGAGCATCGCACCGACAATCTGCTCGCACTGGTCCAGTGTTGATCGCAGCGCCGCCAGGGTGTCATCGAGAGTGCCCGTGGGTTGTCGAAGCAGGTTGCACGACGCTTCAAAGGTAGAGTCGAACGTGCGCGCAAGCTCGTCGCACCGATTCACGAGCGCAAGTACGGGATGCACCCCGCCAGCCGTGCCGTGACTCGCCATGATGATCAGAGGCAAAGGTGGAGATGGTGGTCGAGAGGTGTTGCAAGTCCTTCTGAAAGTGGAGGCTTTTCCGACACCAACGCGCCCCGCGTCCAGAATTCCTGAGCCTAGGTCAGCCTTCGTCGAACGCTCTAACATTTGCGAAATTTCGCATAACCTTGCGCTGTTCAAGAGTGCACTGTCTATCATCCTCTCGCCTTCACTCACGATGACATGCAGCTCGCCTTCACAGTCTCTGTTGGGGAAAGCGATGAGATGAGTTCACTGAGAAAGGAAGACAAAAATCACAACCATTTGCTCGTTGGATCGGATGCGGGAGTGCATGAACAGCTTGCACACAAGGTCGATGCCGACCCGCAACCTTGGCTAGTCGCCACTGCTGCCATCAGCGTCGGTCTTAAAAGTCTGACCAACAGCCCAGATCCGATGCATCGTCCACCGAGATCACTTCGCATCCAGGAAAAGGAGCGTATGGGCTACGCCAAGTGCTGCAGCCGGCGCATTTTCCCCAGTAGCGCTGGCCGCGCTCTGGCTCGCAGGGAGGACACTCTCTCGAATACCGCAATGAATGCCCGCAAGATTCGCACCAGTTGATCAACTCGTCGCTCGTCGCACGATGCGCATCTATCCGTGTCTGGCGTCTATACAGCGTCGCAGTGGATGCACTCGAACGTCTCGTCGTTGTGACGGAGTGGGGTCTCGCTCTCCTCTTCCTCCTTGGGGTCTGGTTCCTCCTCTCTCCTTGGTTCCGGCTCGTCATCCATTCTTGCATCCGAATGGTCGTCATCCTTGATGTCCGGCTTGTCTTCCTTCCTCGCTGTTGGCGTCTCCTCTTTCTCGAGCATGGGCTCCTCGTTCTTGGGATCCAGCTCGTCCTGCCTGACTTCCGACTCATCCTGCTTGAATTGCGGCTCCTCTTCGATTTTACTATCCGGCTGCTCCTCTTCGGGGACGAGCTCCTCATCTCTGGGATCCGGCTCCTCCTTCGCATCTGGCTTCAGCTCCGCCTTCGAATCCGGCTCCTTCTCTTGCTTGAGATGCAGCTCCTCGCAATCGCTGAGCTCAGACTGAGAATGAGCGACAGCGTTGGACTCGCAGTCGGAAGCAGCTCCATCGCTGAGCTCAGACTGAGAAGAGACGCCAGCGTTGGACTCGCAGTCGGAAGCAGCTCCATCGCTGAGCTCAGACTGAGAAGGAGCAGCGGTGCCGCCCGAGGTGTGGCTGCTGGCAGCACTGTAAGTCGACATGTTGACGAGGGGTGAGTGGGATGTACACAAAGGGCTAAGGGAGCTAGGTTGTATGGCCAGGTGGAGTCGACGGACAAGTGAAGCAGTGCTGTAGCTGCGGTAAGGCAGAGCTGAGGAGGGCGAGTGAGGGGATAGGGATGGTGGAAGGGCGGAAAGGAGTGCGAACGTGAGAGGCCATTTTGTACCTTCGAGAGCTTTGCTTCCCGCAATCTCTGCAGCAGGTGCGGAAGGAACCGCCGAGTTCGCGCTTCCGCAGTCACAGACTTCCGCAATCACGCTCGTTCACGGTCACACTCTTCCGTATTGCCACTGTTCTGCATCTGTATGCCGGATCAACCATCACAGTGCTTCCTCCTTGACCAGCACACGTCTTGCCCTTGTAGCGCTGATGCTTGCGCACCTAGCGGCACGACAGAGGATCGCTCATGGTGCAAAGAACCTGTGTACGGTCAAGGGGGGGTCGGATAAGGCGACGGCGCGGCGTGTAGGAACGGGGAAAACAACTAACGATGGTTGCCGCAATGCTGTGTGGGAAGGCCCTCCTTCCTAAATTCCTCCTCCTCCTGCTTCTTTCCATCGGGCTTTTCCCCTTTAGGTGTGGGCTGCCGACGCTGCTCAGCGAGACGCGTCGACCTGCGTCTGCCATTCTCGCACTCTTGCTGCCTGGGCATCTGCTTCGAGTCCTGTATTCCCTGCTTCGTCTTCGGCATTCCCCGATCGCTGGGGCTTGCACTTTTGGCTGTGGATCTGCGCGCGCTCGTGATGGCTTCGAGTGCGTTACGCTTTGCCTGCTTTGACCGCAAACCCTCGGTCCTTGACGCCGGCGAGCTGTTACGTTTCTGGCCGCTGTACTTGATGCAGAGGGGGGCATTGACGGTGTGTCTCGCACATTTTTACGAGGATGACTGCGCCAAAGTATCGTTGAGATCGTGGTGGTGTTAAGGTAGGCGGGATGAAGATGAACTGAGCCTCGAAGTGAGGTGCTGAGTCACAGCAAGCCGTGGCCAACCGTGTGTCAGCACATGCTCGAAATGAAGCCATGCTTCCAGCTCGATACCAGCTGGGTTTAGACCTGGCTTCGAAGAACGCAGCCTTAGAGACCTGGATCGAACAGCTATTCTTCATCGTCTACAACCTCGTCGCAGTAGGGACACCAATCGTCGTTAGATCCTTCGAGCGTGGCATCGCACGTAGGACACACGATCACATCCTCGTCGGCGTCACTATCGAGATCCAGAACGGCCAAACAGCGTTGACAGACCTGCCCCAGTGGGTCGGTGGTGTTGTTGCAGCTGAAGCAGTATACGATCGGAGCCTTGCATACGCGACAGTCTGTATCTCCATCTTCAAGGGCTGCGTAGCAATTCCAGCAGCGTAACAACCCATCTTCTGGATCCACAACACTCGCATCAGCGTCGGTCGAAGCGGCTTGAGATTCGGTCGATTTGCGAGGTTCGACGTGCTCCTGCGTTGCAGTCAAAGCGTCGACGATCGCTTCGTCTGAGTGCTTAGCGCTGTGCTCTGAGAGAGCACGCTTGGCAGGTCGTGCAGGTTCGGACGTACCGTCGTGATTGCGCTTCCGATCACCCATTTTGAATCCAATGCGGGATAGTTGAGATGATGGTGGTGGTGGTTTAAGAGATACCCATTATGCAATCGTCCGCCACGAGTTTTTTCAGTTAGCGTTAAGCGGCGAAAGTAACGCTAACACCATCTAGAGAGTCACGTAATGCACGCAAAGTAACGTTGTGCACGCCAAGTCACGTTATGCACGAGTATCACGTTAAGCACCGAAAGCAACGTTACGGCCAAAGATCACGTTAAGCCTGTGCAAAAAAGCACGTCGAGTCGTGGGGAAGAGATGACCATCGCAGGCTCGGCTGCGTGACACGAATGACATGTGCAGGACGTGCATATGCGCGCCAGCTCACACCTAACCCGCAACCTCCTCACTCACCCCCGACAATATCCTGACCACCTCTTCGACCTTCGAAAGGGCCGAAAGGTACACATCCGCAAAGGAAAGAAAAAAAAGAATCCCTATTCTGTATACATTCTTCAAGCCACAGCAACGAGCGACGCAAGATAGTCGTCGGCAGCCGCCTGCACGGCATCCACCTCGAGCGCGGCCGGGTCCCACCCGCTTGCCGTCGCCTCCTTTCCATCCGCCAAACCGCTTACGCCGCTACCGCCGCCACTCACCGCAGCCGACGACAGCAGCCCCGCCGAGATGCGCTCGAGTGTGGCGCGTGCTCCCTCGCTCAGCTCGACCGCCGCCGTGGCAGTGGGCATGTTGATGAGGATGCGAGCGAGGTTGGTAATGCCCGCGATCATCTCGGTCCTAGCCACCATGTGCGTCCTCTCGCCCGCACCGATGCCAGCCCCCGCCGGCGTCGAGAGCAGCGCATTGACCCCCGCCGCCAGACTCGGCAGACGTGCCGCATAGCGCTCCGCCCGCTCAAGCGCCACATCGCGCGAATCAACCGCGCCAAGCAGAGACGCCAAGGTGGGTACCTCGCGCGAGGCAGCGACATAGTCGACGTACAGCGCCGCGCCATCCGCCCAGCCTGCAATCTCGTCGGCCGGATCGCCACCCACCTCGAGGTAGAACGGCGACAGCAGCACCGACACCAGTTCGTGGTCGCCCCGGATGATCGCTTCCGGCGCAAGGTGCTGCGCCGCAACATTGTGCGCCGCCGTCCAGTTGTGCGCGCGCAGCAGCAGCTGGTATTCGCCGTACCGGTCGTCGCGCGCACGCGCCGCATACGACTGCGCCTCGTACAGCCATGCCTCGGGCACGTGCAGCCGGCCACACAGGAAGTCGCGCTGCGCATCCAGCTTGTCCACATTGCGCGCCAGCAGCGCCTTGACCGCCGCCGACCGGCTCTCGCTCAGCTCGAGATGCAGCAGCACAAATGCAGCCCACTGCCACAACCCCAGCAGCTCCAGCTGCGTCGCATAGCTCGACGCCAGCATGTCGGCACGCGCCGAGTTGCCCTGCATCGCCGCCGTCGCTCCATTCGGTGCGCCGTCCGCACCCTCCCCGGCCATCGCCTCGTCGCGTGTCTCGCCGCTCGAACCCAGTCCGAGCTCCACGCGGTCGCCAAAGTCGCGTCGCTGCATGACGCGCGAGAGCAGGTTGTACAGATGCCACGGCAGCCGCGCATCCACATTCGACGCGCCAAACGCACACGCATTCAGCGCGGGCTCCAGCCCGTACGTCGGGTCGACGTACAGCTTGATGAGCTCGAACAGCGCATCGCGGTCGTAGCCGCCTGCCTTCTGCAGCAGCTGCCGCAGCTTGGTCGCGCCCACGCTCGAGCTCTCGCGGTACCACGGCAGCGGCGGTGCGATGCACGTGTTCTGCGGCGCCGCCGGCGCCACCTGCGCCTCGTACCGCTCAAACGCGCGCTCCAGCGGCGCCTCGTACGCCGACTCGTACCACAGGAACAGCCCGAGCGCGCGCTTCCAGTCGAGACCCTCGCAGATGGCCAGGTCGCCCACCTGGTCGATCGGATCCTTGGTCGTCCGCGCATCGGTGCCTGGCGACAGCAGCACATTGCCCGAAAGCAACTCGTAGACGCGGCGGTGGTCGCGCGTCATGTGCGCATCCACGCCCTCCTTGCGCCACGTGAGCAGCTGCTCGCTGATGTCGGCGCGCACCTCTTCGTCGCCGCCCGCCTGCGCAATGAGCGTGGCGAGACGCAGATCGCCCGCCTCGATCGCCGCGTTGACGGCGCGCTCCACCTGGTGGCCGCTCAGGTAACTGAACAGCAGCGCCGCACGGCGTGACGCCGCAATGTGCGATCGCGCCTCGGTCTCCACCGTCCCTGCCACGGTGTGACGCAGCCAGTCGGACAGCGCCGCCTTCCTGCGCATGTTGCGGATGCGTTCCGCCGTGGCAGCGTCCGCGCCCACGGGCACGCGCAGCTCGATCTCGTCGAACAGCGCCACGCCCAGCCGCCACAGGCTCGCCTCGAAGCTCCGGTCCTTGTGCTCGAACGACGAGGCAAAGTGGCGGAAGCGCGTGCCAAAGTCCGTGTACGCCACGGGCACGCCGTCCTCGTCGAGCTCCACCTTGGTCTGCTCGAGCTGGACGCCCAGCAGCTTCTGCGCGCGCTCCGCCTCCTCCTTCGACGTCTCGCCGTCCTTGAAAATCTTCACCTTTTCGAGTACCAAGGTCGACGTGCTGGCAGAAGCCGCGGCCTCCGCTTCAGTCTTGGCCGCCGTCGACACCGGCTCCATGTTGGCCCCGACGATCCTGCCGTTGTGCACGAGCGTCCCGTCGGGCCCCCATCCGACGCGGAAGCTGCGTCCGAGCGAAAGGCCGGCATCGAGCGTCTCGCTATCGGCAGCGACCACAGCCGAGCGCGCCACGTCAGTCTTGCGCAGCTTCTTGGCGGGCTGCTGGACTTCCTGTACGGGCGCCGGGTGTGACTTTGCAGCGGGCTCGGACCTTGGCTCCTGAGGCTCTGAATCCTCATCGGGCGTCGGCTCGGCAGCCTTGATCGGCTTGGCACCGGCGGCGGACGGCGCAGCGGCCGTCGGCCGCAGGTTGAGCGTCTTCTTGTGGCTCAGGCTGGCTCCCATGGGTCTAGCGGCAACGACAGCAGCGGAAGCTAATTTACTGTCGTCCTGCCCAAAAAAACTCGCCTGCATGACCTGGACGCGGCGCGCCTCGGCGGCGTTGGCCATGGTCGCCATGGCGCGCGACGGCGTGGCGCTGCCCGCGCGCTCGCGGCCCGAGACGCTCGAAGAGGGCGTCCACTGGCGGCGCTGACGGTGCTTGGCGGCGGCGACGGCAGCAGCAGCCGCGTGGCTGGCGTCGTCATCCGTGTCCATGTCGCTGTCATCGAGCCCTCTAAGCGGAGGTGGCGCGTCGTCGTCGTCGTCTTCGCTCGCCTCGCTGTATGCGGCTCCCATGGCAACTGCGTCGTCGTCCGACTCGCCGTCATCGGCCGACATGGGCGCGAGGCGCTTGCTCGCAGGACGCTTGTTGCCAGCGGCAGCACTCGCCTGCGCAGCTCGCTTGGGCCCCGCCGCGGCCGCGTCATCGTCCTCGTCCGAGTCGTCGATGCCGTAGCGACTGAAGTGCTTCACCTTGAAGGTCCAGGTGCCCGACTCGGGCTCAAAGTCGACGAACTCGGTCTCGGACTTGTTCTTGAGCTTGTTGACCATCTGCTTGACGCGCGGGTGGTCGGCGTCCTTGATGGGCTCGCGCGTGGCGCGGTCGGTGGGCCAGCATGCGTCGAGGCTGACGCGTGCGGGCACATTGAGGCCGGTGCCCTGCTTGGCCTTGAGGCCCGGCACGAAGTTTCGCTTGGCGCCGTCCTTGGGGTTGCGCGGGTCAAAGTCGTCCTCCTCGGGGTAGACGACGACCTCCTTGAGGCGGATCTGGACGATGCCGCCGACAATGTCGTTGAGATCGCCGATGGAGGTGAGGTCGACGGGCTCGAGGAACTCGATCTGGCCCACACCCTTGCGGCCGACGATGAAGTTGTGCACGGCGGCGAGCTCGTTGTAGTTGGCGGTGCGCAGCGCCGCGAGCGAGGGCTCGGTGTAGTACTCGCCGACCTTGGCGGTGGCAGCGCTGGATCCGTTGGACACTGCAGTCGTGGACTTGACGCTCGGAGTCGATGCGGCGAAGGACGATTCGAGGTCACGACCCTGGCGCGGCACACCAGCCTTGGCCGCGGCGGCAGATACGGTCTTGAGCGGAGTGTCTTCGACAACGGTGGGCGAGGCAGCACCAAAAAGGTTGCCGCGGCGCGAGGGGAGCGATGAGGCGAACGAGAGGTCTCCGCCGCCGGGGCGCACCGACTCGGCACGCTGCTCGAGGGCAGGGCTGAATGTGACGCGCGACGCCGACGACGGCTGCACGGTGCCGCTGCGGAAGGCCGATGTACCGAGTGAGCCGACTGCAGGGCTGCTGCCGGTGTCAAAGTGAGGCACGCTGCCGCTGCGGCCGATACGCGAAGCGGTGAAGCTGTTCTCGCCTGCATCGTCGAGCACCAGCCGCTTGGCCGACGGCCGCGAGACAAATGCCTGCGACGAGAGCGGCTGACTATACTCATCGCTGAGCGCCTTGAAGAGCGCGGGCGAGCCGGCTCGGCCGGGCGTGCCGAAGCGGGTGTTGGCGCCGGGGGTGCCTTCGCGCAACGAGCCAGGCGTTCCCTCGCGGACGAAGCTCGAGCTGCCGAGACCCGAGGCGCCAGGGGTGGAGCCGCGGAGACGGTTGATCTTGCTGGCACCGCGTGGGCTCGAGCGAAAGGGCGTGGTGAGGGGCGGCTTGTTCTTGGGCGCCACGTTGAAGGGGAGCGAGGCGCCGTTGGCAGTCGAGCCTGCGCCGGCATTGAGCGGGTTCGAGGCGAAGAGGCTGTCGGTGCCGTACGGGTTCGAGTCGAGCGAGGCCTGCACGCTGGGCAGCTGCTGCTGGTTCTGCAGCGAGTTGTTCTGCAGCTGGTTCTGCTGCGACTGACCGAACAGGCCGCCAGAGGCCTGCTGGTTCTGACCGCCGCCGAGACCACCGAAGAGACCGCCGCCGGACTGATTCTGCGTGGAGCCGCCGAAGAGGCCGCCGCCCGTGTTGGACGCGCCCGTGTTGCCGAAAAGCGACGATCCTGCGGTGTTGGACGAGCCAAAGAGACCGCCACCAGCCGCGCCGGTCTGTGCAGTCTGGTTGGACTGGCCAAAGAGACCGCCGGTGGTATTGCTCTGCGTGCCAAAACCGGCGCCAAGGCCGCCAGCACCCTGCTGCTGGTTGTTCTGCTGGTTGTTGTTGCCAAAGAGCGACGAGCCGCCTCCGGCGCCGAACGAGAAGCCACCGGTAGCAGGCTTGTTGGCCGTGTTGCCAAAGAGGCCGCCTGAGCCGGTGGAAGCGCCTGCGCCAAAGCCAGTGCCAGTCTGACCGGTCTGAGCACCTGCGCCGCCGAAGAGCCCGCCGGTGGCCGGCTGGGTGCCGGTCTGTCCCGCTGGCTTGGCGCCAAAGAGACCGCCGCCGAAGCCGCCAGTAGCACCTGCCTGGCCGGATTGCTGGTTGGCCTGCTGGGTGTTGTTGGCGCCGAAGCTGAAGCCTCCGGTGGTACCGGTGTTGGCGGTGCTGCCAAAGAGGCCGCCGCTAGGCTGTGCGGAGCTCGTTGCGCCGAACAGACCACCGGTGGCGGCGGGAACCGAGGTGGTGCCGTTGGTGGCGCCGGATGCAGCGCCGAATCCGCCACCGGCGCCGAAGCCAAAGGCGGGCTTGTTTTGTTGCGCGGTGTTGGAAGCGCCAAAGCCGCCAAAGGTGCTGGTAGCGCCGGCGGTCTGAGCGGGCTGGCTGGTAGCGGCACCAAAGAGGCCGCCAGTAGCGGGCTTCTGGCCGAAGGAGAAGCCGCCGGTGGTGCCAGTGGCGCCGGCGCCGAAGCCGGTCCCGGTTTGGCCGGGCTGCTGCTGCTGTTGGGTGTTGGCGCCGAATCCGAAGCCGGTGTTGGTGGCCTGGGCGGGCTGGGTGGTGGAGGCGCCAAAGCCGAAGGCGGGCTTGTTCTGCTGCTGCTGCTGGTTGTTGTTGGCGCCAAAGGTGAAGCCGGTGCTAGCTGCGGGCTGCTGGGGCTGAGAGCCGAAGGAGAAGCCAGACGTAGAAGGCTGCTGCTGCTGGGCCTGCTGGCCGAAGAGGCCGCCAGTCTGAGGCTGATTCTGCTGCTGGCCAAAGAGACCGCCGCCGGTGGTGGAGGCGCCAAATCCGGTAGCGGCGGGCTTGGACTGCTGCTGCTGCTGTTGTGGCTGACCGAAAAGACCGCCGGTGGTGGAGGTGCTGCCGCCGAAGCCGGTGGCAGGCTGCTGAGCCTGACCGAACGCGCCGCCAGTGTTGTTGTTGGCGCCAAAGCCAAAGCCGGTGGAAGGGGCCCCAGGAGCACCAGGCCCGGTGTTGCCCTTGGATCGGCCCTGCTGGTAGTCCATGAGGCGGAGCTCCTCGATGCTGTGGTGGCTGTAGGCGGGCATGACGGTGATGGTCTGGTGAACGTCCCAGGACTTGCGATCCTTGATGTGT
Source organism: Moesziomyces sp. F16C1 (assembly GCA_003004725.1). Taxonomy (NCBI): domain Eukaryota; kingdom Fungi; phylum Basidiomycota; class Ustilaginomycetes; order Ustilaginales; family Ustilaginaceae; genus Moesziomyces; species Moesziomyces sp. F16C1. Next base: position 169,298 of record NXFS01000019.1, read on the forward strand.
TCGGTGGGGGTGAGGTCCTCGCGGAGGGGGTCGTAGGGGACGGTGGCGGTGCCCTGAGTGATCTGTCCCGGGGTCACGCCAGCGGCAGGTTGGCCAAAGGTGCCGGCGGCGGCACCAAACCCACCTGCAGCGGGCTGCTGCTGTTGCTGTTGGCCAAAGAGGCCGCCAGTGGCAGGAGCGGCTGCGCCAAAGGTGGAGGCGCCAAAGCCGCCTGCTGCTGGTTGCTGCTGCTGCTGCTGTGCGGGCGTAGAGCCAAAGGAGAAGGAGCTGGTGGTGTTGTTGTTGGGAGTGGCGCCGAAGCCGCCGAAGCCGGTGTTACCAGTGGGTCGTGCGCCGAAGGCACCACCGGCGGCAGCATTGTTTTGGGTGGCGCCAAAGCCGCCAAAGGAGGGAGTCTGGGTCTGGTTCTGTTGTTGGCCAAAGAGACCGCCGCCGGTTTGTGCAGCCGGTTGCGATGCACCGAATCCGCCTGTAGAGCCGAAGCCTGAATGATACGAAGGAGAGCGATGAGTACGAGGATGCGACGAAACAGAAGCGAGCTGGATGCGACGAGGGACTCACCTGTTGTGGAGCCGAATCCGGACTGGGCGGGGGTGTTGGGCTGCGCAGCCTGACCAAAGAGACCGGTAGCCGGCTGCTGCTGCTGGGGCTGTTGCTGCTGGTTGTTCTGCTGGCCGAAGCCGCCGAAGCCTGTGGAACCGAACATGGCGCACAGTGGTGGGCTTGTGTGCTAGGGTGGTGGGGTCGTGGTCACGGCCTGGTCGAGGCGAGCCTTTCCGCAGCGCGGATGCGCGACTTGGCTCGCAGTGCAAAGAGGAGCCGAGGATGAGGGCGGGGGGACGAGGTCGGATTCCCGTTGTGCTGGAAGAGGGTTGTGATGATGATGACGATGATGATGATCAGGAGAGGTGGGGGGAGAAGGATGGATTGATGAGCGGCGCGATGGATTGCTTTCTCTCTCTGTCCAACGGCTCTGTGCATTTCGGCCGTGAAGCACGCGCCCACTAGCAGTCAACACCGGGCGAGGAAAAAAATGGGCGCTCAGACAGCTCTCTCTCTCGTTCTCAGAAGATCACCACGTCGCGTCCAACGCATCGGAGCTCGATTCGCCTCCCGATGCGCACGATCCGGCTTCCACCACGCGATCACCTTGCCTTGTCTTCGGAATTCGGAGCTGAGCCTTTCCCTGGACCCGTTGATCCCAAAAGTGGAGCAGCAGCAGCAGCAGCAGCAGCAGCATCCTTGCTTTCCCTTTGAACCCTCAATACCATCCGCCTCTTCCAACATGTCTGCTCCAAGCTCTTCCGGCCCTTCAGGGGGCGTTGGACCGTCACGGCGAACATGGGACAAGGACGACTTTGCACGCAAGGCCATGTCTCGCGAGAAGCGTCAGGCTGAACTCGACTCGGTCAATGCGGAGCGACGTTCGCAAGGCTTGCCCCCTCTCAAGCGGCTCAAGTCCACCGCACCTGAACCCGAACTCTCGATGCAGCAACGTGCTGTGCCGCTTGGACTCGAGAAGAACCAAGGCAAGACGCTTATGGTGGACCTATCGTCCGATTCGGGTCAAACGGGTCCCGGCTTCTACTGCCAAACATGTCGAAAGCTGCTTAAGGACAACCTCGCCTATCTGGATCACATCAACGGACGCGTGCATTTGATGCGCATAGGTCAATCGACACAACAGGACAGAGCAAGTCTGCAAGATGTACTCGCTATGCTTGATAGGTTGAGACAAGAACGAGGCGCTGGAGGACACAAGAGTGCCGCGTACGATTTCGATCAGAGGATAAAGAACATCGCAGACCAAGAAGAGATGGAGAAGCAGCAGAGAAGGCAGAAGCGCAGAGACGCAAAACTCGCCAAGAAGTCCAACACAGCCATCGACCAGCCAGCTAATGACGATGACGACAACATGATGGCTGCCATGGGCTTCGGCGGCTTCGGCTCCACCAAGAAACGTTGACGATCACCCCAGTCTCACCATTGCTTTCTCATATACCCCTCAATTGCAATTCTGACTCTCGACACTGTGAAACTCATGTGATTGGCTTGCGATGCAATGGGACAGGCTAAGCCCAGGCGAGGGTGAGGACAAACTTGTCGTCTCCCACCTCCTGTTCCTCCTGCAGGATGACCTTTGCATCCGGCTTCTTGTGCGACTCGGGCAGCGGCTTTCTGCGGAGCGCCTTCATGAAGGCGTCGCTCTGGCTCTCGATGCACTCTGCCAGCGCCTGTCCGAGACCCTGTTCGAACGAGTAGAAGGCGTCCACCTCATCGGTCGCCACGAGGCCGGCCTTCTTGCGCAGACGCTGGATGCGGTTCACCACCTCCCTCGCCGTACCCTCGGCCTGCAACTCCGGTCGCGGCTGCACGTCCAGCAGCACCACCACATTGCCGTCCGTGTTGGACTCGAACGCTCCCTCGATCTCCTTGGTCTCGACATAGCGCGACACCTTCAAGTCGCCCTCGACCAGATCCACACCCGCCACGTTGAGCTTGCCCGTCTGCATGTACGTCTTGGCCTCGTCCGAAGTGACACTCTCGAGACCCTTGCGAACCTTGCCGACGTCCTTGCGCAGCTTGCGACCCAACACAGGCCAGTCGGCAAACAGCTTGAAGCGCACTCCGCACTTGGCCTCGTCCGAGGACAGCACGAGATCGCGCACGTTGAGCTCCTCCTTGATGTAGTCCGCCAGCGACTCGGCATCGGCAAGGTACTCTGCGTCCGTGTGGAAGACAACGAGCTCCTTGAGCGGCACGCGGATGGGCAGGTTCGAGTTCACGCGGATCACGCGGCCCAACTCCACCACCGCCTGCAGCGCCTTGAACTGTCGCTGAATCACCGGGTCAAAGTACGACTCGTTGACCGTGGGGAACGAGAGGAAGTGCACGCTGCGGTAGTCCTCCTGGTCGTCCGCCGCGGGCGCGGGCATGTACTTGCGCAGGCCCTGGTACAGGTTCTCGGTGAGGAAGGGCGTAAACGACGAAAGCGTGCGACACAGCGTAAGGAGCGTCTCAAAGAGCGAGTTGAGCGCCGCCTTGGTGTCGTCCACGCCGTACTCGCCCTTGAGACGACGGCGGTTGAAGCGGATGTACCAGTTGGTGAGCTCGTCGATGAGCTCGCCCAGACGCGGCACCACCGTGTAGAGGCGGTACGCCGCCATCTCGTCGCTGATGAGGCGGATGAGCGACTGGCAGCGCGCGAGGATCCAGCGGTCCATGACGTTGGTGCTCGACTGGTGGCGGTCGTAGACAAACTTGACGCCGTGGTCCTTCTCGTACAGGCTCACCGAGGCGAGGAAGAAGCGGAACGAGTTGAGCCACGGCAGGAAGGTGGACGACACCACCTCCTTGACGCCCTCCTCCTTGAAGCGCAGGTTCTCGGCACGCACGACGGGCGAGTTGATCAGGTACAGACGGATGGCGTCGGCGCCGTACTGGTTGATGAGCAGGTTGGGATCCGGGTAGTTGCGCAGCGACTTACTCATCTTCTTGCCGTCGGCAGCAAGCACGAGGCCGCTCACGATGAGGTTCTTCCAGGGCGCCGAGTCGAAGAGGTGCGTGGCGAGGATGAGCAGCGTGTAGAACCAGCCGCGCGTCTGGTCGAGGCCCTCGGAGATGAAGTCGGCGGGGAACGACTTTTCGAACTGCTCCTTGTTCTCAAAGGGGTAGTGCGCCTGTGCATAGGGCATGGATCCGGACTCGAACCAGCAGTCAAAGACCTCCTCGACGCGCTTGAGCTGGCCCTTGCCCTTCTGGGAGGGGATGGTGATGTGGTCGATCTTGTCCTTGTGCAGGTCGTTGATGCCCGTGACGCCCGAGAGGCGCTCGAGCTCCTCGACGGAGCCGACGCAGACGATCTCCTCCATGTCTTGGCTCGCCCAGAGCGGGATGGGCGTGCCCCAGTATCGGTTGCGGCTGACGTTCCAGTCGCGCGCGTTGGCAATCCAGTTGCCGAAGCGGCCCTCGCCGACGTGGGCGGGCACCCAGCGCGTGGCGTTGTTGTTCTTGACGAGCTTCTCGATGGCGGGCTCGACGCGCACGAACCACGAGGGGATGGCCTTGTAGATGAGCGGCGTGCCCGAACGCCAGCAGAAGGGGTACTGATGGGTGAGGGTGGCCTGTACGATGAGGCGGCCGCGCGCCTTGAGGTCCTTCTGGATCTGCTTGTCGGCCTCCTTGACGTGGACGCCCTGGTAGTCGGGCACCTCGGCGGTGTAGCGGCCGGAGCCGTCGACGGGGTTGGGCGGCGACTCGTCGCGGCTGATGACGCCGTGGGCGATGGCGACGCGGTGATCGTCGTCACCAAAGGCGGGTGCCTGGTGCACGATGCCGGTACCTGCGTCCGAGGTGACGTAGGTGTCGGAGAGCACGCGGAAGGCGCGGCCCTGGAAGCGATCCGCGAAATAAGGGAAGATGGGCTCGTACTGCATGCCGACGAGGTCCTTGCCCTTGTAGGTGTGGAGCTTTTGGAACTTGGCCTTCTTGGGGTCCTTGTAGAGGGTGGTGAGGAGGTCCTCGTGGATGATGAAATTGGTGTCGCGTTCGTCGTCGTGGATCTTGATGTAGTTGAAGTCGGGGTGGACGCAGAGGCCGAGGTTGGAGGGGAGGGTCCAGGGCGTCGTGGTCCATGCGAGGAAGGCGGTGGTGGGGTCGTCGAGGAGCGGGAAGCTGACGGTGACGGCGGGGTCCTGGACCTCGCGGTAGTCGAGGCCGGCCTCGAAGTTGGAGAGCGGGGTGGTGCAGGCGGTGGAGTAGGGCATGACGCGGATGCCTTGGTAGACGAGGCCCTTGGAGTGGAGGGTCTTGAAGACCCACCATACGGACTCCATGAAGTTGATGTCCATGGTCTTGTATCCGTTGTCAAAGTCGATCCATCGGCCCATGCGTTCTACGGTGTCGCGCCACTCGTTCTGGTAGGTCATGACGATGCTCCTGCACTCTGCGTTGTACTTGTCGACGCCCATGGCCATGACGTCCTCCTTGCCGCGGATGTTGAGGCGCTTGTCGATCTCGTGCTCTACGGGGAGGCCGTGGCAGTCCCAGCCGAAGCGGCGGTCGACATAGTGGCCGGTGGAGTGGGCGTGTCGGGTGACGATGTCCTTGACGGTGCCGGCGAGGAGGTGGCCGTAGTGGGGCAGACCGGTGGCGAAGGGCGGGCCATCGTAGAAGCTGAAGGGTTTCCTGCCCTTGGACTGCTGGAGCGAGGTCTTGAAGGCGTCGATGGCACGCCAGTATCGGATCACCTTTTCCTCCTCGGTGGGGAAGCTGAAGGCGGCGGTGGGGTCGTGCTCAGCGAAGGTGGCGGCCGGATCGTTGGGATCCTTGGGGGTGAGGTCGACCATGGTTGGGAGCCCCTTGCGAAACGCAGATGCTGTGTATTCACTGAGCGATGGTGGTGGTCGAACGCCAAGAGAAGCTTAACGCCGAGACAGCATATGGAGCTGCTTTCTCCGCCGAGCCTCCTTCTCCAGAGCAACACCACAAGAAGAGCCCAACCGAAGGCTCAGCTGCTGGTTGCTTGTGCTGCGCTGCCGCTGCTTCTGCTGCTGCTGCTGCTCTCGAGGAATGCGAAGAAAGTCGAAAAAAAGCGAGCGCTTTCCGCCTCCGCTCGTGCGCAGTTGAGCCAACTCGAGTCAGAAGTGCTGCCTCCCGTGCGAGTCAACAAAATGAATCTCTAAATGTTAAGCCCCGTTAGTCGCAGGAAAAGGAAATTTGTGAGACCAACACTGACTGCTGCTGTTCACCTGCTGTGCCCTTTGTGTGCGTTTGTGGAATTTTTGGTGGGACGCTGCTGTCAAAAGGCTGCTCACGCTAACTTACTCACGCTAGTCCCCCTCGCCTCTGCACGAGCCACATCCACTCACTCACACTCTGCTCACACTCTGGTTGCAGCGAATCTGGCTCTGGCTCTTGCTCTCTCGACGGCACGCCTCCCACCCTTTCCAAGCTCCCACCACCAACGCTCGTGCATCGAGCAACCGAGTTGGCACAACCCACCGCCGCGCGTGCACCCGACACCAACGCAGCTCAGCGAGGCCGGTCCTGCGCTTTGCCTCTTGTCTCTCTTCTTCCATCACCAGGGCTCCATTGTATCATCTCGAGCATTTCCTCCGCCATGTCCGGCACAGGCGATGCGCTGGAAGCAGCTATCCTGCAGGGCGTCGACGCCAACCCGGCCTCCACCTACCGCGAAGACCGTCGTGCTGCCTCATCGCACTCGGCACCCAACACCGACGACGAGCTGGGCTCGGACCTCTCGGACCACGACGACGACCGCGATCTCTACCAGCGCGACGAAGAGGACGACCTGCCTGCCGCTTCCACCTCCCCGCGCGGTGGTGATGCGCTCAAGGGCTTGCAGAACTCGCGCACGGCGAACCGCGGTGCCGAGGGCGCCACCAACACAGGACCCAAGGGTGTGCTGCGCGACCAGCAGCTGCGCGCCGCCCAAGAAAGTGCCGCGCGCTCAGCCGCCGTACACGCTACCAACCGCCGCATGGAATCGCTCGCCCTCTCGTCCGAAACATACACGCAGCAGGTGGAGCGCGAACGGCGCGAGGCCGCGTTGCGTCTGCAGCACGAGCTCGACCAAGACGAGCCCGCCGTAAGCCGGGAAGCCATCGCTGATCTGCAAGCCAAGGAGCGTCGTCGCGAAGCGCGCATTGCCGAGCTGAAAGCGTTCCATGCGTCGCGCAACGTCTCAAACCCCACGGCTCCGGCGGGGGTGGGGAGCAACGAGCGCTGGTTCGGGCATCTGCGCGAGGTCGACGAACGCGGCTACGTGGCGGCGATCGACAACGAGGTGCACGACGTACCCATCGTTATCCACATCTACTCCAAGGCCGTCGAGCAGTGCAACGTGCTCACCTCGGCCCTCGCCGCTCTCGCACGCGTCTATCCGCGCACAAAGTTCCTCCAGGTCCAAGCAGCCGCCATCGGATTCGGCCACAATCCGGACGATGACGACGAGGAGTTTGACGAGCTCAATCCACGCACCCTCGAGGTGCTACCCACGCTTCTCGTGTACCGCGCAGGCAATCTCGTGGCCAACCTGGTGCGTGTGGATCTCGACCCCCTCTGGAATCACGGGACGGAACAGGATCTTCGCACTCTGCTACAGCACCACCGTGCCATCCCCACAGCGTCGCAGTCTGCCCCGCTAGCCTCAGATACATTCACAAATGATTCGGATGACGACTGAAGAATCTATTCATTACTACCAAGCGAAGAGTGCGGAAATTAGTGCGAGTCGACCCACTTGCGGGCGTTTTCAAACATCCTGAACCAAGGACCTTTGCCGCTCCATCCCTTTTCGCCACGAGCATGTGCACTGGCAGGGGCCCAGCTCATGCTCGACAGTGCCACGCCACGTTCGGGATGCGGCATGAGTGCCAGCACCCTACCTCCATTGGCCGTAACTGCAGTCACGCCCTCTGGGCTTCCGTTGGGGTTGATGGGATACCTCTGATCGGTGTACTGCATAGCGACCTGGTTTCTGCGCTTGCACTCTTCCAGATCCCCGCCTGCACGGAAACTAGCCCTGCCCTCTCCATGCGCAATGATGGCTGGCAAGACCGAGCCCGCCATATCGCGCAAAAAGATCGACTGCGCCCCACCGGTCTTTGTAATCTCGACGTTCGACAGTCTACCCTCGAAACGGCCCGACACATTTGCCTTGAACAGAGGCCAGTGTTCCGCCTCGGGGATGAGTCCGGCCGCAGCGAGTTGGGAGAGGAGCTGGCATCCGTTGCATACGCCGAGTGCAAACGTATCCGTACGTTGCTGGAAGAAGCGTTCAAACTGCGCACGCACCGTCGGGTTGAGCAGGATCGACTTGGCCCATCCACTACCGGCACCCAGCACATCGCCAAACGAAAAGCCGCCGCAAGCCGCCAGACCCACAAACGCATCCAGCGTCACACGGCCCTCGACCAGGTCCGACATATGCACATCCACCGCACAGAAGCCCGCGCGCGCAAACGCCCAAGCCATCTCGATCTGGCCATTCACACCCTGCTCGCGCAGAATGGCCACCTTGGGCCTCGTCTCCATCTGCGCATCCACCACTGCGCTGCCAAGAACATCGTCGCGCGGGTTGTACGTCAGCTCGTACCGCAGCGCCGCCGCACCCGACTCGTCCCCAATCAGGCTGAACTCCTCCGCTGCCGTCTGCGGGTTGTCGCGCAGACTCTGCATGCGGAACGAAGTCTCGGCCCACTTGCTCTGCAGCTCTGCACGCGTAGCTGACATCAACACCTGCCCGCCCGCTGCAACCTTGATCTCCTGCACCTCGGTCACCCTACCGACGACATGCAGATGGTTCGACGCCACCCCGGCGGCGGTGAATACCGCACTGACCGCCTTGACGTCCGCGGCGCGCACCTGCAACACAGCGCCCAGCTCTTCGTTGAACAGCGCCGCGACCGGATCCGCCTGCTCGCGCGCCAGCACATCCGCAAACACCTCGGCACCACATCGACCGGCAAAACACATCTCGAGCACCGTCGTCAGCAGGCCGCCGTCGGAACGGTCGTGGTAGGCCAGCACCAAACTGCCTTCGTCGCGCTTCTGCACACGAAGCTGCTTGAGCGTATAGCACGCCTCGAAGAACGCCTTGAGCACACTTGCGTCCTCGACATCCGGCGCCTCGTGGCCCAGCTGCCTAAACACCTGCGCCACACACGAGCCGCCCAGACGCTGCTTGCCCGCCGCAAGATCGACGAACAGCAGCACGGTATCAGCCACATCGGTGCGCAGCTGCGGCGTCCACGTGCACTCGATATCGTCCACGGGCCCAAACGCCGTGACAGTCAACGAGAGCGGCGCAGTGACCTCGTGCTGTTCACCCTCGCTCTGCCACGCCATCTTCATCGACATGGAGTCCTTGCCGACAGGGATGGCCAGGCCGAGCTTGGGGCACAGGTCGAAACCGACGGCCTGGACGGCGTCGTACAGGCGTGCGCCCTCGTCCGAGTGGCCCGCGGCGCACATCCAGTTGGCCGAGAGCTTGATGCGCTCCAGACTCTCGATGCTGGCAGCGGCGATGTTGGTGAGCGATTCAGCGACCGCCATGCGCGCCGCAGCTGCGGCACTGATCAGCGCCAGCGGTGTACGCTCGCCGCTCGCCACCGCCTCGCCCGTCAGGCTCTCATTGAAGCCGTACGAGGTGCGCGTGACCGCCACATCCGCCACCGCCACCTGGTGCGGCCCCACCATCTGATCGCGCACCACGAGCCCCGTGATGCTGCGGTCGCCAATGGTGATGAGGAAGTTCTTGCTCGCCACCGTCGGCAGGTGCAACACACGGTCGACCGCCTCGGCGAACCTCTTGACCGGCTCGTTCTTGAGGCTGGGCAGGAACGACGTGAGCGACGAGTCGAACGGAATGCGCAGCGGCGTCTTGCTCTCTGCCTGACGAGCGATCTTGGGCGGCTTGCCGAACAGAATCGGCATGGGCAGATGGATGGGCGTGCCGCCGAGCAGACGATCGGTCACCACGAGCTCCTGCTCCACCGTGGCGCGGCCCACCACCGAGTAGGGGCAGCGCTCGCGCTTGGCGATCGCCTCGAAGCGCGGCAGGTCCGCCGCAGCCACGGCGAGCACGTATCGCTCCTGCGACTCGTTGCACCAGATCTCCATGGGGCTCATCGACGGGTCGTCCACCAGCACGTCGCGGATCTCAAAGCGCGCGCCGAGCCCAGCATCGTGCACGAGCTCGGGCAGCGCATTGCTCAGCCCGCCCGCACCGACGTCGTGGATGCTCTGGATGGGGTTACCCTGCCCCACCTGGCCCTCGATGACGCCCGGAGCATCGCTGAGCGCGGTGCAGGCGTCGATGACCTGCTGGCAGCGACGCTGCATCTCGGGATTCTCACGCTGCACCGAGGCAAAGTCGAGCGCGGCGCGCGACGAGCTGCCACTCGCCATGGACGAGGCCGCGCCGCCGCCGAGGCCGATTAGCATGCCCGGCCCGCCGAGCACGATGATCGCCGCGTCCGGCGTGATCTTGTCCTTGAGCGCGTTCTTGGGACGCACGTTGCCGAGGCCGCCGGCAAGCATGATGGGCTTGTGGTAGCCGCGCACCTCGTGCTTGCCGTCGTCGGTGGGGACGCGCTCGGACCAGGTGCGCCAGAAGCCGCTAAGGCCGGGCCTGCCAAACTCGTTGTTGAAGGCGGAGCTGCCGAGCGGGCCGTCGATCATGATGTCGTAGGCGCTCGAGATGTGCGCGGGCTTGCCAAAGTCCTCCTCCCAGGGCTGGCGGCCGTCGCCTTCGAGGAGCAGGTTGCTGGTCATGAATCCGACCAGGCCGGCCTTGGGCTTGGAGCCGCGGCCGACGGCGCCCTCGTCGCGGATCTCGCCGCCGGAGCCGGTGGCGGCACCGGGGTAGGGCGAGACGGCGGTGGGGTGGTTGTGGGTCTCGACCTTGGCGAGGAAAGGCATGGGCTCCTTGACGCCCTGGTAGACGCTGAGGCCGTTGGCGGCGGCGGCGGGGGAGGGAGCGAAGCGGGTGGCCTCGTAGCCCTCGATGACGGCGGCGTTGTCCGAGTAGGCGCTGATGGTGTGCTGGGGATGAAGCTTGTGCGTGTTGCGGATCATGCCGAAGAGGGTGTTGGGCATGTCCTTGCCGTCGATGGTCCAGTCCGCGTTGAAGATCTTGTGGCGGCAGTGTTCGGAGTTGACCTGCGCAAACATGAAGAGCTCGACGTCGGTGGGGTTGCGGCGGAGCGCGGCGGAGGCGTCGCCCTTGCCGGCGATGAAGGCATCGACGAGGTAGTCGATCTCGTCGTTGGCGAGTGCGAGGCCGAGCTGCTCGTTTGCGTGCACGAGGCGCTGCTTTGCGACGGCGCGGTCTTGGGTGCCGTCTGCGCCGAGGAGGTCGACGTGGGTGAGGGGTGCGGGTTGCGCCTTGTGGAAGAGGGCGTCTGCGGTGGGGGGCACGGCCGAGATGAACTGGGTCATGCGGTCGTGGAGGAGGTCGTTGAGGCTGGCCAGCTCGTCGGGCTGGAGGTGCGAGGCGGCGGCGGGCTGGACGACGTAGGCGATGCCGCGCTCGATGCGTGCGACGTGGTCGTTGAGGGTGCACATGCGGGCGATGTCGGTAGCCTTGCTGGACCAGGGCGAGATGCTGCCGGGGCGGGGGAGCACGAAGAGCACGGACGGGTCGGGCTTGGCAGCGAGGGCGGACTGCACGGCGGCGCGCGTGTTGGGCAGGTCGACATTGTCGCCGTAGACGAGGAGGCTGTCGAGCACGTTGCGCTGCGGGCTGGCGGCATCTGCGAGCACGTCCTGAGCCGCCTCGTTGGCCGGGTTGACAAAGTGGACATAGACGGCATCGATGAATGCGAGCTTGTCACCGCCGAGCTTGGCGTTGGCCCTCTCCAGCAGCTGGGTGCGCTTGGAGGGGTGGAGGACGGACGAGCCGATGAGCGAGAGCATCTTGCCGGAAGCCTGTACAGCTGCTACCGTGTGGCTCGCTGGAATGGAGCGAAAGAAGAAGACGATGTCAGATGCTTTCCCTTTTGGCGCTCAGAAGAAGAAAGGTGCAAGGCGCAGGACGCAAGATGCTCACGTTGCAGCGGTAACGACGGGTCGGTTGGGTCAGGCAAGAGCGAGGGGAAGCAAGTTTGGTTGATCGCACGCAGGGCTGCGTGACGATTGAGTCGGGAAGGTGCAGAGCGGAATGACTGCCCTCCTATCAAAGTCGAGAAGCAAGGAGCAGCGCCCATCGTCTTTGGTCTTTCATCCTTCGCCCACCTCGACGACCGAAAAAAAAAAAAAAAAAAGGAAAAAGGTGGCCCGAGAGGCGTGAATTTTTGGGGCCCCCACCGCTTCTGAGACGCCGAAAAACTGCACCGAAGCTGCTCCAACAGCTGCAGACGTTCCCGAAACCAAGCACGAGTCAGCCAAACAAAAAAAGGGCGATTCTTTCCATTTCTGACGCGGCAGGGTCTGAGGCTGGCACCTTCTCGCACGAGAGACTATGCGCACTCCACATTCGCAAACCGACTGAGCTCTAAACTCCGAAAGCCGAACAAATTTCCCCTCGAAAGACCCTGGATCTGTCGCTGCAAGCCTTGCTGCCTCGCCACCATCGTCCTTCTTCACACGCAGCGTACGAGGTGCAGAAATGGACGCATCAGCACAACCGGCGGCCGCTGAGCCCGTGGTGATGTTCAAGCGCAAGCGTGGGCCAGCCACACGAGCTCCACCTGCCGCCACCGCCACTGCCAGCTCCTCGACTTCTCCGTCCAGCGCAGCGCCAGGGCCATCTCGCGCATCTCAGGCGGTGCTGAACGCAAGCTCTAGCGACTCGGACAGCGATGCTGATTCGGACGACGAGGCGCGAACACGCTCGGCCGTAGTCACCAAGAAGAAGCGTTCCAACCACAATCCGCTCGTCCAGTCCACGGGCGCCGTACGACGCAACCCGCCCCGTCCCGATGCCGCCGACTCGGAAGACGACATCTTTCCTGCCTCTTCTGCACCGGCCAGCACGGCAGCTACGAGTCTGCAGAAGATCCGAGACGATGCAACACGGCATAGCAACTGGGACCTCGACACCAACCCGGCGGATGCGGGGGAGTCGGCGAGCAATGCGGATGGCCTCTATAGGGGATCGAAGGGGTATGCATCGTACATTGCTGCGCGCGATGATGGCAAGTCGTCCAAGATGCGCTCGCGCGGTCCGATTCGACAAACCACCACCGTGCGTACAACGTCACTGATGGACTATCAGCCGGACGTGTGTAAGGACTATAAGGAGACTGGATACTGCGGCTTTGGGGATACGTGCAAGTTCCTACATGACAGATCGGATTATCTCGCCGGATGGCAACTCGACGCGCTACCGAACTCGACCGCGCGCGGGAGGGAAGACGTGCTGCTCTCTGACCCCGAAGAGGAGGAGGAGGTGCCGTTTGCATGTTTGATATGCAGACACGCGTTTACTGCGCCGGTGGTGACAAAGTGTGGCCACTACTTTTGCGAAGCGTGTGCGTTGGGCAGGTTTGCAAAGACGTCTAAATGCTTCGCGTGCGGTGCGCAGACGGGCGGACTGTTCAATGCGGCAACCAAGGTGCTCGAGCGCATGAACAAGACCAAGGCCGCCAAACAGCAGACCAAGAATAGCTGGAAACACCTCGATGTAGACTAGAATGCAAGTTGCTTGTATTGTACCGAAACGATTAGTTGAGCGACATGTGTTGCAGGGCTGGAAGAGTGAGGGATTTTTGGATCTTGTGCGTCTGCGTCTGCGTTTGCGTTTGCGTGGGGGGTGCGGATGTGGTGGTGGGGGCAGTAGCCGCTCTGGACCTTGGCAGTCTGTGAAGGAGCGAAGTGGACAATTCGCCGGCACGGTGTGCCACGATGGAGAGCAAGCTATCCGACAGACCGTGAGTTGCCTCGTTGCCGCCCAGCACGTACAGCGCCGGTTCGGGAAGATTGCGTTCTTCCACCTGACTTGCGAGGGTCTGTTGCGACGAAGTCGACGAAGCATCACTAGCGGGGGAAGCCTTTCCGCTTCGCAGTGCCGACCGCATAGCAGCGGCACCTACGAGTCGGTAATCCCTCGTGATGCCGCGAATGTTTTCGCGCCTGCGCTCGAGCACCTCTTCGTCCTCGACATCCACCAACCTCGCCACCTCGTCCTCCTCCGCCTCCATCTCGCGCCCCATCCACCCCCCATCCAGTGCGGGATAGAACGCCCGTAGCGGCTCGAGGAACGCCATCCTACTCGGCGAACGCACGAATCCAGTCCCCACAAACACCGCATCAAACACCACCGTCTCCACGCGACCGTTGCGCAACTTATCGCGCAGCTCCAATTCCACGCCCTCGGGCGTGACTTGAACGCGGTCGACTTCGGTGCATCGACGCATCTCCATGCGACCCGCGTGCTTTTCGTCGACGTCCTGCAGCTCCTCTGGAAGCTGTACGCTAAACTTGTCGTACATGGTATCGTGCAGCTCGTTGAGCAGATCCGTGCGCACCACCGAGTAGTTCGTGCGCTTGAACTCGGTCAGCCATGCACGACGCTGCGCTGCACTCGCGTGCCAGAACTCGTCGGTACGCTCCGGGTCGAAGGCGGCCGAGTTGACGAACCCCGTGTCGTCCGAGGGGACCAGCGCCGAGGCGCGGAAGACCATCGTGACAATCGCAGCCGGAAAGCGCGCGTGCAGGTTCATCAGCATCTCGGTAGCCGACTGGCCTGCACCGATCACCGCCAGACGCAAACGCGACGTATCGTCCACCGCACCCCCCGCGGTCTGTTGACGCTTCGAGGCAATCTCGTGCAACTTGGGCTCGAGCATTCGCATCGACGGCAGATACGTGCCTGAGTGCACGATGCGCGCGTCTTCGCTGGATTGCTGCGCATACGCCGCTTCGAATGCAGCCGGAAGCTTAGGTACGCCACCGACGGCGACGGACAAATTGCGCGCATACCGCACCACCTTTCCGCCGTCCGCCTCGCGTGTAGTGATGCGGTACAGACACAGTGCATCCTCTGCATCCGCCTGTCTAACCGTCACCTCGTCCTGCTTCGTCTCGGCCGCCACGATCGTCAGCGGCTCGATCGAGACCACGTTCTGGCCATACGACACTGCGTCGGCCATCCTACGTGCGGCCCAGGCGAGGTAGGCAGTCCACTCGCGTCGACTGGGCACGCCCTGCTCCTTGTTGATGTAGCGCGCCAGGCGGCCGTGCGAGTGCAGGTAGTTGTAGAAGCTGTACGTCGACGTCGGATCGCGCAGCGTCACCAGATCCTTGAGCGGCGACACCTGCAGCTGCGACCCGGGCAGCAGCAGCGCAGGATGCCATGCAAAGTGCGCGCGCTGCTCCAGGAAGTGCGCCTTGAAGTTGGCTTCGCCCGCCTCGGCCGACTCGCGCAGCGCGATCGACAGCGCCAGATGCGCAGGCCCATACCCGATCCCCAGCAGGTCGTAGATATCGTCCTTGCCCACCACCGTATGCGAAGATGTGATCTGTTTGAAGAAAAACCGGGTCAGCTCGAATTCTAGCGAGACGATGGTGTCAGGGGCGCTACTTACTCCGTTCATGTTGTCGAGCGACGACGTGGATGCGGCCAAGGGCTCCTATCGAGTCGAACCCAGAAAGATGAGAGGGCGGATGCAAGCGCTGGTATGAGAAGATGCGCAACGACGAGGTGGAACCAGTAGCGAGCACGAGCAGTCGAAGGTCGGATCAAGGCAGATTGTCGTTGCGTATATATCAAGCCAAGCAAGGAAGCGAGCTCGGAGCGACTCGGTGTTGCTTGCGGGATACAATCGCAGCTTCAGATCGGTGGTGGTTCAAGTGGTCGTGTCGAAAAGGAGGGAGAGAAGCATGAAGTAGACATCGAACCGCTGGGGAGGGATTTTTGCTAAGCAGGGGGCAGCCATGACACTCATGAAAGACACACACCCAGGTTTTGCGGATCGGCGGCTTGGACGGCACGTATGCGGACCCTGACCCTTGCCTCAGCCTCGCCACTAGGCTGGAGCATTTCGGGCCGTCGTCCGCTCCGAGAAGGCATGCTAGGAGGCGGCCAACGTGCACGCTAGCCTCGCAGGCCAAGCGCTCGCGCCGAATCGCCAGAAGCCATGACTGCGATCAGGGCAGCCAATACGAGGGCTGTTGACGGAGCGAGTCTGGGTTGCACGACGACAACGAGCGACTCGAACCAATCAGAGCGCAGCTATTGGCAATGCGTCCGGCTCACAGCTCGTGCCGAGCCTCTCCAGAGCGGGAGAGCGGGAGCGGGTGTGACGGTCGAATGGCATGCCGACGAGGCAAGGAGGGCGGAGTGCGAATACCCAAAATTCATGGAGGCGGGGACCGAAGGCTTAGCTGGCGAGGCAGTTGGACAGCGGCTTCGTGGATGGCCCAAGAAACCGAACGTGACCGACGTGCACAAGGGCGAGCGGAGCCATGACGTTCGGGACGATGAGCGGCTGCATCCATGCCCACAACCCTGGCTGACAAACGCACTCTGTGCCTCGATGCAGCCGAGCCAGTGCAGCAGCTGCCAAAGTGGTTTTGTCGACATCGACGTGTGCATGTGGAGGCAGCCACCGCCAAAACTCGATCGAGCTCCAGCTTTCGCGGCAACTCGTAGTCGCCCAAGTTGCACCGCCAGGCACCATGCTGAGCTTCAGCGAGCAGGCCTATGAACGCAGCGCTGCAAGCTACCCAGCTACGTTGGGCGTCTTACCATGAACGACACGTTGCTGAAGAGTGTCGACGGAGAAATGGCGAGGGGATGACGGATTGGAAATAGCACGATTCTGATTGGTCGACGCGACTCAGGCCACACCAACGCGTCCGAGGGCGACGGCAAGCGACCCAGTGGTGACGCCGGAAGACGGTCTGTTTGCAATTGGATCAGACCTGGGTGGCAACGCCGGATCTGGGGCTAGCATTCAGACAGCTCGGAGCGCGGCGCCGACATCGAAGCTGGCACGTTCTGGTGTCGCGACGAGCCGAGAACCCTTTCGACCCCCCGGAGCGCGATGCTAGTGCGGCCTGGTTTCGGAGCGAAAAGAAGCTCGCTGTTTGACACCCGTTCCGGCACGGCGACAGCGAAATGAAGTCATGACCGTTCGTGTGGGGTTCGACATGTCATCGATCCGGGTGCCGAGGCTGTCGAAACGGAACTGAAACGGGCGATGCTGCAAACCTTGACTGCTCGTGAGGCGAGATCTGTACTTACCACATCCGATCCAGCCATCGTAGGAAGACTCATGTTTTCGTCTAGCAGATGCATTGCCGGCGGTGGTCGGAGAATCCAGCAACAAAGCCAAAGTAGAGACGTTCGAAAAGACAGGTTGCGATCGAGTCAGTCATCAATCCCGCTTCTGCTAGCGAAGTTCGCCTTGACAGCCTTCCATATTACGCCATCGTCCACATCCGCATCCATGCTACAGTAGATTCGCCGAGGGTTGCGGTCGCTCCGACTTCCAAACAACGTTCCATCATCCGCTCGCGATCGAACACGGCGATCCAGTTCTTCTCTTCGGGCGAGGTCCGGCTTGCGGATACGAGGCTCGGCTCGATTCTGGGCATACTCGTAGTCGAGCGGCATCCGAGCCTTGGTCACCGGAATGCCGAGGGCATCGGCGATGAGAGTGCCCGTGCATCGGGCGAACGCATCGGGTGCTGGCCTGGACTGGGCGACCGGAGCTTCTGGAAGACTGGCAAAGGGTGGTTGTGCGCTACATACCTTGGCGATGAATCTGAGCGACAGTATGACAATGTCGCAGGCGTATGTCTAGCTGAGATGAAGTTGGTAGGGTTCCGAGGGGAGGAGGCAGTTGAGACGAGCTTGTTTTGTAGTTCCACCAAGTCGGTTCGTGGAGAGGGCGAGGTTGACAGAGCGAGGTTGGGGAAAGTTCGGTTGTGGATGTTCCGAGGCACGGCTGAGGAAGCGATCACTCTCGGCTGAGCGGCTCGCTGACTTCACAGTTGCAGAAGGAACTGGCGTCATGTCACCGTGGTCACACTGCGAGTAGGTGCACCTGGGGCTGGGAGGAGCTGGCTAATCTGATAAAAATTTTCGGCCATCGCTTGGGCGCGATTCCACCCGCCAACTCGGCTCATCCACCGCCCTGAGCCGCCGATCTGCATTCACCCCCACCCGCCGCATGGAAAAGTCGACAATGAGCAGAACATGAGCAAAGCAAAACAAGGTTCGCCACCGTGGACCAATCGGGTCGGTGCATGAACAGCCGAGGGTGGCAAGTGGTGAGTCTAGCGCATATTCCCGTCACGACCGAAGCAACGCTTCTGACCCAGAAGCAGAAGAAGCATGCTGGGTCACAACATCAACGCACGCACATGGCGTAGCGTGTCCAATCATGTGCGTAGGTGTGGTGTCATTGCGTGTGTGGCTCGGCAAGTATGGCGTTGGAAGCGAGGGCTCATGGTTCGTATGTTTGGTTTTGCGACGCCGTGGAACAATTGGCACGAGCTGCGGCTTGCGTTCTTGGCACCGGCGTGTTGCCGTGGCAGAACGGAAGTTTGCGCTACTGCAAGGGTGTGCTGCATCACATGCAGCTCGAGGGTTGAGAGTTGAGCCAAGACTTTGTTAAGCGAACCATTTTGCGGCGAGTGCATGAGGTCATTCTTCCAATCGGATAAGATCGCGCCAGCACAGTGCGGCTCTCTCTCATCTGATAAAAAATTCCATCACCCTCGCGTCTGCCACAGCAGTGGAACTTTCGAGTGATCGGCCGAGTGCTTTCCGGCCCAACTCCGACCTGTCTGCGTGGGCTGGCGAGCGACGAGGTGAAGCTTCGGCAGTGCCGAGCACAATTTGCGCATGAAATCGCATCTTGCAGCCCATCTCGGCGAAAAGTGCGGTTCAAAGTGGCTCCGGAACCGACGTTGCGGTCCGCCATTTCAGCCCAGCTTGGAGAAGACAAAGACGAAGAATGTGCCTGCAATGACGCCAGAAGCTAGAGGAGGAAGCAACGCGGTCTTTCCTGCGTGGGCAAAAATTTTCATTTTCTCTCATCTGATAAGATCACTCCTCCTGCGTGAATCAGCACAACGACGTGCACGGCCCCTCGTCGGTGCCCACGCCGACTCCAGCCCGCACATGTCCCGCCGAATCTTCCCGAACCTCATGGCTGCTTGGCACGAGTTGCTGCGGCAATGTCCACCCAGGCCCCGAAGCGGTGTGATTGGTTTATCTGATAAAAAGTCTTGGTCCACCGTGGCAACCCTCTCGGACATACGCTTCTTGGCAAAGTCAAAGTTTGGTGTAGCTGCATACTGATCGTCGCCGTGAAAGCAAACTCGAAGCACGCAGTTGATACACACCGGGCATGTCCCAGATGACTCGACGGCCTGGCTGGCCGCTTCCTCCGTCGTTGCCGTTAAAGAGGTTCAATACAGTGTCAGCTCCCGTACCTAAAGCGAGCAAGCAGGCTTGAACTAGTGACGCTGCTTTGGTGATGGATCGGGGCGAGGACTGGCTCGCTGTGGTGGATGTGCGGCTGTGACGCAAGAGCGGCCGGAGCGAAGCGTGCTTCGAGACTAGTGTGGATGCGCAACTTAGGGTCAGCAAAGCCAATTCCATTTCGGCTCGAACCGGCATTTCGCGGCGGGCCGACTGAAGAGCAATTTCTGGATGCACTGGCTCGGCGCTTTCTGGGTGCAGTTCGTCACCTCCACCTTTGCGCAGCTCGCTCGCTGTTTGGGCCCAGAGTAGGGAAAAAAGAAGGGTCCAGCTGAACAGCCAGCCTGCGAGCCTGCGAGCCTGCCAGGAAGCGGGCTCTTCCTCGGCGTGTTGCGGCTGTTGGGTCAAGGGATTTCAGAAGATCCTCCCTTCTGCCGAGCTCAGCATCGGAGCCAAACCGCTTCTGCTTCTGCTTCTGCTTCTGCTTTTGCTACAGCAGCAACGAGAAGCTGCCGGTCGGATCTTCCGAACCTACCCTCGTTTCGAACGATTCCTTATAGACCTTTGGCTCCATCGGCGCATCCGATCCAGCCACGGCATTCACCATCCCGCAAGTAGGCGAATCGATCACTCTGTCTTCTTACGACTCTCCTAGCCGACAAAGCGACAATCCATCCGAACGGTGAGTTGACAGCGGTCAGCGTCCGATCAAGACCGCAGTACAGAACGCAAGAGCGCTGACACTGCCCTCGTAGACGTATACCTCTGACAGTCACCATGTCGCATGCTCCCTTCCCAGACGTCACCGGTCTGCGAACCTCCGGACCCGGCTTCTCGCGCGTCGGGCAGCACTGCAAGCTCTTGCAAGTGCAACATACGCTTCATCTGCCACCGAGCTCGGCCTTGGCTTTTGCTCAGCACGACCTCAGCCTCGCCATCCTCTCGTCATGGTGCGCCATCCTTTTCCACTACGGCTCCCATGAGGCGTCCAATATCGAGGTGCTGCATACCTCGCATCAAGGCACGGAGTCGATCCTCGCTCTCGACTTTGACAAGCAACGCGAGCTCACAGACTACACACCGGGTCAGCTCGCAAGTACCATCGACGCAGCCAGGCAACAGCGCACTCCTGCAGACAATCTAGAGCACGGCTATGCCGCTTTCTACCAGGCTTCGGAAACACACCAACCATCCAGCCACTTTGATCAGCTCGAGCTCAGCACAAGGCCGGAAGTCTCGCTCGCCCTCTCATTCCATCTTCCTCAGCCTGACCAGCTCACCCTCCGACTCAAGGCCGCCCCCGCCGTCCACTCGGAACAATCGGCACTCCTTCAGCTTCGCCAGGTCGCGGCTCTCCTCCAGTCCTACTGCGCAGACGCTCAGCAACATGCCCTGTCCGTCGAGCGCTTCGACTGGAGCCTGCGTGCTGCCGACAATCCCAACTACGTTCATCTGCCAGATCCCGATCATCTGCAGGGCCGACACGCAGACAGGCTCGAGACCGAGTTCGAATACTTTGCCAACACCACGCCCGACGCGCTTGCCCTCGACTTCCGCTTCGATCTCAACGACCACCGCTCCACAAAGTGGACGTACGCAGAGATGAACCAGCGCGCAGAAAAGGTCAAGCAGCTTCTCTGGAGCCACGGCATCGGCTCCGCCAGCTCCGATCCAAACCAAGACCACATCGTCGCCCTTTACCTCGAAAAGAGCCCAGAGACCTACCTCTCCTTCATCGGCGTGCTCAAGGCCGGAGCTGCCTGGTGCCCTATCGATACCGACTGGCCAGCCTCCCGGAGGCAGGCGCTCCTCGCAAAGTCCAACGCAAAGGTCGTCCTCACCCACGATGACAACATCTCCAAGCAGCTTCAAGAGGACCTGCAGAGCGACGACGTCAAGAGCAAAGGCGGCATGAAGGCTATCCGTCTCGACCAGCTCGACAAGGAGCTGCAGCACATCCAGGCGCCAGCTGAGCCTTCCGATTCGCGTTCCATACACCAGCTCGCCTACATGATCTGGACCTCCGGCACCACTGGCCTCCCCAAAGGTGTCGGAATCCAGCACGAAGCCATCATCCAGGCCATGCGTGCCCTTCGCCTCTACATCCCCTACGGCAAGGACAAGATCGGCACAGACCAGATCCGCTACCTCCAGTACTCCGCCTACAACTTTGATCTCTCCATCATGGACTGCTTCTACACCTGGGGGCTCGGCGGCACCATCTGCTCCTGTCCACGCGGCGTCCTCCTCCAAGATCTCGTCGAAGTTGGCAACAGCATCCAGCCCACCCACACGCTGCTGACGCCCGCCGTCATGGCCATGACCGAGCGTCATCGCGTGCCAAGCCTCAAGGTCGTCATCTCCGGAGGCGAGAAGCTCAGCCAGGTCGTCGCAGACGAATGGAGCAAAGACTGCTGTCTTCTCAACCTCTACGGTCCTGCAGAAGCCACGCTCATTGCCATGAACCGCCGCGTGCCCTTCGGCGACCGTGTCAAGGCTCCCAACATTGGCGTCGCACTCCCAACCGTCTCCTGCCACGCGCTCGACAAGCACGATCACGTCGTCATCAAGGGCGCCGTTGGCGAGCTCGTGCTCGGCGGACCCCAGCTCGCACGCGGATACGTCGGCGATCCCGTCAAGACCGCCGATAAGTTCTTCCCGCACCCGCAGCTGGGCCGCGTCTATCGCACCGGCGACCTCGTGCGGCAGCTCGACAATCAGGAGTTCGAGTACCTCGGGCGCATCGATGACCAGGTCAAGATCAACGGTATCCGCATCGAGCTCCTCGAGATCAACGCCGCCATCAAGAACAGCCATGACCACATCAAGGACTCCGAAACCATGGCCTTCCCCAAGAAGGACAACGAAAGCGAGCAGCAGATCATCAACTTTTCCGCTCTGCCCGGCGGCACCTCCGGCGAGCTCCTGCGCACCGACGAGGACGCCGTCAGCGTTGCGCGCCAGCTGCAGATCAACGCCAAGCAGAACCTGCCCTCGTACATGGTGCCGAACCTCTTTGTCATCCTCTCGCACTTCCCGCGCACATCCAGTGCAAAGATCGATCGCGTCGCACTCAAGAACGTCCTGGCCACCTTTGACCAGCTCGATTGGGAGAACAAGCTTGCCAACGACGGCGATACCGACGACCAAGCACAGTCTTCCGAGGCGGAGGCTTGCCTGCGCAAGTGGCTCGCCAAGCTGTGCAATGTCGATGCGGCCAAGATCGGGCGCAAGACGCCATTCACTAGCGTCGGCCTCGACTCCATCCGTGCCATGTCCTTCTCTCAGCGCGTCTCGCAAGAAGGCTTCTCCGTCTCCGTCCTCGACGTCGCCCGCTATCCGACCCTCAAAGCTTTGGGCGAGCATTTGGCGAGCTCGCAGTCCAGCAACACTGAGCGTGCGGAGCGCGCCACCGAGTTCCTCGCTCGATGGGATGCTGCCTTCCGTCAACCCGTCGTGCAATGGCTGCGTCGAAATGCCGAGTCAAAGCGCGATGCAGCCGAGATCCAGTCAGTGCTTCCTTGCACACCCCTGCAGGAGGGAATGCTGGCCGAGTCCCAGCGCGATGCGTCGAGCTACCGCATCCAACGCCAGTACCAGCTGCCAGCTGGCTGTGACGCGGACCGCCTACGCCAAGCCCTCGTTCACACCGTCGAAAACTTTGACAGCATGCGGACCTCGTTTGTCGACGTTGGCTCCCTCGATGTTGACACGAGCAGCCAGCAATGGCCTTTCCAGCCGCACTTCTTGCAGGTTGTCTGGAAGCACTGCACGCCGGTGATCGAACAGTTCCAGATTGGCGAGGGTGATGATTGCGAGCAGGCAATCCTCACCAGAGCAAAGTCTCTGCGCCTCGACCCGTGCGCCAATGTCCCACCGGTTGCATTTATGCTCGTCACGCAGGGCAGCCAGTCTTCGCTGGTGTTTGTCGCCCACCACAGCACGTACGATGCGCGTTCGTTGGGCATCTTTGAGGACTACGTGGAAGCCCTCTATGAAGGTCGAACACCTCCTCCATCGCAGCAGTTCTCCGCTGCCCTCTCGCACATTCTGCCGATCGACGAGAGCGAGGCACGTCGTCACTCGGACATCTGGACTCAGGCATTGACGTCCTACCCCAAAGGCGAAGCGGTGCAGTTTCCCACCCTGTCCCTCATCAAGCCCGCGCAAGGCGACGCAGGCGAGATCAACCTGCACGAGTCGCGGTACAGGCAGGCGAGCGTGACGTGGAAAGATGTCGAGGCCGTCGGCCGCCGTCTTGGTGTCTCTGCGCGTCCCCTCATTCAAGCCGCATGGGCAGTCGTGCTTTCCGCGTACATCGAGTCGCAGCACCTAATCCTCGGTGACTCGGTGTCGGGTCGCACCGCGTCCGCTGAGCTCGACCAGGTGTACGGTCCGGTGCTCTCCACTGTGCCTGTTCCTTTCGTTCTGCGCCCTGAACAGACGCTCGAGAGCCTGGTCAAGGACACTCATTCCTTCCATGCTTCAATCATGGAAGTTCAGCACACAGATCTCGGGGCCATCCGCAAGATGCTTCAGGTCGCGCCTGGCGAGCCCCTGTTCCACTCGGTGTTCGTGTTGGAGCCGGCTCCATCGCAAGAGGACGAAGCGAGCCAACCGCACTTCCGTCTGTCCAAGCTCGCCGATTTGGCCGTGGCCACCGAGCACGAGCTCGGTGTCGAGGTGCTGCCAGCAGCCGACGGATCGATTCAGCTGGGTCTGAGCTGGCACAAGAGCCTGATCAGCACCGCTTTTGGCACATTGCTTCTCGATCAATTCGATCGCAGCATTGCCGCTCTCTGTGCTTCCTCGGACACCAAGATTGAGGCTTTTCTCCGCGACAGCTCGCAAGTCAAGGAGGAGCATCCCCGCCTGTATTCGATCACTGAAGAGACCTCGTTCAAGACGGACCGATCCACTACTTTCTCTGGCGTCGCAGACTCTCTGAACCGAGAGGCAATCGCTGACAAGAGGTGCGCTGTCGAGGTCTACCACGAAGTCGCTGATTCGGCAGCGCATCGCAGTGCCGCAGTCACGATCTCGTATCCAGAGCTCGAACAAGCCAGCCGGGGTGTTGCAAGCCTGCTGAGACATCTTCCGCGTAACTCGGTCGTTGGCGTCTGCCTCGAGCGCAGCCTCGAGAGCTATATTGCTCCGCTGGCGATCTTGAAGGCGGGGCATGCGTACTTGCCGCTCGATTCGACGTTGCCCGCGGAGAGGAAGAAGGAGCTTCTCCAAGACAGTGGTGCGGCTCTTCTCATCACTTCGGGCGACGAGCTGGTGCCCCGGGGATCGCCCGGCTTGGAACGACTCGACGTCCAGTCGGCCCGTTTCCGAGATGCAGTCCACGCTGACCAAAGCGGCGACGACGTGCAAGCGGCCAAGGTATCGCCGGATGATGTTGCTTTCATCATCTACACCTCTGGCTCGACTGGAAAGCCAAAGGGATGCCTCTTGACGCAAGCCAATCTGGCTGCGGCCATCGACGGATTCCACACCTCGTACGAGCGCGAGGCGCCAGGCTCGTTCGAGCCTCCGGCTAGATTCCTCGCTCGGTCGGCGGAAGCGTTCGACGTCCATCTTCTCGAGATCTTCCTGTCGCTCAGGGTCGGTGCGACGATCGTCACCGGTCCTCGAGCTCTAATTCACGATGACATCGCCAAGACCATGTCTACGCTCGAGATCACGCACGCCTGCGTGGTGCCTTCGCTGTTCTTCAGCAAGGGAGAGCGAGTCAAGCCGGCTGATGTGCCGTCACTTCGCGCACTCATCATCGGCGGCGAGGCGCTCACACAGGACTTGTGCCAGCTGTGGGGCAGCGACGGAGCGGAAAGGCCTGTGGTGCTGAATGCCTACGGCCCTAGCGAAGCGACCATCGGCAACTCGGTCGCGCGGGTGAGCAAGCGCTCGCGTCCCAATAACATCGGCAAGCCCTTCCCGGGTAGCCAGTATCTCGTGCTCAAACAGATCTCGGGGCGTCTCGTGCCCACCCTGCGCGGCGAACCTGGCGAGCTGTACATCGGCGGCGAGCAAGTCGCGCGAGGCTACTTGAACCGTCCCGATTCGGATTCGTTCGTCGAGTACAACGGACAACGCGTCTACCGTACGGGCGACATGGTGCGACTGCACCCCAGCGACGAGGCCGAGTACCTCGGTCGTATGGACGGATCGCAGGTCAAGGTCCGAGGAGCCCGTCTGGAGCTTGGCGAGGTGGACGCCGCGCTTTCGACATGCTTGAACGAGGAGCTTGGGCAGGGCGGCGCAGCGGTCACGATCCATTCCGACCACCCCAAGATCCAGGGACCTGCACGTCTCGTCTCCTTCTTTGCGCCTCAGACCGCGAGATTGAAGCAGGACGAGGTCCAGGACAATTCGTCCTTGCTGCTGCAGGATGGCCAAGCTACGGCTCGGGCGGCTGAATTGAGGAGGCGCGTTCGAGCACGCCTTCCTCAGTATATGGTCCCGAGCATCGTGCTTCCGCTTGCCTTGCTTCCGATCGCCTCGTTGTCGGGCAAGGCAGACAGACGGCTGCTCAAGGAGCTCTACCACTCGATCGACCCGAGCCGTCTGGCAGATGCCTCCGCCCCGAGCGACCAACCAAAGAGAGAGCTTACGGACAGCGAGCAGGCTGTGGCGGAAATCGTACAGGCGTCCATCCGTCTGGCTTCGGATGCCGAGCTCACCCACGATCTCGACCTGATCATGGCCGGTCTGGACAGTCTGAGTGTCGTGACGCTATCGAGCCGGCTGCGGAGCAAGGGCTTCCATGTCTCGGTGGCGTCCATCATGAACGACCCGACCATCGAAGCGATCGCTCGTCAAGCCAGCAGGAGCGATGCAGCCCCGACACGTCAAGGCCAGGAGAAGTGGGACAAGCGCGTTTCGGACTTGACCGCCAAAGCAAAGGAGTTGCCCCAATTCCGTAAGGTCGCGGTCGAGATGGCACTCCCCTGTGTCCCGATGCAGACCGCTTTGATCTCCCAGGCCATCGCCAATGAGAGCAACACGCCGCCTTACATCACTACGATCACCATTGATGTGGCGAGCCGCGAGTATTCGCTCGCGCAGATCCGAGATGCATGGCTGGGCACGCTTGCCCGACACGCCATCTACCGCACGGTCTTTGCAGAGGTCGAGCAGAACCTCGTCCAGGTGGTATTGGCGCCCGAGGCAGTGCAAGCGAGCTGGTCCGTCGGCGAGGTGGACATTCCGACCGGCTCCGAGCTGGCGCAGTATCACTCCAACACTGCACGCGAGATTGTCGCCAGCATCGACGAGAAGCCTGCGCTTCGTCTCAAGCTGTGGCGGGGCGCGAATGCGACTCCCGTGCTGTCTTTGACATGTTCCCATGCCATCTATGACGGCGACTCGATCCGTATGCTGTTGCAAGAGGCATCGGATCGACTGACGGGCACGCCGACAGACTCGCAAGCCACGCCTTTTGCAGCCGCTACGCGCGTCATTGTCGGAGACGCAGACGACGGAGCGGCGAAGAAGTTCTGGTCCGACACGCTGTCGGGCTTCTCGCTGACGCCTGTGCCCAATCTGACCGGTGTGCGTCCCGAGACGCAAGCTAATCGCAGCGAAGAGCTCACCATCGCATCGTCGGTGCCATTCTCAAAGCTTGAGGCGGTGGCTAGGGCGAGCAAGGTGACAGTGCAGTCGCTTCTCGTCGCAGCCTACGCAAGCCTTCTAGGTCTGTACGTGGGCGACGACGATGTGACGCTCGGCTTGGTGCTCTCAGGTCGAAGCGTTCCGGTGGACAACATCGGGTCCATCCACGGACCGTGCGTGACGACGGTGCCTCTACGCCTGACCGACGCTCGGTCGCCAAAGCTGGATCAGCTGAGCACACGCGCACACCAGGCCATCAATGCTCTGCTGCCGTATCAGCACGTGTCGCTGCCTCAGCTGATGCGCTGGCTTGATCTATCGCGCACTCCGTTCGAGGCTCTCTTCTCGTACTTGGGTCAGAGCGAGGCGGCGTCACAGGCACCGCTCTTCTCCGAGGCATCCACCCAGATGGAGCGTGACTATCCACTAGCCATCGAGATCAGCGCAACGGATAATGCTGTCAGCCTTCATCTCGCGTTCGATGCGAGACTGATCCCCGCCGAGCAGGCAAGGCTGATGCTGGCCCAGTACGAGCAGCTTCTTGGCTCGCTCATCGACTCGGAGCCCAAGGAAGAACACCTGTCCATTCTCAACAAGGAGTGCTATGTCCCCGCGGATCCGAGCGAGACCATCATCTCGCGATTCGCCGGGCATGTCCGAAGCACTCCTGACGCACCCGCAGTCGTGTTTGCCTCGAACATGCAGGAATCCCCTCGAACCACGTCTTACGCCGAGCTGGATCAGATGAGCTCGAACATCGCAAGCCACTTGGTGGGCAAGCCTGGCAAGTTCATCGGCGTTCATCTGCACAAGGAAGGTCCAGAGCTGTACGCTGCGATCCTGGCCGTCTGGAAGGCAGGCAAGGCGTACCTGCCTCTGGATCCGACACTGCCAAGCGAGCGTTTGGCGTACATGATCGAGTCGGTCGACGACTGTCCCGTCATCGCCAGTCGCACCACATCTAAGGGCCTGGCAGACTTCAGCTGTGAAGTGATGGACCTTGCTGATCTCGTCGCGACGCGGTGCGACCAGCAGCTGCCATCGATCAGCCTTGACGATCCATGCTACCTGCTGTTCACATCCGGATCGACGGGCAAGCCCAAGGCAGTTCAGATCAACCATCGTGCCATGGCTGGAGCGCTGTACTCGTGGGAGCGGATGCTGCCGTTCACAAAGCAGTCGCGCTTCCTGCAGCTCGCCTCGATTGGCTTCGACGTATCCTTGATCGAGGTGTGCATGCCGCTGTCGCTTGGCTTTTCGATCGGCACGGCTCCCAAGCCGGAGCTTCTCGAGGATCTCACGCACGCGATCCAGCACCTCGGCATCACCATCGCCGATCTGCCCGCCGCTCTGGCTGGCACGGTGCATCCGGACGACGTGCAGCTCGAATGGCTCATGAGCGGAGGCGATGTCATCGACTCTCGCGTCGTCGACGAGTGGAGCCGCGCCGGCCGTCTGCTCATCAACGCATGGGGCCCGACCGAGGCTACGATCGGCAACACGCTCGGACCCGTCAAGCCAGGCGCGACGCGAAACGCCATCGGCCGCGTCTACCCTGCGTCGGCCCTGTACGTTCTCGAAGAGGGCTCGACGCGAATCCTGCCCTCGGGCGCCATCGGCGAGCTCGTAGTCGGGGGTCCCCAGGTGGCCGACTGCTACTATGGGCGTGAGGAGTTGACGGCAGAAAAGTTCATCCGCCTCGAGGATGGTAGCCGCGTCTACCGCACAGGTGATCTCGGACGCTTCCTGCATGACGGCACCGTCGAGTGTCTTGGCCGCATCGGCTCGGATCGTCAGGTCAAGGTCAACGGCCAACGCATGGAGCTCGACGAAGTGTGTGCGGTTCTTGCTGGCCAGGCTGGCGTGCACGATGCCGACGTGCAGTACCTCAAGCATCCCTCGATGGGATCCAGGCAGCTTGTCGCGTTTGTGGCGCCCACCGAAAGTCGGCCTGCTAACGGAGACATGGGTGCACGCGAAGACGACGCTGCGATGCAGCTGTGCGTGCAACTCGAGCAGGAGGCTTCGAAGCGGCTCGCGGCGTACATGGTGCCGACGCACTGGATCGTCACGAACAGCGCGCTCCCGCTCACCCACAACAACAAGACGGACCACAAAGCGCTCGCAGCGTTCTATGAGAAGATCGATGCTGCGCTGCTTCGTTCGCTTGGCGCCAAGCGCGAAGGGGCCTCGTCGAACCACGCCTGGACCGAGACGGAGAAGAAGCTGCGCAAGCAGATCGCCGAGTACTGCGATGTGGCCGAGGACGAGGTGACGAGGAACACGTCGTTCCACCGTCTGGGCATCGACTCGATCTCGGCGATCCGGCTGGTCAAGCAGCTGCGAAAGCTCGGCTACTCGTTCACGGTGGCCGACGTTCTGAGCACGCCCAACATCGCGGCGCTGGCCGAAAAGCAGGCACATGACGCGGATGCGTCGGTCAACGGCCGCTCGAGCCAGGCAGCCGGCCTGAAGGAGTGGACGCAGGGCGTACAGGAGACGGCAACTGCTGACGGCTGGAAGCTAGCGGGCGAGTCGATCGAGTCCATTCTGCCGTGCACGCCGCTGCAGACCGGAATGATCGCCCAGTCGCTCGCGTCGGGCGGCAGCCTCTACTTCCACCACCACGCCTTCCAGCTGCGTGGCCTCGCGCTCGAGCACGTGTCGGCAGCGTGGACCAGGCTCGTCGAGCGCCTCGACATTCTGCGCACCTCGTTCCACGCTGTCGAGGGCGAGCATGCGTGGGCCCAGGCAGTACATTCGCGCATCGAGCCGCGCATCTTCACGCACACGGGCAGCATGGCCCGTCGCGACCTGCACACGCTCGATGGCCAACTCTCGTTCGAGGACGAGCAAGCTTTCCGCCGACCTCCGCATGTTCTGCACGTGTGGCCGGCTCACGAAGATACGCTCGGTCTTGTGCTTAGCATCCATCACGCGCTGTACGACGGCACGTCTCTGCCGCAGCTCCTCGACGACTTTGAATGCCTGCTCTTCGGCGACGAGCAGCGTCTTTCCCAGCGTCTGCCGTTCTACGAGCTTGCGCCGTCGCTCCTTTCGCGCGAAGAGGATGTGCAGCACTGGTCGCACGCGCTCGCTGGCTTCCAGCCGTGCCTGATGGCGACGCAGAGCCAACGCGGCAGCGCGGTTCTGGTCGAGCGCCAGCTAGGAGTGACGGCATCCGAGCTCGAGTCGCGCTGTCGCGCGCTCGGCGTCTCGCCGCAGGTGCTGTGCAACCTCGCGTTCGCCAAGCTGCTAGCGCTCGAGTGTGGCTCGCGCGACGTGTGCTTCGGGCAGCTGTTCGGTCTGCTCGACCTCGTCCCCGAGGCGGACACCGCGGTGGGTCCGGCGTTCAACACGGTCGCCACACGCGTCCGGTTCGCGAGTCTGGACGAGCCAGTCAAGACGGTGGCAGCAGCGCTGCAGGCGGCCAACGATGCCGGACGCGCGCATCGACGAGCCGCGCTGCGCGACGTGCAAGCGGCCGTGGGGCGCGGACAGCTGTTCGATGCGCTGTTTGACTTCCAGCGCGCATACGACGATGCGGAAACCAAGCTGCAGCCCGTCGAGCTCGGCGAGACACAAGACGAAGCGGCACAATACACGCTCAACGTCGCATTCGTCCAAGGCCCCAGCCGCGTCTCGATTGTCGCCAAGGCCGATAGTGCGCGCTTCGACCGTGTGGCCCTCGAGGAGGTGGTGCAACGCCTCGAGGCGCTCCTCGAGCACGTGGCTACGCGTGCCGACGAGCGCGTATCTGCGCTGCCTGACGCGTACAAGTCGCTCTCGTTCCCGGAGCGTCTTCCCGCGAACACCAATGGAACCCAGGCGGCTCCAGCCAACGGTGCGTCGAACGGAGCGCATGCTGAGCTCGACGAGGACGGCCAGAAGCTGGCGGCGATCATTGCGCACGTGGCCGGTATCGAGACTCACACTCTGCACGGCGAGACACAGCTGGCGTCGCTCGGGCTCGATTCGGTGTCGGCGATCCGCATTGCATCGCAGGCGCGCCGCGCCGGCCTCCGCCTTGGCATGGGCGAAATCGTCGCGGCCCGCACGATCAATGCGCTGGTGTCGCGCTCGGCCTCGCTTCCTAACGGACCCGGTGCGAGCGGGACTGCAAGCAAGCCGCGCGTGTCTGTGGCGCTGGCCGAGCGCGTGGCGGCCGAGCTCGGGGTGGAGGCGTCGCAGATCGAGTGTGTGCTGCCCGTGCTGGCGGGGCAGAAGCTGTGGCTCGCCGCGCACGCGGCGGGCGCGGGCGGCTTCAGCTTTGCGTACCGGCTGCGCGGTCTGGATGTGGAGCGTGCACGCGCTACGTGGGCGCGTCTGCGCGCGACGCACGCGATTCTGCGCACTGCACTGCTCGTGGGTGATGGCAGCGAGGCGCAGGTCGTACTGGCCGCAACAGCGCTCGAGGACGCGCAGCACTTTGAGGTGCGTGTGGACGAGGGTGATGTGGACGTGACAGTGCGGCGGGTGGTGGCGCAGCGCGCGGCGGGGTGGAAGACGCTGCAAGTGCCGCCGGTAAAGCTGACGGTGGTGGGTGAGGTGCTGGTGTTTTCGCTGCATCACGTCGTGTACGATGCCTTTTCGATCGAGGCGCTGGTGCGCGACTTTGGTGCGCTGTACTACGGCCGCTCGCCGCAAAGGGCAGCGTCGTGGGTCGAGGCGGTGCAGCACATCGCTCGCGAGCAGCAGGCACTGGTACGCTCGGGCGACGCACAGCGATTCTGGGCCAACGCTCTTTCGGGTGGTGAGCCGGCGGTTCTTTCGGCCAAGGCGACGCGGGAGGGAGGAGAGGCGTTCGAGTCTCTCAAGGGTGCTGTCCGGGTGTCTGGCGATGTGGACACACGACTTCGCGCGGCACGGGTATCTGTGCCGGCGCTGGTTCTCGCAGCGTGGGTCAGCGAGCTGTGTGCGCGACTGGAGCTGGAAGCGCCGCTGTTTGGACTGTACCAGCTGGGTCGATCGAGCTCGTTCGAGGGCATCGACACGGTGCAGGGGCCGCTGCTCAATCTGCTGCCCATGCGGCTGCACGGTATGACGCTGGTGGACCGCGCGCGGTCTGCGGCGGCGCAGCTGCGCGAGCGCGCGCGCTTTGAGCAGACACCGCTGAGCGATGCACATGCCTGGGCGGGGCTGCAGCCGCACGCGTACAACACTGCGGTCAACGTGCTGCTGGAGTCGCCGGGCGACGGAGCGGACGAGATGCAGCCCGTCGATATCGGCGTACCCACCGAGTACGCGGGTGTGCACAAGCACAGCGCGCAGGAGGTGTGGCAGCCCAAGGTGAATGTGGACGTCGTGCTGACGCGCGGTGGGATGGATTTGGCCGTCAAGGCTAAACATGAGGCGGTGGAGCCGCAGCAGCTGAGGGGGCTGCTGGAGTCGCTGGCGCGTCGCATCCAGCAGGCGCTCGACGAGCTGTAGCGCGATCAGAGATCAAGACCAAGAGGCGTTTCGTGGTTGGACGATGCGTTGTGAATATAGATGCTTGGAATTGAAAGGGCGTTGCTCCGGTTTGATGGGTCGTAGGTGGATGGAGAACGTAGAGGTGGCAGAGGTGTTTGATACAGCTTTGGGGAGGTTGGGACGCGGAGTGTGGTGGACACGATGTGCGCATTTGTCTTGAGGTTGACTTGCAAATGAGAGCTACACACGTGTGTGCGGGGTCAAGTATGTTGCTGTTTAACGATCATGTTGGAAGCAAACTGACACCGCTTGCGATGTTGAGTGGATGGCACTTTCACGTGTTGGCACGCCTCTAACACAAGGCAAAGTGCGACACTTGCATTGGGCATCTGCAAGCGCTTGTATAAGGAATGAGACCAAAGGGTGCAACCATCCAACTTTGACCCGCTTGCCATTGGAAGCACTAGTTCTGTTCGCTCAAATACGATCTGCGAAAGATCACTCGACAAAGACGTCAAGTCAGCCTTCGAAAACGCTCTCTGCACCTACCCACGCCACCGAATGTTGTCCGCCTCGCACCTCTGCACCCATCGTTACTATCTCCACCGTCCGCAGACACACCTGTCGGCTCTCACTTACTCTGACTCGAAACCCGTTCTTGATTGTATTTTCATTGCTCTCTAAAAGTGGGGGACTAGAACTGCAGCAGGTTGGGTTGGGCATCGCTCGCCAGTGCCTTGCCGAAATCACTCGAGGGCTGGAACGGTCTCACGCCCGAAGTGAATCCCGTAGCCTGCGGTACCACACCCTGCCCTGACTGTGCCTGTGTCGAGTTGAAGCCCGAGTTGAATCCCTGCTGCCCCTGCCCCTGCTGTCCCTGCTGAGCTTGGGGGCCGGGGCTGAAGGCCGAATTGAAGGCCGACAGCGCCGAGCCACCCACATTGCCCGACGCACTGTTGCTACCACCGGTGTTGCTTCCAAACGCACTGCTGGAGCTCGTACCAAAAGCACTGCTACCGGTAGCATTTCCAAACCCAGACGTGCCCGTGCCAAAAGCAGCCCCGGTTGCGCTTTGAGGCCCAGCAGGCGTTTGCGCAGTGCCATTCGATCCGAAACCGTTCGTCGCGCCCGTGCCAAACGCATTCCCACTAAAGCCGCTACTCGCTGGACTAGCCACCCTGGCAAACGGATTGCCCGTCATCTGGGGCTGCACTCCCAGCTGCGGATGACTAGCCAAGCTCGCGCCAAAGGAACTCTCGGGCTTGAATGGACGCACACTGCTACCGCCCAACCCCGTCGGCTGAGGTTGCACCCCAAACGACATGCCTCCCATCTGTCCCACCAAATCGCCCGTGCCTCCCTGCTGTCCCCCCATCCCCTCCTGCTGTTGCTGTTGCTGTTGCTGTTGCTGTTGCTTCTGTTGCTGCTGTTGTGGAGGTTGGTCGCTCTGTGTTTTCGCGAGTGTGAACTCGGACGCAACGCTGCCGATCAACCCTGTCTTTTGCGGCACCAGCGCCTGTGCGGACTTGCCGGTGGGATCTGTACCGTCCCAGGCATTTGCACCGAGCCCGTAGTGTCCGCCACCGGGCGCAAAGGCGTTCATGGCGAGCTGGTTGAGCGACGGCCCGCGCGCCGCGGGCGGCGAGGCGGGCGGAGGCGTCGACCCCGGCGGCGGCGCAAACGGATTGCGCGAACCCGTCTTTTGCGCCAACACCGGCTTGGACGTCGCCCCATTGGACGCGGGCGCGCCAAAGGCAGAGTTGAACGAAGACAGCGCCGACGGTTGCGACGACACGCCAAAGCTACTGCCCGTCTGCGAGGAAGGCTGCGGCTGCGAAGGCGTCGCCGTGTGTTGCGGCTGCAATCCTGACTGCGGCGATTGCGCTTGTTGCGCTTGTTGTGATTGCTGTGATTGCTGTGATTGCTGCTGCTGCTGCTGCTGCTGCTGCTGCTGCTGTTGCGGCTGTTGCTGTTGCGGCTGTTGCTGTTGCATTTGCGGCTGTTGCGGCTGCGCCATGAAGCCGGGCTGGGCATCAAACGTGCCGAACGGCCCGCCAAACCCAGTTGGCTGCGGCATGAGCGACTGGCGGAACGGATTGAAACCCGTCTGCTGGGGCTGCAAGAATCCCGACATGTGCGGCGCCATGCCCATGGGCATGCCTGTCTGCTGCTGGGCCATGAACGGATTGTACCCGGTCATCTGGGGCTGCATCATGCCGATGCCCGTATGCTGCATACCCATACCACCAAACGCGCCGTTCATGCCCATCATGCCCGTCGGCTGTGCCTGCAGGAGAAAGCTCTGCTCAGCAGGCACATTGCTAAAGATGTTCTGGCCTCCGTCATTGTCGATGCTGGCGAAGAAGTCCTGCAGATCCTGGTTGGCGGTGGGCGGTTTGAGCTTGCGCTCCAGCTTATCGGGTTCCTGGATGGTGATGTTCTTCTTGGACTCGCTCTTGGGCACGCTGCTGGAGGTGGTGGAGATGGGACGTGCAGTGGATGCGGACGGCGTACCGTCGGCAATGCGCTTGTTCTCCTTGTACTCTTTGCGGTTCTGCTCGAAGTTCGGATCGCGCAGGTACTCTTCGAGCGCACCTGCGAGCGAGACGGGAGCATGCTTGAGCGACGGAATGGCGAGGTTGAGCGAGTGCGACGCCTTCTTGGCGCTGTTGAGGAAAGCGACAACGTTTTCGGTCTGGCGGCAGAAGCGGCGATAGAGTTCGAGCGCACGCTCTGCGTCCGACTTGGCCATTTCGAAGTAGTGTTCGAGGATGTTGATGACGCCTTCGTTGATGGCGGTGTAGATGGCGAGGAGGTCCTTGAGGGTCATGCGGAAGGCGGACATGACGAGGTCGTCGTTGAGGTCGTCGAGGAAGAAGGAGCACTGCATGAGCACGCTGGCGACCTTTTGGGTGGACGATACCTCGCGCAGCAGGCCCTTTTCCACCGAGAGCTTGCGCAGGCGGTTCGAGTTGCTCGCGCCGTTGGCGTGGGCGCGCGAGCGGTCCGAGGAGCGGATGACGTCGTGCTTGAGCTCGCGGTAGGCGCGCACGCGCTCGTCGAGGTACTGCGCGTATACGGAGAGCGTCTGCGGTGCCGAGACGCCCGACCAGCTGTTGGAGGCGACGTTGCGCAGCCGGATGTTGCCGGCGTCCGAGGCGAGGTGCGAGAGCACATTGTCCACCTCGCCGTTGCGGATCATGGTGTGGAGGATGACGAGCGACTTGAGCACCACCGTGGCGTTCGAGTCGCGCAGCCGCGTGCCGAGCGCACGGCACACATCCTGAAGCGAGCCATCGGTGGCAAAGGTGGTGGCAATGATCGGGTCGATGTACTTGGGCTTGATGCCGCCGGATTTGGGCTTGGTGGCGCCTTTGACCACCTTGTCGTAGCTGGACATGGCGGCGGTGGCGGTGGGAGCGGCCGTGGCGGCGGATGGACTGGCCTCGAAGGGGAGCGGTGCGGACGCGCGATGCTGAGTGCAAGGTGGAGATGATGGAGGAAGGTATGGATGGACCGGCCTCAGCAATCTCACACGCTCCACAGCGCTGCACACCGCTGCACAGCCCAGCCAGCCTTTGAGCAAGTGGTGAGCATCCGTGCGCCGCTTCTGCCCATCCGACCGACCGAGCGAGCGGCGGTGGGATTTCGTCATTTTCGCCCATTTCGCCCACAGCCTGCGCCCTCTCACACTCGCCGCCTCTGCAACTTCCACATCCAACGCCGCTCGGACAGCCGGTCGGAACTGAATCTCCCGATCTCATCACCCTCACCTCAAGAATTGAGAACAAGTACATTATACAAATACATGGACACGTCGCTCTGCTGCGGCGCTTCACAGCGAGCTCTGCACCTTGGGCAGCAGCGTCTCCTTGAGAAACTTTTCGAGCTTCGTCGCGCTCTTGGCGTACGGCGACGAGGCCGGATTGTAGGCGCGGCAGTTGTCAAAGATGAGCTGCGCATCCGCGGTGAGTTCGTCCACGTTGGCGTACTGGTTGTTTTCCAGCTTGGCCTCCATAGTGGACAGATCCATGGGATTCTTGATCACGTCGTAGTAGTCCGTCACCTCGTCGCCGTTGACCGGATTGACAAACGGCCATGCGCTGCCGTGGCCGTTGAGCTCCACGAGGATGTGGCGCATGACGGCAAAGTGCGGCCCGCGCTTCGGCCGGCGGCTCAGCTCGTCCATCTCGGGCGTCCAGCCGCTCTCCTTGAGTCCCGGCACCTCGCTCGGCTCCACCAGGAACGTCGCCGTCGGATCTTCTTCGCCGTTCTGCTGGTCGCGCTTCGCTGCACGCTCCGGCTTGGCCACCGTACCGTCCGGATTCTCGATCAACCCTTTGAGCTGGATCAGTCGCTGGCGGTTGTGCATCGCCTCGAGCCCCTTGTGCACCACATGCGAGCGGCTGATGCTGCGGATCTTGGCCAGCACCATCTCCTTCTGCTTGGCTAGCATGTCCTGCACCTCCAGATACTTGACGCGTGGCACCATGCTGCACTGCATCAGTGTACCGCCCTCGTAGTCCTTGATGTAGCCCACCCACATGGACCGGTCCAGACTGATCTCCTTGGTGAAGCCCTGCTTCTTGAAGTAGCCGATCGCATAGTTGTCTGCGTACGTCAAAAAGTGCATCACGGGCGACGACGCCTTGACGTGGTCCTTGACGTGGTTCATCAGATGCGATCCGTACCCCTTGACCTGCTCCGTGCTCGTGATGGCGCAGAAGACGATCTCGGCAAACTTGCGCTGCTTGAACGGACGGTACGTGATGCCGCCCACCACCTGCAGTCCGCGCTTGACAATCGCCACGCTCTGGTGGTTGCGGTCAAACACCAGCCGCGAGATGTACTCGCGCGGCATCTTGGGCAGCTGCCGCTGGAAGATGTTCTTGAGACCCGTCAGCAGGATCATCGACTCGTGGTCGTCGTCGTTCGACACCACCCGGAACTGGATCAGCCCCGTGCGCTCCTCGATCACTGCAGGTCTTTCCTTGCGCGGCGCAACCCCCTCTTCCGCCGCCGACGCTGCACTCTTCGGTGCCGGCTCCATCTGTTCCTCCAAGTCGATCGCCTCTTCTTTCACCTCGCCTTTGCGCTCCCCTCCGTCCTTGGCCTCGCTCTCTTCCTCTGCCGGCCCGGTTTCGCCGTTGGTGGATGCTTGTGCGGCGGCATTGTCCGCATTGTCGCCGCCTTCGCCCACCGCAGCGGCGTCAGCGGCGTTGGCTTCCTCGCCCGACTCGTCGCTCAGATCCGTTGACACGTTTGCGTCCGCCGTCGACTCGTTTGCCAGGTCCGAGGAGGCCAGCTTCCTCCGCTTGACATCGTACCGACCGTTCGAGGCAGCCGGCGAGGCGTGGCGCGACGCCGGATTCGAGTGCGCCACCGTCATCTCTGGGCTCGACAATCGGCTCGACGTCGCCACTGAAGCTTCGCGATCGCGCGACCGCGACCTGGAGCGCGAGCTCTCGCGCAGCTTGCGCTTTCGGTTGAGGCTCTGCAGCAGAGGTGTCGATGAGTGCGGCGCTGCGGGCAGCGTCTGCGATGCAGGATGTGGGCTCGGAGTCGCATCGGGTGCCGTGCTGAGCTGCGACCCCGGGCTCGACGCCTCGATGAGACCGTCCGCACCGACGGGCCGCATCTGCTTGCGCAGCGACTCAATGTCGGCGTCGACGTAGTCAAAGTCGAGCAGCTTGTGCTTGTCTTCGAGCAGCTCGTCGAGGCGCACGGCTACCTTGCCTCTGCGCGTCGCCTCCTCGTCGTCAGTGTCGCTGAGCGCTGCGTGCTCCTCGATGCTCCGCCCGCACGTGTCGCACGCCACGGCACCCCAATCCGCCTTGAGCTTCCCATCGTCGACGGCGCGCGTCTCGTGTCGGGAGCTGCGCGAGACCGGATCCTCCACCACCTCCTCGTACTCGGACGGTTTGAAGCCAGCGCAGCTGCGCACATCTGAGCTCGTGCCTGCGGAAGCGGAAGACGATGGCGTGTGCCTGGCGATCTTGATGAGCCGCTGGAAGGGTGTGAGTCGGTGCAGCGACTTTGCGCCCGATGGGTATAGAAGAGGCATGGTGGCGATGGCTGCGTGGTGTGGGGAAGCAAAGATGCAGGTTTGGTGTTGGTCTGCATCTCCAACAGCGCGTCGGCTCGCCGGACGCAATGCCCGCATCCCGATCCTCCAAATCCGATTCTGGTCAAATCGGCAAGATTGGCAACCAACTGTCACGCGGCTGAGCCTCACCTTTGTCTGCCTCCTCCACCACCTTCCGCCTTCACTCTCATCCACTCTATCTCTCAGCTTCGACTTTTTCCTTCTGCCTTTTGGTCTGGTCGCGCATTGCTGTGCGGCGTGCGATCTACGAGCACGATGTACTGCCTTCGGTGGTGGATCCCGCTGTTCCTGCTGCCGTTTCCGCACACGTCGCCTTTGTTCCTGGTGCTCTTCCTCGTGTCGTTTGCACTGCATTCGCAGCCATGCATCTACTGCGCACTCATCCTCACGGGTCTCTTCACAACCTCGTCCAACTGGTATGGTCCCACATCCACCATCGTCCCCGCCATCAATGCTGCGAACGACACCGCACAGCCACGCGCGAGCTATGGCTGGATCGACCTTGGTCTCTCGGGAGGCAACGGCTTTTTCAACCCCCTAGCTCGACCACGACCCGCCTCAGCACCAACACCACCTGCGAATGAGGACAAAGCAAAAGAGGTCGAATTTTTCAAGCTGGCCATACCCTGGTCGCACCTGGAATGGAATGTGCCCAAGCGGTTTCATGTCGGGCCGAGCAAGCACCAGGGCCTGGGCTTCTGGATCGACCTCGGCTCAAAGCTCGACCCACCAGCTAAGCCAGCTACACCAGCAGCATCCACGCCATCTCAGACCGATACATCATCGCAACACACGGAGCTCTGAACGACCCAACCGCGCATGCATTGCACTTATACCCGTACCCGCTCACCGCACGCCTTCGCAATCCAACCCCTACTTTGTGGCATGAGCAAACTGCCGAATGTGACGATCGTTGTAATGGCAGGAAAGATCGAAAGGAGGTGTCTAGTTCGCTTCGTCGGTGTCGCTGATCTCTGTAATGTCGGGCGAGGCAGCCTCGCGCAGTCTGGCAAGCAGGGTCTGGGCGACCTTTTTCTGTTCGGCCTCGTCGGACTCGGTGTCGTCTTCGCCCGAGACGCGATCGGCGAGTTCGAGCTTTCTCTCGCCGAGTGCATGGATGTCCTCGTCGATCGTGCCGCGGCTTAGCAGCTTGACGACGGTGACCGGCTTGGTTTGACCCATGCGGTACGACCGATCTGCGGCCTGCTTGTCGTTGTGCGGATTAAAGTCCTGGTCGAACAGAATCACCCAGTTGGCGGCAATCAGGTTGATGCCCAATCCACCGGCCTTGGTCGAGAGCAGAAACACGGTGATGGAGGGATCGTTGGTAAACTGATCCACCAGCACCTGTCTGTCTTCGACCTGGGTGGATCCGGTGAAGCCGACGTATTTGATGCCCATATGCTCCAGACAGACGCAGAGGATGTCGAGCACCATGGTAAACTGGCTGAAGATCAGGATGCGGTCTCCCTGCGCCTGGATCTCAGGGATGAGTCGTTGCAGCGCCTGGATCTTGCCCGAGTCCATCCACTCGCGCGCGGGCAGCACGTGCTTGCGCGTAGCCGGATACGTCTGCGCCGAAAACGACAGCTGCGCATCCGTGTTGATGCGCAGATCCTCCTTGACATGCTCAAAGGCATAGTCGGCATAGTCCGGTTCCTTCATGAGGTCCCTTGCCATGGCGTCGATCTTGGCCTCGTCAAACAGCCGCCGCGTCAGCAGCGGATGGTTCGCCGCCTTGCGCAGCTCCATCAACACATGCCCGCTCTCCTTGCTCCCCGCCGCCTTGGTCGTCTTGCTACGCGTCGCGGCGGGCTCGGATG
Source organism: Moesziomyces sp. F16C1 (assembly GCA_003004725.1). Taxonomy (NCBI): domain Eukaryota; kingdom Fungi; phylum Basidiomycota; class Ustilaginomycetes; order Ustilaginales; family Ustilaginaceae; genus Moesziomyces; species Moesziomyces sp. F16C1. The sequence continues at coordinate 209,157 of NXFS01000019.1, forward strand.
CTTCGGCGGCTGCCACGCGCTTGGTTCGCGCCACCGCCTGCGCATACACCCTCCGCTGCGCCGGCGTCATATCGCAGTACTCGACGCGCACCGTCTTGGTGGTCAGATCGGTCAACACGCGGTCCTTGAGCCGCCGCAGCACAAACGGATGCATCATCTTCTTGGCGCGATCCACGCGCTGCTTGGACAGCTGGTTCTGCTGCGCGCCCGGCTTCACCTTGAAGATCGCCGCGAGCGCCTCCTCGGCGTCGGAAAAGTAGGCGGGCATGATAAAGTTGAGCAGCGACACCAGCTCCTGCAGGTTGTTCTGCAGCGGCGTGCCCGTGAGCAGCAGGCGCCAGTTGGTCTTGAGCCGCAGCAGCTTTTCGTACTTTTGCGACTTGCGGTTTTTGAGCATGTGGCCCTCGTCGAAGACGCACACCTCAAACCCGCCGGCACGGCAGTCTTGTTCGTCGCACCCAGGCTTGCACTCGCTGCGCCCACAGCCCCTGCGGCCGAACTTGCGCAGAAAGCCGTGGTCCTGAGGCCCGCCCGCCGCCATGTCGTACGTGGTGAGGATCACCTCGAGCTCCGGATCCGCCGCGAGCTCTTCGCGCAGCTCGACGCGGTCCTTCATGGAGCCGTAGTACTTGCGCACGCTGATGCCCGGTGCAAAGAAGCGGAATTCGCGATCCCAGTTCTCGAGCACCGAGCTGGGCGCCACCACCAGATGCGGTCCGCGAATTCCTAGGTCCTTGAGATGCGCAAAGAATGCAATCACCTGCGCGGTCTTGCCGAGCCCCATCTCGTCGGCAAGGATGCAGCTGGTCTTCTTGCGGTAGAGGAGGTTGAGCCAATTGACGCCGACGAGCTGGTAGTCCTTGAGCGTGACGCCGTCGGCGAGCAGGCGCGGCTGCTCGTCGAGGTAGAACTTGTCGGCGACGCCCTTCTTGATGCTGGCGAGGTTGAGTGTGCTGGCGGGCGTGCCCTCGCGCGAGCCTGCAGCCGAGGCGGCCACCGAAGCCGTGACTGCGGGCGAAGCGAGGCGCGAGACGGTGTGGCTCGCATCGGGCAGCCACGAGGCCATGGCGTCGGTGAGCTCGCGGCCGATCTTCTCGCACTTTGCAAGCACCTCGTCCACCTCGTAGTAGCCAGCCATGAGGTCCTTGCACTGGTGGAAGAGGCGCGGCGTGACGCCCTTGGCGGCCTTGCTGCCGAGCTTGTCCTCGACGTCGTCGGCGTGGGCGAAGGGGCGCAGCGCGATGATGGTGTCGGCCTGCTGCGCGTTGCAGTTGGTGGTGTCCATGAGCGCATTGGCGTCGGCTGTGTTGAACCACTTGACGGCGGCGCGGTCCTCCTTTTCGGCGCGGTCGTGGCCGTCCGATTTGTCGTCGTCGGAGCTGAGCTCGATCGTCTCTTCAACACGCTTCTTGGGCTTGGACGGCTGCGCAGCCGCAGCAGCGGCAGGCGCGCGTGATGATGCCGGCGTGGAAGAGCGCGAATTGGAAGCGGCCACACTGGACTGCCTCGACCTGTCGGAAGCAGCAACACTGGCCGATGCGGGGCGTGGGAGAGCATCGCGAGCGGGCTTGAGGCTGATGGTCTTTGTGGTTACGACGCTGGGTCGCGATGCGAGGAGCTGGAGCGTCTTGTCGATGTTGCCTCTTGTTTGGCGCAGCGCTGCGATGATGCGTTTGGGCTCGAGGAGCGGTTGGATCTGGATGATGCGTCTGGCCTTTTGCTTCAACTCCTCTTCCGACATCGGGGCTGGCAGATGCGCCTGTTGTGTGGCTGCGGCAGACTTTGTTGGTGATGGTGTTGGCTTCGTCGCCGTCGTGGTGGTGGTGGTGGTGGATTGCGGCCGTTGCGGTGCGACCTCTTGGACTTCGTCGTCGCTGGCATCGCGACCGTTGGCGGTGCTTGCATTGTCGCGCTTGTCGCCGCCGCTGCTGCTCATACGGCTGGTGTCGGCAGTGGAAGTCGGGGAGCGGCTGCGTGTCTCCTCGGACGGCTCACGTGAGCGGTTGCGCGAATTGCCACCTCGCACCAAACGGCGCTTCTTGGGTTTGGGTTCGTCATCCGCAGACGACTCGGGATCCGAGAGGCCTGAGCTGTCGTCGTCGGAGACTACAATCTCGCGCTTGGCGTCGTTGCCGTTGTACTTGAACTGCTGGAGGCTTGAGCGGAAGGAGGAGGAGCCCGGCTGGGAGGTGAAGGCGGTGCGGCTCATGGCAGAGGCGTTGGTGGCGTTCATGGCGGAGCGGAACGGGTGGGCGGACATGGTGGGCGTGGGCGAGGCGACGATGGGGCTCGAGTCGAGGCAGATGATGCGGGGCGCCGTGGCTGAGTTGGCATGGGCTCGAGGCGGAGTGGCGGGTTCGATGGGATCGTCGGTGGTTCGACGTTGGTGGTGCATATGTGGGGTTGTGGACGTCGTGAGGCTACGCTTGGCTGAGCTGCTTTCGAGCGGGTATCGATGTGCACGGCGACTCTAGAATGCACAACAGGAGGTTGTCCAAGCGGAGCGGGAAGAAAGAGTGGTGGTGGTGGAGGTGCTGAGCGGACGCCGTGTGGTGTTCGTGTTTGGCAGCTGCTCGCAACCCGGGCAAAGTGCTGTGCTGCCCAACATCGCCCTCTGCTGTTCGGGTTCGGCAGGATTCCGGTAAGCGCGGAGTGAGAGAGGAGCGACTCGAACTTTTTACGCAACGCGTGACGCACCTCTCAAAATGAATTTTTCGAGCGTCACAGAGAGCGGCGCGCTGTCCGACGTGTCAGTGTGCCTCTTTACGCGTACATTTCATTTCGCCATTAGCCGCGCCGGTGCAGCATAGACCCGTCCTCCAACGGGTATTCCAATCGACACACACGACAACGACACCACGCTTCATCAAGAGACATGCATTCGTTCGATTCGAAATAATCACATTGCTAAACACTTCCAGCCAGCCGCATCACTTGCGCTGGCCGTACGCCTTGGTGGCATAGTCTCCGCCCTCCACAATGATGTTGGCGGGGGTCTGGGGCTTGCCGCTAAAGTAGTTGGTGAGGATCTCCTTGACACCAGCAGCGTATCTTGCCTGGGCGTCGATGGAGGTGCCCGAGATGTGGGGGGTCATGGCATTGCCGCCGACACCGTGCTCGTACTTGACGGCGCTCTTCATGTGGTAGAAGTCGTGCGAGGGCTCGGGGGGCTGTCGGTCGGTGACGTCGCCGCCGTAGCCTGCAATGTGGCCGCTCTCGAGCGCGGCGCGGATGTCGGCAGCATTGACGATGGCGCCTCGTGCGGTGTTGACGATCCAGGCGCCCTTCTTCATCCACGAGAGCTTCTCGGCGTTGATGAGGCCCTTGGTGCCCTCGTAGAGCGGGCAGTTGATGGTGAGCACGTCGAGCTCGCCCAGGAACTGCTTGAGGTCCTCGACGCGCTGCGCACCCGTGTCCTTCTCGAGCTGCTCATTGCGCTGGTAGTCGTAGTAGGTGAGCTTGGCGCAGTCGAAAGGCTTCAAGCGCTGCAGCACACGCGAGCCGATGCGTCCGGATCCAAGCGTGCCCACCACCTTGCCCTCGAGGTCGTACGACTGGCGGGCCACCTCGGCGACGTTCCAGCCGCCCTCGAGGTACTGTCGGTTGGCGGGGACAAAGTTGCGCACGAGAACGAGGATGGTCATGACGACATGCTCGGCCACCGACACCACGTTGGAGCCCGTCACCTCGTACACCGAGATGTTCCTCTTGTTGGCCACATCCAGATCGACGTGGTCCGAGCCGACGCCGGCGGTGATGCAGCACTTGAGGTTCTTGGCCGACTCGAGCACCTCGGCGGTGAGGTACGCCGGGTGGAAGGGCGTGGTGATGACGATCTCGGCATCCTTGACGTGCTTGCGGAACTCCGAGTCGGGCGTGTCCTTGTCGGCGGTGACAACGAACTCGTGGCCCTGCTCCTTGAGCCAATCAGCGATGCCGAGCTTGTTCTCGACGGTGCCGAGCAGACGAGGCTGCTCCTCGCCGTACTTGCCGGCAGTGTAAAGGACAGCGAGAATCTGGATACAATTGAGGCAACATGGACCGTCAGTGTCGGGAGCCGATACAAGCAGAACAGCAAACAGCACCCAGGGGGTGTGCTCGAGCTTACCTTGACCATGTTGGGCTTTGTGGTGGAAAAGTTTCGAAAGGTTGAAGTATAGCGGGGGATGGTTGTGCGGAGAAGAGATGCCCGAGCAAACATGGCGAAGGCTTATATCTAAGAGGTGCGGGGCTGTAGGAGCAAGGCGGATTCGCGTAAGTCAAATGAACCGTTGACCGCGGCAGCCACGACCGAGCAAGAAGTCATGCCCTCTCAAACGAGCGCAAATGGGCAGGCGGCCGGGCGGGTCGCCCCGAGGCAAACACCGAAAGAGCCATGGTCAGTGCGGACAACGGCCGTTCACTTGGCCTGGCTTGGCTGGTTGCTGGCTGTGGCAGCGCCGAAGAACGAACAAAGCCAAAGAGGCATCGAGACAGCTTGGTGCGCTGCGGTGCGGTGCGGGAAAGCCGAGAGCACGTTATGACAGCTGCGGCGCGCCAGCCGAGCAGCGGGGGAAGTCAGTCTTCCAGTGTGGAGGCAGCCCCTCCAAAAAAATTGGAATTGCCCGGTGCACGGACGGCGGCCGCGAGGCGCTTCTGCAGCTGTGTTCTTTTTTTCGGAGCTTACGGCCGACGTCCGAAAGTGCCACCCAGTCCATGACATCTTGCCGCTATTCTCCACTCGGCCACCCCGGCGCTCGTCAGAAGCACGTCAAAGCCCGCAAGACGCGGGGATCCACGCATCTATCGCCCCATACACGGGGAAATCACGGCAAACGTCTGACGCTCGCAAGCAACTATTCTTGGAGCCGACCGACGTGACTGCTTCGACAGCCGCGCCTCGGACGATCCTCGTTGCGCACCAGCATCATTCGGTGCTCTCCAGTGCCTCTGAGGGGCCTCTGAGGGGGGGGGGGGCGAACGCTGGCTTGGATTAGCCGCAACGCGGACAACACTTGCTACTGCGGCACCAACGATCGCATCGGCGCCTGCAGATGCCATGCCGAGTGACTAGCGCCGACACGCCAGATGTAGGGCTGCTGTGAGCTGCATGGCAAAAGCAATGCACTGCAAGACCATCGTGACACGGCTTTGCGCCCCACGCCGCCCGGACAAGGGCCTCGGACCTTTCGTGAGCTCCCTGTCCCAACCTTGGACGTGCCTCCTCTTTCGGGCCTTTTCGGGCGCTCGGTGCTGAACGTAGCACGCACGTGTCGGTGTCGTATCGCACTCACTCACAGTGTACAGATTGGGCTGTCGATGTCGAATCGGAATCGTTCTTCTCGGAGTAGGCAATGGCAGGCTTGGAAGTATGGAAAGCGATGAAGATGAGGTCGGCAATCTCAAAGGTGTCTGTCTATATACGCCCTGTCACCGCTCACAGGAGCACGCCAGCCGATGACGGTTGCGAGCATAAGACCAACGCCACGCGCACTTGGCTATCGGCTCGAGCTCAGCCGCCCATCGCGATCGTGGCATGCAAGCAGCTCGTTGGGTGCTCGCTTGGCCCGTCGGTACCACTCAATGCGACTTGCGCGCTCGGACCATTGCATCGCGAGGCATCACGAGGCGCGCAAGCGATGAGTGAGCGTGGCATTGCAAGCCACCGCCTATCGCCGATTTCCCACAGCGCAAGCCCAATCGGCTTACCTGTGCCAAAAATCGGCGATATCGACGGTGGGAATGGCACGGCGCGATGCGGAATGGCTTCATCGTGCAGCTCGAAATTTCCGACATCCGCACTTTCACCCGCATGGCTGTGTCCCCCACCACATTATGCTTGCTCGCACCTTGCTTATCTGCCATCATCTTCACATTGCAACGCACAAAGATGACGACGACCAGCAAGCCGGTTCCATCCGTGATTCGTCCAGGCAAGGCACCCGAGGGTCCACCAGGGTGGGAGGAACGTCGCATCGAAAAGCAGATCAACGACCAACAGGCTCAAGAGAAGCGCAACCACCGTCGTGAAAGCTCCACCGGCCTTGCGGGCATCAAGGAAAAGGTGCACAAGATCGGTGAAAAGATGCACCTCGTCGAACCAAAGGACCCCACTCAAAGAACAGCTGCTCAGCTACAGGTATGTCAACCACATAATGCAACTCGACAATCGAGCCAGATTCTGACCATCTTTCGATGTGTTCGTGCGCGACTAGGACGCTTCGACCATGCCGGAGAAAGCTCCCATTGATCAGTGACCTTGACCCTCACTACGGACAATCATTACTCTTTGGACAATTGCCTGACAATTCCACATGTATTTGTATACTTTGGCTTCCGATGTGGCGGGTTGGGGGTTTTACGAGCGATAGATTGCGTCGGAAGTGACTGCGACATCGCGGATCTGTTCGACGTCGTGCACTCTGAGCACATCGGCACCGGCGGCGATGGCAGCGACGCATGCAGCGGCTGTGGCGTACACGCGCTGTTTGGGATCCTGCTTGCCCGTGATGTGGCCGAGGAACTTTTTGCGCGACACACCGATGAGCATGGGGAATGACACGAGCGAGCAGCACGGTCTCTGGCTCAGCTCGGGCGAGCGAACAGGCCCATCGCGAGCCGGAGTCGCTGCACCCGAATATGCGTTACCCCTGCCCTTATTCGACTGGGCCACTGCTTCGGGCTGCGTCAAGCGCGCCAGATCACGCAGCAGCGTCAAGTTGCCCGCACTGTCCTTGGCAAACCCGATGCCCGGGTCGAGCACAATATTCCATCGACGAACACCAGCTCGCAGTGCACGGTCGAGTCGCACCTCCAGCTCCGCACGCACCCCGGCAACCACGTCGCCACCCTCGTACGAAGTGAGGCCGTTCATGCTCTTGCTGTCGCCGCGCATGTGCATCAGAATGTATGGACATCGTGCGCGCCTAGCCACCTCGAGGATCGCAGCATCCCGCTCGCCACCCGATACATCGTTGATCATGTCCGCCCCCGCGGCAAGCGCAGCCTCGGCGACCGAAGCGCGGAACGTGTCGACAGAGATGGGCACCGTAAGGCCCGCAGTGCGCATGGCTCGAATCACCGACACCACGCGCGCCGTCTCCTCGGCCGCATCCACCTCGACCGCGTTCGGAGCCGTGCTCATCCCGCCCACATCCAGCACATCCGCACCCTGCTCCACCATCTTGACCGCCGACCGGACGGCGTTTTCGGCAACCAGATTGTCGCCGCCGTCGGAGAACGAGTCGGGCGTGGCATTGATGATGCCCATGACAAACGTCTTGGATCCCCACGTCCACGTCTTGGTATCTGTGGATGGTTGGGATGCGCGCGTGCTGGGCGATGGGATGGGCAGCACCTTGCGGATGCCACTGGGCACGTAGTCGGGCGACTTTTGGAGCATGACGAGCAGCTGCGACATGGTGCGCGAGTACGTCGGATGCTCAAAGTCAGGCAGGATGTCCTTGAGCGGCTCGAGCACGAATTCGCGCTCCTTGATGCCCGGATGCGGTACCACCAGCCGCGGCGCATCATCGATCTCGAGATGGTCGTAGATCAGAATATCGAGGTCCACCGCTCGCGGGCCTTTGTCCGGCACGCCCGTCTTGTCGCGTCCGAGCTTGACTTCGATGGACTGGGTGAGCGCGAGCAGCTCGTGCGGACTGAGCTTGGTGGCGATGCGGCACGCGGCGTTGAGGAACTTGGGCTGATCCAGCACGTACATCGGCGCCGTCTCGTAGAGGAAGCTCGTGTCGACGAGCTTGCAGTCGGCGGCCTCGCTGAGCGCCTGCACCGCCGCCTCGATGTTCGCCGCGCGGTCGCCGACGTTGGAGCCGAGCGCGATGGCGGCGACGTGCCAGCCCGACTCGGAGTCGAGCGCGGACATGGACGCGGCACGCGGCGACGTGCCGTTGAGCGCCGAGGCGATCTGGGTATGGATGGATGTCGAAGATGGGGCAGCGCTTTGGGCGGCGTCGGGACGAGTCTGTGCGCGGATGCGCTGTTCCTCGAGCGCGGCCTCTTGCTCAAAAAAGGCGCGCGTGCGTTCCACCTCGACTCCTGCGCTGCTGGCGAACATGATGGCGCTGGGCTTGTCGACGCTGACGCGGATCTTCTCGACCTTGTTCTGGAGCACGGCGACGCGCGCTATCGAGGTGGCGAGGCTCTCGACGGTCTTGTACGAGCTTGCCTCGACGTAGGCCGAGATGCTGCGCACGATGGTGCGGTAGTTGTGCTGGCGATTCACCACATCGACGACGCCAACGGTGGAGTTGACCGACTCCTTGGCGCGCGAGAGGCCCGAGTAGACGACGAGGTTGAGCTTGACGTTCTGCTTGTCCTCTCTCTCCCACGGGTTGACGCCGATGATGGTGTTGATGATGAGGTCGCGCACGATCACCTTGTCCTCGAGAGCGAGCGTAGACGACGGCACCAGTCGGAGCTCGTCGAGAGGGTGAGTGGCAGCATCGAGGTCGGCGGGTACGGGGCGAGCATCGACGAGCATGTAATCGTCACGAGTGCGCGCAATCTGCACTCCGGCCGAAGCCGCATGTAAAAGAGAGCGCGGCTTTTCGACGTTGAGCGTCACCTTGGGTGCATGGAGCACAAAGAGGCAGACCTTGGCGAGGCCCTCTGCGAGCGCCTCGAGGCTGCGATAGCGATGCGCGGCACAGTGAGCCTCGAGCTGCTTGACGAGGATGCCGTAGTGGATGCTGTGTGGCAAGTGGTCCGACTTGCCGGCCATCGAGACGTCGGTGTGGACGCGCGCATCAATGGTGACGGGCTGCGCCTGGACACGCTCCCAGTTGTCGACGCCGACGATCATGCGAACCTCGAGCTTCTTGACGACGATGATGTCGGGGAGCGACATGGATGCTGTAGATGACGCCATGGTCGAGTATCGGCGGTGGCGCCACGGAGACCGAGCTGCGTCGAAGAGGTGGCGCTGGCTGGGTTTGGGAGCTGCTGTGACGAATCGCCCGATGGCGAACGGGAAAGAGGCAGAAGGGAAGTTCAAAAGTGTGCCAGGCGAGATCCGCATGCCATCACTGCTGGCGCATACTGTCTCGAGCCGGCTGATTCCGATGGGGGGCGCAAAGCAGCAGCGACAGTGGTGATCAGTGGTGAAGAGTGGTGTCTAGTGGTGGGAGCTCAACGTCGGAAGCCAGCCGGATCTCTTCGCACGAGCCGCGTGATAAAGTTGGCTCAGCTCCGTCGCCCTCTCGGCCCTTCCGAGCGCTGAGGACGCATGACCTCTGACTCTGACTCTGCCTTCTCTCTCTTCCCTTCTTGAGATTTTTTCTCTTCGGAATTGCTGCCAGGAAGATCTCTTTCTCAGAGATAACTTGGTTAGAGCGCCGCAGGGTCCGCTCTTGCTCGCTACCACCCCCGCACGCGCCAAAAAAGAAAAAGAAAAAAGCCACATCAAAATCCAGAACAAATGGAGCCCAAAAAAAGCTCCTGTAAACGCAGAGAAAAGCTCAGTCGCCGCCGCCTGCTGTACCCGCTCAGCTCGGGCAATTTCCAGGTTCAAATCAAAGGAACTGAGCGTCCTTATTCACGCGGCAGCGGCAGTCACGGCGGCCAGGCAGCATCGAATGACCCTCACCACACCTCCATCCAGCTCGCCAAGCTGCCAGATTGCCATGCACCCTTGACCCCGATGGCCCAGTCTCGCCGCTATCCAAACAACCGTGCAAGCTGTCGGTAGCAAAGTGCCAGGCCTTCCTCCTACACAACGCAGTCGCTACTATCGCTCTTGGCAGCTTCCATCCCTGCCTCCCCGCGGCGCTCTCACTACGATCCGGCGACATGGTTCATACGGCTCGCTCCATCTACCTCGACTACAAATGAGCTCCGTACTGGTAGCTTCGACATCCAGCTCACCGTGAACGCACTCCGGCGCTTCTATACCACAAGCACACAGCGCCGCGCCCAGCATGCCGTTCCAAAGATCCAGCAGTGCTGCCTCCACACAGCTGCTCTTCAAGCCAACTTCGGCACTCGGCCCAAGCGACTTTGCATCGTCTTCCGCAGCAATCGTCCCAAGCAAGTCGGCTCTGGCTGAATCGTCTTCCAAGCCACGCGAATCATCCCTCGGCGGACAAGAGGCCGCACCAGCTCGCAAGCAGCACCACGTCTCGTTCCAAGAGCATCCGGAACATGCAGAGCCACAGCCAAAGCCAAACAGAAGGCGCGAACGCAGCCATCGCTCGTCGCAGTCGAGCTCGCGCCCCGATGCTTCCGAGTTGAACACCAAGGGCTCCGAACACGGCAGCGCAAGGCAATCCGCCTCGCGTGCCTCTTCCCGTCACAGCCGCAACGATCCCAGCGAACCCGAGTCGTCCAAATCCGCCGGCGCAGAGAGCGCGCTCACCACATCTACGCGCTCGCGCAGGCAAGGACGCCGTGGCAACGACAAGCGTTCCAACCGCTCGCAGCGTGCGCCCTCGGAGGCAGCCACGGCCACCACCGATCCCACCTCGGTCTCGCGACCCAACTCCAGAGCAGCCACATCCACAAAGTCCGAGGCGTCCACCTCGGCTTCCAGGCGCGATCCCCGATCCCGCGAACCCAGCGCCTCGGGAAGAAGCAGCCGCAATCAATCCAATCAGGCAGGCATCCTCCCCGACCTTCGCCTCCAAGACGCATCCCGCTCAGAGTCGGCGGCTCGCTCTCAGCACTCGGCTTCCAGCCGCCGCGACCGATTCAGCAACCGCTCGCACGACACTCGAAGCGTGCCTGGCGATGCTCCCACCGCTCGCGATGGCCGCCAGCTCTTCGATCCAAGGCGCGACGATCCTGTCAAGTTTGCCTCGCAGCAGAGACTGCAAACCGACGAGCGAGCCCGCGCCGGCTCCAGCGTCTCGTCGCCGCGCCTCGCTTCAGCGTCATCCTTGCAGCCTCAGATCCCGATGCGAAGGGATCCATCCGAGTCGTCAGGCGCCAGCCTGCTTGCGCGCAGTCCAATCATCAAGCCCTCCATCGCCGACGTCGCCTTCGCTCCGGCTATCGACCCGGCAGATCCGCGCGCCCTCCAGGCGCATGTGCTCGAAATTAAGAAAGTCTACCGATCCATCTCGGCCATGGAGACCGCATTGCAAGAGGCGCACCACTCCGAGGCCGACAAGGCGCGACTCGCCATGGCCGAATACGTCCCTCCGGACGTGCGCGATCCGTCCTACTGGATCACCATGATCAGCCGCCATCGCAGCCTCGCCGATCTGCACTCGTCGTTCTTCGAGATGACGTGTCGGCCAGAGCTTCCTCGCTCCGTGCAGGAGCTGGCCGAAACGTACAACCTGCCCTCGCGCCTGTGGCAGAATGCCTTCCACCTCATGCTCGAGAGTTTGCGCTCCAATTTGGCGTCGCAGCCTCCCAGCCAGCCCGCCAGCCGCAAGACCGAGCTGCTCGACTATCTCACCGAGTTCATCTACTTTGCCTACTCCTTCTATTCCGCCCTGCACGAGTCAGAGAGATACAAGAATTTCGGCAGGGCTTGGATCGAAAGCCTTGGCGATCTGTCCAGGTATCGCATGGCCGTCGCAAGCCTCGCCGCCAGCATGGCCATCGATGGCGGTGGCGAGGAGATCAGAAACAAGGCCCACGACGACCGCAGCCCAGTACTGGCGATCGATGCGCGCATCGATGACGCCCAAGTCGACTCGGATGCAGATGCCGATGACGATGACGACTCGCTCGATGACCACCGCGCCGAAGCCAACGGCGCCGACGCTCGCCGGCGGCACGCACGACGTAGAAGGTCCCGCCGCGGCCATCGCGATGATTTGCACAACGTCGACAAGGCGAGTATCGGCAGCGCGGCACTCGGCGACTGGGAATGGACCGAAAAGGAGACATGGCGTCAGACGGCCAAGGACTGGTACGCGCTCGGCATCACCCAGGCTCCCAACATCGGCCGGCTCCACCACCATCTCGGCGTGCTCAGTCGCGGTGAGGACGATCTGCGTGCGCTTCACCATCTTTCCAAGAGCCTCATCGCTGCCAAGCCCTTCTCCTCGGCCAAGGATAGCGTCGTTGCGCTCTTTGATCAGGAGCGCCAATCTCGTCGCATCCGACGCGGCAGCTCCGTCGAGGAGCTCTTCCTCTACTTGCACGGCCTCTTGATCACCCGCGTCCAGCTTGACGACTTTGAGCCTGTGTTCGACCGCTTCATGACCGAGCTCACCGCGCTGGTCGAGGAGCACGGTCCGGCAGGCCTGCCGCAGTCCGTATGGACCATGATGGCGACCGTCAATATTGCAGGTCTGTTTGAGCACGGCTCGGACGACTCGATGCTGGCGGATCTGCTGCTGCAGCAGTCGCACAAGTCCGGCAAACGGCCCAACCGCACGGAAAGATCGAGGGCCCATGTGCCCACGGCCATCCTCGTCAGCTCGAGCGCGACCAAGACCGACGACAACTTGCTCAGCGAGCTGCCGCGCGATGCGGAATGGGACGACCCCAGCGATGACGAAGACGAGGCGGGCGAGCAAGATGTGCAGCTCATCGCGCTCGATGCGAAAGCGCGCGGCGACGAGGCCGAGGCGGAGGCGGCCAACGATCTGCCAGACACGCTCGAACGCGCCGCCAGGCTCTGCTTCTCCATGCAGGCGCTCACGTTCGACCTGACGAGCGCCGACGCGAGCGTGCGGTCGAATCCGTACAACACGACGATCGGTACGTTTCTGCTGTCGCTGTGCCAGTCCAAGAGGGCGTTCCGCCTGTTTGAGCGCTTCGTGCCCTGGGATGCGTGGCTGCAGCGTCTCGAGAGCTCCATCGGCGTGGCGGAGCGCAGCTGGCCCAAGATGCTCGCGAGCCCGTACATCACCGCGCAGCTGCTGCTGCCGGAAGACTACTGCCTGCGCGGTATCCTTGGGCTGTCGCGTCATCTGTACGACCGGCACCTGTGGCGGTCGACGACGAACGAGGGCGGCTTGTCGGCGTCGCATGCGTTTGCGAACGAGGTCGAGGTGCTCGATGCTGAAGATGGCGAGCTTTACACGCGCATTGAAACGGCATGGCGCTCGGCAGCTGCGCGCAGGGGAGAGCGCGACGAGGCATCGCCGACGCTCGACACCGTGCGCATCTACCGCATGGCGTTTGTGGCGCGCAAGCTCGCCAAGGCCGGGCGCGGGTTCGAGCTGGACGGCAAGACGTCCAAGCTGTCGCTGTCCAAGATGCTGCAGACGCGGCTGCTGCGGCGTCAGATGGAGGAGGAGCAGCGCGAGCTCGAGGCGCGCATCCAGCAGCTGCGTCTGCAGGCGGCGGATCGGGAGCCGGCGTCGGCGCGCTTCGAGGAGCCCGCTTCGGCCCAGTACCAGGAGCCGGCGCAACCGGAGGATGAGGACGACTTTGACAGCGACTGGGAGGAAGACGAGCCGGCGGCGGCGCGCGAGCGCGTGCACAGCCTGGACGCCATTTTGCCGACGCCCGAGGGCGCCGATGCGAGCGACGAGATCCAGGCACTGCATGCACGCAGCTGCTACCTGCGCGACGTGCTCAGCAGTGTGCGCAGCACGCTCACTCGCGGCAGAGGCGGATCGGCGGCCCAGAAGCGGGGCACGCGGGTGGGGCGTAGCAAGACCGAGGTTGCGGCGCATGCGTGCGAAAACATCGTGCGCGGGTACACGGTGTTGGTGGTGGATACGAACATCATTGTGACGCCGGGCGAGGTGATTGCGCAGCTGATCGAGTCGCAGCGCTGGACGCTCATCATCCCGCTGGCGGTGATTACGGAGTTGGATGGGTTGCGGCGCAACGATAGCGAGTTGGGACGGCATGCGGAGAACGCTATCCGGCTGCTCGAGACGCGCATCCGCACCCACGCGAAATACGTCAAGGTGCAGACGAGTCGCGGCAACTACCTCAGCGATCTCTCGTGTCGGTCGGAGGACATTGACTTCGCATGGCAGGGAGCGGGCGCAGCGATGCGCGAGGAGGATGCGCCGGATACAAAGTCCGTCGCCGCTCGCAATGTGGACGAGGTGATTCTGCGTATTCTGGCGTGGCAGAGAGACAACTTTGTGGATCGCAGGAATCTGTTGCAGGTCCCAGCAAAGCACGACGAACAGCCAACAAGTGTAGACTCGGCGCATAAGAGCGTGCTCCTCACGCTCGACCGCAACCTCAGACTCAAGGCAAAGAGTCGCGGTCTGCCCAGCATCGACGCTAGGGCCGCAGCTGCGCTACTCGAACTGCCGTAACAGCAGCATTAACTTCCAATGATACCAATTCTGTCGCCACCACGCACACGCGCAGAGAGAGAGGAGGCAGCAATGTGACATGCGAAAAGAGAACCTGTGTATATGCATTGCGGTCGTGAATCGTGCGTGGAGAGTGGGGACTAGCCCATCTTGAAGTGGAACTGTTGCCCGCCGGGGAAGCCGCCGAAGCTTCCACCGCCAGGGAAGCCTCCACCGCCACCGGGGAAACCACCACCTCCCTGTTGGAAGAACATTTCGAACGGATGGCCACCTTGGGCGAAGGGGTTTCCGTATCCACCCTGTTGACCGCCCATGGGGTCGTTGGGATCGTCGCCTGCATCGTACTTCTTTCGAAGCTCCTCATCGCCCAACACGCCCCAGGCCTCATTGATGGCAGCCATCTTTTCCTGGCTACCGCCCTTGTCCGGATGGTTCTCGCGTGCGAGTTTACGGTAGGCCTTTTTGATCGTCGCGAGCGCATCGGTTCGTTTGACACCCAGCACCTTGTAGTAGTCCTTGCTCTGGCTGAGCTTGAGACGCTTCTGAGCCGTCTGCAGCTTCTGGTGGATCGCACGGTCCGTTCGGCCACTCGCCTCAAACGCTTTGGTGAGGTCGCGCACGGCGTCTTCGTACTGCTCGTTCTGCAGCGCCACTTCGGCACGCGCGAGAACCGCCGTCGGATCGTCCGGATCGCGCGCAAGAACCAGCTCGCAGTACTTCATGGCCGTGTCCATCGCATTGAGCTCCGTGTGCGCCTTGCAGTACATGATGTATAGCTCGTGCAGCAGACCGGACTCGGCCACCGGATCCCCCTTGTACGTGGCTGGAATCAGCGCCTCTTCGTCGCCTGTCGAGACGTGGGTGGCAGAGACGATAGCCTCTTTGATCTCGTCCACCACCGTCGGCCCGCCGACCTTGCCGCCCTTGAGCGCCGAGAGCACGGCGCGATAGGACTGCGAGTTGTGGAAGTTGCGCGCCTTCTTGAGCGACTTTTCCAACGCCTTGACTTTGCGATGCAGGCGCGCACACGCCTTGTTGTCCGGATCCGAGTGCAGGCACGCCTTGAGATGGTGCAGCCCCGCGTCACGACTCTGCGATCCTGGCTCGCTCACGATAAAGTACGACAGCACCGCCAGACGGCGCAGCAGGAAGGGCGAGGGCGAGAGATGCACCACGCGCGTCCAGTCGGCCATGGCGTCTTCGACGTTGCCCTTCATGGTCTGGCAGCGGGCACGCACGAGGCGCGTCTCGAGATGCGAGGGCGACACCTTGAGCACTTCGCCGGCCATGTGGATGCAGTGGTCGACCTTGGTGGCGTCGAGTTCCTTGCCCTTGCCCTTGGCCGACTGCGCCTGCGCCTTGTCGAGCTCCTTGGCGAGCTGCTGCAGCGACCGGAGCGACGCCTGGACGAGCGTGAGTTTGGAGCGCACGCTGGCGCCCTCTGTGGTTGCAGCGGCACCGTTGTCGGCGCGCACCTTGTCGTACGTGTCGAGCGCCTGCTTGGCCTTTTCATGGTCGCCCTCCTTGAGGTAGACTTTGGCCTGCTGCAGGTAGGCCTTGTCGAACTTGGGGTTGAGGTCGAGGAGGCTCTGGAAGTCCTGCAGCGCGGCCGAGGTGCGGCCGAGCGAGAGCTGTGCGGTGGCCCTGCGGTAGTAGGTGAGCCACGACGACGGGTCGGCCTGCAGGGCAAGATCGAAAGACGAGAGCGCCTCCTGATAGCGGCCGGACTGAAGCGCGGCGTTGGCGTGGGTGAGGTGCTGGTTGGCCAGCCCCGGGTCGATGGCAGATGCAACGCCTTCGGCATGCACGAGGAGCCCAGATGTGGTGAGCCCGAGTGCGATGCACAGCGTCCACAAGAACGGAAGCAGGCTGCTCCTCATCGCGGCGAATTAGCTGTGGCTATAGTGTCAGCCGGCCAAGAAGGTGCAGGCAATGTACCTTGGAAGGGAGTGAAAGATGGGGAGAGGCTGAGCCGTCGTTGACCAGACGAACGGCCGAGGTATGTGTGTGTTGAGCGTGGCGAAGCGCTGAGCCGGATGGGTGAGGTGGGAGAGTGAGGACAGGGGTGGCAGCTGCGTTGGATTTAAGGTGGTGGAGCACCGAAGCTTCCAGCTCATGCAGCCGAGCCCCGCCACGCCCACACCGCCGCCGCCGCTGTTGTGCGCGAAATTCAAGTCTCCGCTGCTTGAGCGCTCAGGTCGCCGCAAAGGGTGCGCCGCTGCCAACGTGGAAGCCCACCAAGGCTGCATGCGGGGGTGCATACCGTCTCGCACGGTAAATCGACACTTCGAAATTTTGTTCTGGACGACGGCCTAACAGATTTGACCCGAGCGCACACAGGCCGACAACACTCCAAGGCCACACAGACCAAGCAAGTCGACTTCCAATCCATGACCGTTGCACTGGGATTGCGGGGAAAGGAGAGCAAGAGACGTCGAAGATACAAAGCGAGAACAGCTAGATAAGCAAACCCCAGCGCGCCAGGGCCGCGACCATGATGGCGAGGCCAAAGAGCAGCGAACCGTACGTGGTGGTCGCAAATCCGAGGAAGGGTAGCGATGTGGCCCAGAGCGACGAAACGATGGTGTGCAGCACAAAGAGCACAAAGAATGTGAGTCCAAATCCGTCGAACGGCGGAAGGAGCTGGAAGTGCGGCGAGAGGTCGAAGCGGTCGTGTGAGAGGTGGCCGAGCGTTCCCTGCGCATGCGTAAACGACGACGAGAGGAGCAGGCTGCTTCCGATGCTCCACAGCATGGCGTCGATGCGCCACAGCGCACACAGTGCCACAGGAATCTCTGGCAGAGGCACGCCCAGCACTGCTTCCACCTCGGAGCGCTCTTTGGCCACGAGGAAGCGTTCTACCTCCTCCTCGAGCTCCTGGTCCAGCAGCGAAATGGTTTCGGAGGAGAAGCTCGATGCGCTTGCCTGCGAGTCGGTTTCGTCGCCCGTAGCGATGGCCTCTTCGTCTACCTGCTCGACAGCCTCGTCTAGTGTACCCATGGCTCCGTACGAGCTTGGCGTGCTTGCATCGCCCACAGGCTGTACCAAGCGCTGTCGTGCCTGTTCGAGCGCTCTCGATGCAGACATGCGTCTCGCCTTGCCATTCCCGCGCCCGCTCGTTGGATTCGGCTCCGCTTCAAGACCACGTCCCGAGAGCATGCTGAATCCCGATTGACCCACGCCGGCCTGATCCGTTGGCAGGACATCCAAGTCTGGCCATTGCATCTCTGCGGCAGGATCGTGGTCGGCGGGCTTGTACAGCGCCACCTGGTGCAGGATCTGGAACGCACCAAAGCTCGCCTCGGCCAGGGCCCAAGCGATGGACGACCATGCGGCTACAAAGAATCGCGGGTCGCGGAAGCTCAGCCGCCACGCCCAGTCGGGACCGGTGATGGATGCTGCCGTGTCGATGAGATCGGCCGTGGATGCGCGATGCGCGTACTTCTCCTGGATCGGATAAAGGTATAAGGCGGTGACGAGGATGCAGCAAGCCCAGTAGAAAGAGAGTACGCGCAACGACTCGCCGATCAACGCCTGCATTGCGATTGCCGCGGTCACAATCACGCTCTCCCGTCCCGGGCCATTCTCAGTCGTAGGCAGCTGGAAGCGTGGCGAACGGGACAGCAGACGCGATGGCGAAAAGAGCCGGGGTATAATGCGGTCCGCAAATGCAAGGCACGCCTTTCGGCTGGTGTACGACGCCAGCCAGCCCACGACGCCGAGAGCGAGAGTCGACAGCAGCAGCTGGGCATCGAGAATCTTACGACACCGCCCCTTCTCGAAACCCGACTGGAACGCCGAGTCGGGCGAAGACAAAGTATGCGGCGCGTCTTGAGGCGAGTCCTGGAGATGGCAAAACTCGCGCACCTTGAGAGAGCCGAGAAGAGCCGCGATCAGGATTGCGAAGGTAGGCACGAGTGCTAGCACGTGCAAGAAGAAGAACCTGCGGTACGAGGATCGAAGCTGCCGCAGATTCGGTGGTGTGTGTACGCAGCCTGTCGACACGGACGACGACGAGAAGTCGGAAGCGTCGCCGGCGGTACCGGTGGTGCCGCGCTGGGCGCCTTTGCGGATAGGCGCCGCCATGCCAATGAATGTCGCGGCGCCGCGGCGCAAGATGCGTGTGTGGTGTGGGCGCTGATTCCAGCTGCTCGCCGCTGTGATGATGGTGGATGTGTTGGAGACGAGACGATGCAGAGCAGGCGATGCATGCGGTTGATGCAGCTGAGGTATTGGGAGTGTGACTGCGCCGGTCGGCGTGTGAGCATGTGGATCGGGCGTACATCGGGTCGAGTGTGGAGGCATCCCGAAGATTTCCCTGCAGCGCCCAGGAATTTTGAAGGCAAGGACCCTTTTTTGGCATCTGTCGGAAGAGCCGCACCCGCCATCCTTCTTTCCCTCGAGGTCCAGCCAGCACAGCACCATGCCCAAGAAGAAAGGCAATCTAAAAGCCGCCCTCAACGGCCACTTTGCCCAGCAGGAGCAAAAAGCCCGCGAAAGAGCCGCTCAAGAAGCTGCGCGGCGCAAGGCTCTCTCCGTTTCCAGGTCAGGCGACCCGCGCTCCAAGAACGCCAAACGCAAGCACGCCAGCACCGAGCGCGATTCGAGCCTCACCACTCCGGACGGGCAAGCATCATCCTCCGCTGAAAGGAGCACGGATGCTCCCGGCAAGAAGCGCAAGCGGCTGCCGCAGCCGTTCGCGCGCGACGATACGATCCTGATCGTGGGCGAGGCGAATTTCTCGTTCGCCCTGTCGTTGCTCCTGCCTCCCCGCTCGCATCCTCCATCGCAGATTCTGGCGACGGCATATGACTCCGAGGAGGAGTGCTACTCCAAGTATCCAGACGCACGCGACATCGTGGCGCAGATTCGCCGCTTGGCGGGCCGAGACGATATCGTTCTGTTCGGTGTGGACGCGGGTCAGCTCGACAAGTGCAAGCAGGTCACGGGCGCTGCCAAGGCGAAAGCCAAGGTCGACGCCAACCTTATTGATGGCGCTGATGGCGGGTCCTACTCGGGCTCTGCGAGTGCGGTCAAATCGCAACGAAGGTGGAGCAAGGTCTGGTTCGGCTTCCCGCATGTGGGTGCCGGCCACAAGGACGAGACGCGCAATGTGCTTGCCAACCAGCTGCTGCTGCTGCGATTCCTCGTCTCGGTAGCACCCTACCTCACCTCGGGCTCGCTTCCGTCGTATGCCCCTGGGAGCAGCACTGGGCCCAAGAGGCGCAGTGGGTCCGATGACGAGGATGAACCGGAAGACGAGGATGCTGATGACGACGCGCTTGATCTCGACGACACAAATCTCTCTACTGCCACCACGGACGCAGACCAGGCTGTAGTCGACGAGACCCGTGCGCGCATCTCGGCGCTGCAACCACTGCAGCCGCCATTACGTCAGGGCTCGGTACTCATCACGCTGCGCAATGCCGCGCCGTACACGCTGTGGGACGTGGCGAACCTCGCCAAGCGTCTGCCGCAGATGTTGCCCGTGATCGCCGCCACGGCGCCTGCGCTACCCAAGGGCGTCAAGAAGCCTTCGCTCAAAGACCTCACAGCCAGCGGCCTCTCGGTGCACAGCCCCAACAACCTTCATTCGAAAGCGGCGGATGCCAAGAACACCTCGCATGCCCGCGAACGAAAGTACCGCAGCTACCACCTGTGGCGCAGCTTCGAGTTCGATCCCACCGAATGGCGCGGCTACCAACACAGAAGGACCATTGGCTGGATTCAGGGCGTCAGCACGGGCGGCAACGACGATCTGCTTCGCTCGCGGTCAGCTCATCGTGCAGAGGATGGCAACGTCAGAGCGAGTAAGGCAGGCGCAGGTGAGTGCCGCACGTGGGAGTTCGGCCTTTCGTAGTCACATGTCACAGCCATCCACAATGCAAAACGACATTCCATTTCGAGGCCACTGCTTTCTAGTCAAAGCCAAAACGGTCCGGCACTGTCGCGATGAAAAGAGGTGTGGATGCATGTCAGCGTTCTGAACCTTTCAAAGGGTCGCCCGAATTTGAGAATCAGGCTGGGACTTACGAATCACAGGCGCCACGAGGCTCCAGGTGTAGATGGCGATGCAGAGCCAGCTGCTGACGACGCGCATCCACATGGCAGTGGTGCTGCGGCCGATGTATGCGATGGGTGCGCCGTCTTCGCTCGGATCAGGCGACGGACCGCCGAGGCGCACAAACCGCCAGTCGGTCAGCAGCATGGCCGTATAGCACGCCGCAATCGCGAACACAAAGTGGAAGAAGCTGTAGTTGTAGCGCGTTCCCTGGCGTTCGTCGTCGCTCTCATCCGCCACACCCAGCTCGGAGCGCGTCTCGATCTCGTCGTCGTCCTCCTCTTCGTCCAACGCCGACGCTGGGATCGCACCCGCCTCGACGGCCGCCATCAACGCCTGGATGCGCAGCGAGTCCTTCTTCGTAGGCTGATCAGACACCACGCCTGTCGATGAGTAGTCGAGCGAGTCGCGGGTCGCCAACGGTCCGTACCCCGATGGCGGACGGCTCTCGTTGAGCGCCGCTCGACGCTTTCCCACGAGCGTCGTGGATTGCGTCGCCGCGCGAGACGTCGAGTACGCAATCGCAAGGAATGTGAATACAGCACCGATCACCACCGTGGTGGTCTTCGCGCTACCGCCGCGCCCGCGCGTGATGGGGTTGCACTCGGCATTGTCGCGGTTCATCACGGCCGACGCGATGAGGTACGTGCAGTAGGCAGCCACCATGCTGCTCTGCGCCAAACCGCTCCTCGGATTGGCCTCCTGCACCTTAGGGCTGATCGAGAGCAGCGTGAGCACGACAATGAGTCCGAGATTGAGGCTGATGAAGAACTGGTTGAGCGAGCACCCGCTCGACGCAAAGAAGCCGTACAGCACGCCCGTCAGCGCGATCGTCGCCGCATACATGCCGAGCGTACTGCCGATGAGCGTGAACTTCCAAAAGTCCGACTCGGTCTGTTCCCAGCGGTCCAGACACGTCTCGGACCACGAGTGCGCAAAGTCGACCAGCAGCACCAGTCCCACCACGATGAACACCGACGCGAGGATGAGCGAAAAGTAGTTGGCCCAGAACACGAAGAAGCCGTTGGGAATGAAGAACATCAGCAGCGTAAGCAGCAGCCACAGCAGCACCTTGGGACCCCACCATCCGTTCTGGATGGCGGCACGCTTGGTGCGCGTGTCCTTGACGCCGATGAGGAGCATGCCGAGGATAAAGTGGAAGAGCGAGAGCGCAAAGGTGATGCGATGCACCGCAAGCACGCCGTAGCAGCGGTCCTTGTCCTTGCAGTCCATCTTGATGTAGTTGTACGACCACTCTTCGATCTTGTGCATCATGAAGCCCGTGAGGCTGAGCCAGGCGAGCAGCGCGTCCAGGCAGAAGATGATGGCGAATCCAACGCGCGTCGCGATCGACGACTGGCAGTTGCATGACTTGAAGAAGGCGGATGCGGCGGTGCTGGTGCAGAAGAATGCAAGACCCGCGACGCATGAGCTGGCGATGGATGCCAGGCCGCCGCCGAGGAAGGGCAGCGAAAGTGCCACACCCATTGCGACTTGGCTTGGCTCAGTGGCGCGCGAACGACGGGCACGTCTGACGAGGCGGCAGGCTCCTGTGGTGATGAGAGTGACGCTACTGTCGGCGAAGCGGATCGGCGGCTGTGTTGAGAATGCCGTGGCTGGCTGGATCAAGATCGACTAGGATGAGATGGAAGAAGGTGAGATGGATGTGGGGCCATGTGGAGAAGTAGAAGCGAAATGCGCGCCCGTGCTGCTGCTTTAGGGTCACCGCGCGCAATCTCGGGTCGAAATCCGGCGGTCGCAAGGTTGCTCAGCCAGGGGCGCGTGCCTACTCGCTCGCGAGACAATTCTAGCACTCCACACCCACGGCTCATGTGCAAGGCTTTAACGAAAGTTTGATGCTGGGATGCAAGTGCAAGAGAGTGATTGGGATAAGACCCGGTCTAGTCTACGCGGATTGCCGAATAGATCCTGCGCAGTGCGGCGTAGGTGGCGAGGAAGCCGATGGCGCCAAACAGCGTGAAGAAGAGGAGCGAGAGGATAGAAAGATATCCGAGGAAGAGCACCTTGTTGGCGAGGCCCGGCAGCTCGAGCCTAGTAGCCCAAAAGAAGAGGCCGTAGACGAAGAACCAGATGGCGCCCGAACCGCCAGTGACAAATGCCCTCCAGTGCCAGCGATAGTCTTCGCTGCAGAGGTGGAAGTAGGTGAAGAGGATGGTGACGGTGGCCGAGGTGACGGCAGTGATGATGAATGCAAGTGCGAGGAAGCCAAAGGCGTAGTAGATCTTGGTGCCGAACATCGAATTGAGGATGAAGAGGATCTCGAGGAACGCCGAGGCAAAGATCAAGATGCCGGCGATCAAGGCAGATGGCAGCGGGCGCAGGTACCACGTGTGCTGGTAGGGGATCTGGCGCGGGATCGAGTTGGGCTTGACCGGATGGGTGAATCCGCCGGATCGGATGCCGAGCATCGCCCCGACGGCGGTGAGCGGCACGTTGATGAGGAACCAGAGCGCGACGAGCGCAAGCAGCGTGCCAAAGGGCACAGCCCCCGACGAGCCGCTGAAGATCAGGAAGAAGTTGAGCAGCAGCACGAGCGAGAAGACGAGGCTGGGGAAGAGCATGGCGGTGAGCACGATGTTCTGCTTCCAGTACTCGCCGCCCAAACTCGCATACACCTTGCTCGAGACGAAGCCGGCGATGCTGCCAAATAGCGTCCAGGTGACGATCATGACCGTCGCCAGCGAGCCGCGGTTGGACGGGCTCAAGAAGCCGAGGAGCGCAAACACGAGCGTGACGGCGGCCATGGCCACGAGCTGCGATCCGGACCCGATGAAGATGGAGAGAAGCATGGGCCTGCCAGGCGGACGAAAGACCTCGCCGTGGACGAGCTTCCAGCCAAAGTCCTCCTGGACGTCTTCGTTCATGTCGATGGCGTTGTAGCGGTGAATGTCGCGGCTGATGGAGCGCGCGACGACGATGGCGACCATCATGCACAGGAAGCTGACGATGACGATCGAGTTGATGAGCGCAAGCCAGTGGATCCTGGGGTCAAACACCTTGAGGTAGGCGTCCCAGCGCGTTGCCCAAGGCGTGGACGACTCCCTCCATCGGATGCTGTAGGTGTAGGCGACGCCGGTCGAGGTGGCGTTGCTGAGCTGGAGAGGGTTGGCTGCCTTGCAGTCTGCCGGCTGGCCCGCGGCGATACCCGTGAGCGAGTCCTTGGAGAGTGGATAGATGCGCGCGCCGACAACGCGGTACTCGTCCGGACCGCGCTTGTGGTAGTCGATGTAGATGTCGTAGTGGTTGTGGAGCGCTGGTGGGTCGTAGGGCTGGAAATGCTCGTCCTGCAAGCTGCCGAGCGCAAATCCAAGCGAGAGGAACTCCTCGTGGGTCTTGATCTCTCTGCGCGACTCTGCGACGGGCAGGCCGTCGACCATCCAGTTGACGGCATATTCCTCGCGTATCCTGTCGTTGATGAAGGCGGCATTTTCGGGGGTGATGGTGGTGCGGCACATTTGCTTGCACACCTCGTCCTTGAGCATGACGCCTTGGACAGGGCTGCTGTAGATGCGGTCGCCAAAGAGCACGCTTCCGAGGTTCTCGCTCTGTGCCTCGGGCCCGCCGTCGGGTGTACAAAACTGGAAGCGCGGGTCGTAGTAATCGTATTTGAGCACGCCCTTGATCTGCGAAGTGAACGCCTTGGCCTGCAGAGCGTTGACCGAGAACGGCACCTGGTCGCCCTGCTTGTAGGAGTGGGGCGCGCTGCCCGGTAGATACCACGCTGCTGCCTGCAATGGCAGAGCCAGCGCTACGGCGAGCGCCGAAAGCGCTGTTGTGCCTCGCATCTTGTGAGTGTGATCAGAGGAACGGACGTGCCGAAGCAGCTCGAAAGCCTCGAGCCGATGCGATGATAGTCGTGAGAACTCCTGCTACGGCCTCGTTCCGAAGTGAGCTTATCTGCTCGACTGACTCAACTGCTGCGCTGGATTGAGTGGCTGAAGGCGGTTGCCACTGCGTCGGTGGGTGGGTGTGGCGCAGAGGCAGGATGGCTGGCCGTGATGGATTGAGAAGAAATGAATCTCGCCGAGCGGCTCAAGTCCAAAGTGCAACACTTGGCTCGGAGCTGCAATCGGGACGCGTCAGGTCGGATCGCCCAACGGCTCCACCTTTGGCTCGCGCTCGGACCCTGTTCCGCTTCATCCAGCACCTTCCACCCTCATCCTGCCGCGATTCAACCCCACGCCCGCTTCTGCAAGAGCAGCGACTCGAGGAAACCGCTCAAAAGAATCTTTCGGCGCATCGCCGCAGCTCGCTGACTCAACATGGCCAAGGTGAGTGTCAGGCTGCGTTTCGGCACGGTCATGAGAAGTTGGCTCTGACTCTTATGTTCTTTCGCTTTGCTAGGTATACTCCTTCTGGGTGTTTGATCGGCACTGCAATGCGGTCTATCACCAGGACTGGTCGCATCTTCACGCTGCGGCCTCGGTGAGGCCTGGTGGGCCGACCAGCCCGACGCCGTCGCAATCATCGGGCTTCGCCTCGCTCGGCGCCTCGATCCAGCGCGCCACCGCAAGCGCACCGAGCGTAGCCGCCAACGACGTGCCTCTCGCTCCGCAGCGGCCAGGTGCACCATCGTTGCCGGGCGTCACACGAACCACGGCCTCTACCGACGCTGGTGCGTCCACATCCGCCACCGCGAACGCGGGCCCATCCGCGCCCCGAGCTGCTGTGGAGCATCGAAGCACGGCCACTGCGGCGATCGACCCGTCGGCAACCGAGCTGCTTCCGTTCGACGAGCAGGCCAAGCTGGTGTACGGCGTGGTGTTTTCGCTGCGCAACATGGTGCGCAAGCTCGGCGGCGACGCCGAAACATTCAACAGCTTCACCACCTCGACGTATACGCTGGCACATCTGCACACGCCCACCATGTACACGCTCGTTATCGTCACCGACCCCGTGCCGCCGCCTTCGTCGATACCCAGCCGCACGAGCGAAGGATTTGCGATCGGTAGTGCCTCCGCCGCCCTGTCTGGGCGCTCGTCGTTCGGCACGGGCGGAGGCATCCCCGGCACGGGCGGCATGAGTCTCAAGGGCGTGCTGCTGCAGATCTACCGCGGACCGTGGGTGGATGGCGTGGTGAGGAATCCGCTGCTGCGCGCACTCGAGCGCGAAGAACGCATCGTCGAGCCAAAATCCGACGCCCACAACCCCGCCGATGCAGGCATTACTGTCGTCAGCGAACGAAGACTCGATCGCACACACGGTATCGACACAGACGCCTTCCGTGAAGGCCTCGAGAAAGGTACGTCCCCCCTTTTATCGCACTCTCGTGCTGCTACGCTGGAAACTGACTCACCTTGCTTGCTTGCCGAAACAACCGCAGTGCTGGTGCAAAACAAGCTCTCGGCGCCGGCGTCGTGACCCACAAACGAGGCAGATTGAAATCACATGGTTCTCCCTGGGCTATATTCAAAGCACACTGTATGATGGGGGCTATTGAGCACGCTAGACTGAGGGATGGATCGTACTTATGCGCGCTTGGCACGCTGCAGACGGAGAGGCTCGCCCTGTTCGGTGAGCAGCGATTCGGCGCCGAGGCCGCGCTCGAGCACGCGCGGTCCGTCGCCCACCTGGGTGTGGATCAGGCGGCGCACGGCACCCGCCTCGTGCACGGGGATCACGTTGCTGTTGAACGCCGCGGGCAGCGATTGCGGCAGCGCCACTGCATCCTGTGCACCGCGGTGCGACGCATTAGCACCCTTGCCCAACACATCAAACTGCACCACACAATGACATAAAGGAAAGATAGTCAGTTCTGATGGCCTCTTTTTCATAGAGTCGATCGAGTCGATACGTACGGTGTCGTCAAAGTCGGCGTTGGGGAAGTAGTGTCGGATGGTCTGGAGAATGGTAGGCATGTTGGCCTTGGGCGCGTACAGCACGGCGTTCGGGCCGGCGTCGTAGGTGTATGCAGCGAGCTTGCCCTTGCCCTCGGCCTCGCTGACGCGGTTGAGCTCCTCGGTGAGCTGCACGATGGCGCGGCTGACGTCGTTCATGTAAAAGATAGGCGGGGCAGTGTCGAGGCAGCACGCGTGGAAGTTGTTCGAGTCGGCCATGGTGATGTTTGCAAACATGTCAAAGTCCTTGTTCTGGATGGCGGTCGAGATGTCCTTCATGCGCTGCGGCACGACCTCTTTGATGCGGTGCTGGAGCAGAGGCGAGGTCTGCACGGTGCGCTGCATGCCTGCCGTCGAGGGCGTGCCCTTCTTGGCATCGCTGACGACGCAGATGAGCGCCTGCAGGTCGGGCCAGTGCGACTGCGGTGCAACTTCGACAGCCAGGCTGTCGTGACCGGAAGCCTGCTCACCGCCCTGCCATGCGACGTAGCCACCAAAGAGCGAGCGGCAAGCCGAACCACTGCCCTGACGAGCGATGCGCGAGAGCTCCGAAGTGGACACCTCGGGCTGCAGCTCGTACAGCGCCGCGAGCGAGGCGATGAGCGCCGCAAAACCAGACGCCGACGAAGCAAGACCTGCCGCCGTGGGAAAGTTGTTCTCGGAGCACACGCGCACCGCCCATTCGGAGAGCTTGGGCAGGCTCGCGTCCTTGGTCTCCTTGGCTTGGCGCAGCTTCTTCATCTCGTCGATGCATCGGCGCAGACGGCCGTCGGCCTTGATAACCTCCTCCTCGCCATTGAGCCAGAGGCGGTCCTGGCTACCGAAGCTGGCATCGGCGCGCGCGGTGGTGACGGAGCGCAGGTGGTCCTGGTCGAGCGTCACCGAGAGACTGTCGTTGGTGGGCAGAATGAGCGAGGTGTCGCGCTTGCCCCAGTACTTGATGACGGCGATGTTGACGGGTGCCGAGCACGTCGCCTGGTAGATGGTCGAGCTCATGATGCTGAAATGTGCGGTGATCGATGGTATCGGTCAAGAACAAGGCACGGCGCGAAGATGCGTGCGGACATCAACGCGCTCCAACCAGCGCCCGTTCTCGTATGATCTGCAGCGCAGCCCTGCGTGCGTTGGAATTCCTCCCTCCGCCGTAGAAGCGCGGGCGGCGAGTCTTCGAGTGGCGCGTGTGTGTCGCTGCGTCGCTGCGTCGCTGCGTGTTGGACTTTTTCTCGCCTCGCCAAGTCTGCAATTTTGGGTTTCTTCTCGAGCTTGGATTCTCTCGATTTCTTCCCGTCCACTGTACGCGTTGGCGCTCTCAGCCAGGATACCCTCGTTGACTACCGTGCGCAAGCCTCATCCACCTGCTTCCTCACTGCTGTTGCGATTCTACAAGCGCACGCTTGTCACTAAAGACACTCGCAAGCCACGACGACAGGCACGTAGCGTAGAAAATGCAATGGTGAGGTGCCATGAGACTGGAAAGAAATGCAATGGAACAAGGATGGTTGGTATCGATACAGCGCCGCGTGCAAGCCCAAGGGCCTCAGGCAAACACCTTGTTGCGGCTGAGAGCGTCCTCCTGCGGCTTGAGGCGGTCCTTCTTGGTGCGGAACGACTCCTGTTGGTTGACCCGGTCGGTATACCTGTTGCCCTTCTGCTTGCGCACCATATGACGAATGGCGTTGGGCGAAATGTACTCTGGGTTCTCGAACACGGTGGCGCCGCCGAAGCTGCCCTCAAACACGCGGATGGGCGAGAGCACCATGCGAGGGCCGATCTCGACCAGCTTGGGCTGCTTGTTGGTCTCCTTCTTGCTGCCGCCCTTCTTGCCGTCGCCCTTCTGTGCCTCTTCCACCTGCGCGATCGCCGTGGCGCCCGGATCCGACTCGACAATCTGGTAGTTGCGGAACCACACCTTGTTGTCAAGGATAGAGAAGGAGATGACGTGGTCTACAAACGGCTTGGACTTGCGCGCGCCGCGGGGCACTCCAAACATCTGCGTGAACATCTCCTTGATGAGCGCCCAGTGCGGCTTCTCGTCGAACTCCTTGTCGAAGGTGAGAATGGGGCGCGAGCCCTTGAGACAGTTGCCGGTCATCTTGAGCTCGTCCATGGTATGGATGTTCTGCACCTGAAACTTGGCCGAGGGGCCGTTGGGCGTCTTGGACGCCCACATGTACAGATCTTCGCGCTTCCGCGCCTCAAAGTAAAGCGCGTTGTTGCAGTTGTTGAGCTCGGCGAGCTCATTGAGCATGTGCAGCTGCGACTTGGAGTCGAACTTGCTGTCCTTCTTGGTATGCGGCATGAGCGATTCGAGGTCGTTGATGAGGTGGCGCATGCGCGATGTGACGCCTCTCGAGGGCAGCATTAGCACCCTCTGCTTGTTCCTGCGGATGGGCGCCGCCGTGGCGCCGTCGTCCTCGTGGCCATCGGCCTTGCGCTTGCCCTTGGCCGCCTTCGAGGCTTGCTGGTATACGGATGCCATCGTTGCTCTGATCTATCGCGCGGCTGCTGTCGTTCGGTCGTCGCAAAGCTAGTGGCCTCAGCAGGTGATGATGGCGGAGGTTGCAAGATAGGAACGTGGAGAAGCAAAATGTGGAGCTTTGCTCGAGCCGCAAGAAGAAAGAAAAATCCTCGACGGCTGGGCCCTGGACGAAAATTTGTGGTCACGTGTTTTTGTGACAGTGTCAGCACAAGGACTCTCACACCTTGCAAATTTAAAATTTCATTTGTTGAACTCGAGGTCTAACAACTCCAAAGTTGCCTCATGCTTCGATTGTGCAAGAACGACCTCGCCGAAGCTCGGTTGAGCCGAGCCGCCAACCGGATTGTGCGCTTTGTTGTTGCTCTAGGCTAGGCGAGTCCTTCAGCAGGTGTTCATGCCTGCGCCACCGCTTAGGGATCTTTGTTACCTTGCAGATTCGATCGCATCGTAGCGTGTGGCTTCAATGCGGCTGCATATACGACCGCCTTGGCCGGCAACGACGTATCGATCCCAACGGAAGCCGTGACCCGCGATATTTCATGCAAGCGCGACCTGTTCATCCTCGCGATGACTTCAACAGCGACTCGCCCAACTGATAATCATCCTTTAGAGAATCGGACCTGTCCGCTCGTGCTATGATGGCTGTGCTTGCCAGGAGGACGAGGCGCCGAGGGGCCGCGCGATTTGCACGGCGCGGCGGAAGCTCGGGGCCTGAAGGCTGGATGAATGGACGTGGGGAGGCTGTCGCTCGGTGCCGGCCGCCATGCATGCACGGGCAAAGAAGAGGCGAGGCGAGGCCGAAGCGAGCCGTGTCAGCCACCGACGAGCGCGTGGGCGGATGAACATTTTGCAATTTCGAATTGATCCAAATGCTGACTCCAGGGCTTCCAGCGGGAGTTGGGGCAAGAACAGAAGAATCAAAAAGAGAAATCAACGAAAAGGAAAATAAAAAGCGAGGGCGGAGTCGATTTCAGGCACGGGTCAACAAAAGGCACGTCAGCTTTTCAACGCACGCCCACGCCGAGATTCCAGACTCTGGCGTTCCAGAGCGCCATAAAGTGCAGCACGCGCTTCCCTCGCTGCGTGGCTGCGTCGCCGCGTCGCTATGGAAACTTCATGCCGCATGCCGTCGCCGGCTCTTCGGCCGTCACGCACAAAGTACGACAGCAAGCCATCTTGAGTTTGGTGCCTAGCTGAGATTGATTTGCCCCCTCGCCTTTTGCCGCTAGCCGAGGTTCGAGAAATCTAATTGTCAGCGACTATTGTCTGGCTTGCCCTTCCATGCTGCCCGGCGACGGGAGGCACGATCCGTGGACCTTACCGTTCGAGCTTCGAGTCGACCGCTGGGTTCGAATTCAGACGCATGCGATCATGCTCGCGGCGCCGCAACGGCTCCGACGATTTTGGCGTGGTGAGGTGCATCGCGACAGAGTTGCGAACAAACTTGCCGGGATCCTTGCCGGGATGATTGCCAAAAATGGAAGAGGCAATGATGAAATGGCAAGCGACGTCGATTTGGACGAGGGCAAAGGGACAAGGCGAACCGCGGTACCGTACACAACCCTGCCAGTGAGTCTCGCTACTGCTTGTGGCTGTACGACCTCATAGCCGCCCTGCAAAGCCTAACGGAGTCCGGCAAAGTTCGGGAGGCGCTTACGGCGAGCGTAACAGATGGGCCGAGGCGGCGTGGCCTATAACGCACCGTTTCATGGGCTTATGGCAAGCGCATCGCTGATACTGTACCAGCTGATGACGAAACGCTGCGACCTAGGGACGCTTCGGTCCATGTAGGTCGCTGGTCCACCGAGGCTCCCGAGACGAAGATAGTTGACGGAGATGCTGCACGGGACGCACACCCGAGACGAGATCCAGAGAAAGGAAAAAGAACGACGAAAAAAAAAAAAAGAAAAGAAATAGCCGCAAATATGGCCAAAAAGTAGCCGGCAGAGGAAGGCTACGCAGAGGCCAAGGCCGATCGGAAGATGGCCACCGACGCGTGCGGAGCCCTAAAGCGGGCGGGGCAGGTCGATTGGACAGGCGTCGGAGGCTGAAAGCAAGTGGGCGTGGTCCGCGGAATGCGTGGCGACTTGCGAGGCCCAGCACCGGCGAGGTGGCGTTGGCAAGCGTCGGACGGAGAGAAGCGAGCGTCGGGGCTTGAAAGCCACGCGCATTCTCTCGGAACTCGGACGGGCCCGTGGGCCCATAGCGTCTTGGCGCGACCGCATGTTTTTCGGAAGCGCTCCTATTGTAATTCAGACAACATGCATCCATGCATGCATGCAATCAATGCACGCAACGCAGCCACCCTGCTGGCGCCAGCCCTGGCACTTGCACAACCGGGCTCGCACGCCGCGATCCAATTTCATAGCCGGCCAACTCGCTCCGGCTTTTCGTTCCCTTTGCCCCCTCTCATGCTCGTCTCACGAGACGCATCGCAATACCATACTGAGACGGATGTGTACGCGCGCGTGGCCAGCTTCTGTGGATGCAATCATGCCAGGATACTGTGCTCGGTCGATCGTCATCATGGCGATGAACTGGACTGGCACCAATCCATTCGCCGCAATCCGGGTGTCGTCGATGGTTGTGGTACGAGGTGAGACAACGGACAGCGACACGGACACGGAAGCAAGGTTGGCAACCGCTGTTCCCGACGACGACAAATCGAGCTCGTCTCGACCATGCTCGCCCCGCAGAATCCGGCAGAGCCGACAGATCCGCTAGATCTCGACCGAGGTCAGAGTCGAGACCCTCACCCAAACTGAGGGTGTACCAGTACGACACTGCCGACCGGATAATCGAGCTTGGCATACTGGACTTCGGTGCACGCTGCAAGGCACGTCGAGCTGATTCGGAAACGAGCATGAATCGGAGATCCAGCCAGATGTCGGATCAGCCGGGAGGCAAGGCAAGGCAACGGAACCAATCGAACCACGAAATGAGAAACCCGCGCGCATCGCAGCTTTGAGGCGAGGCTCTGGCGCGCGAGCATGGCGTCGATGCAGGCCGGCAATATCTGCGGGTGTGTCACGCCACAGAGTGGCCCGCAAGCTGGCTCGTCTGCACAGCCTAAGCGAACCACGCCTGGGTGGTGGAATCAGTAACAATTTAGGCACGCCAGCCGCCGATTTTCAGCTCGGATAAGTGGACCAGTGCGGTGGAATCGATCCGCGCTTGACTCGAGGCCAAAGTTGGAAAAACCAGCACATGGCACGAGGCGGGCGCATTTCGACGGTGAGACAGTGTCAGACACTGTCCAGACGCCCGAGCGCGCACAGCTCATGCGCAGACTGGTGCTGTGTCATCTGCAGGGTCACAGTCAAACACGATGACCACGCGGCGCGGAGGCAGCGCCATGGCGAGAAGCGCGCTTCTGACGTGGCATGGTCGGGCATGGCCGGGCAGGGCTCGGCGAGGAGTCATGCGTGTGCGATGCTGCTGAGACGCAGGAGCGAACACGAGCATTGGATGGGCCGCGGCGGCGTGGAGCGACGGCATTTGCTTTTTTTCGTTGCTGCATGGAGCGTTGCTCGGTCCGAACGCGAACTCTCGCTTGTGGCAGGGCGCAGCCGAACTCCGAAAGCTGGTTCCAGATGCGTTGGTCGCGCTGGCTCAGGAGGTGGTACAAGTTCCACACAGCAGGCGTCCCGTGTTGGGCCGTGTCACCAGGAAGGTTGGACAAGCGCCGGTCTGGATCGCATTCAGTACGGCGCGGGCCTGGCGCGTGATGCAGGGCGAAGCCAATTCGATGCGTTCCGTGTTTTGCACTGGTACGCACGCTTGCAGCTCGAAGCGCGAGATTCCATGGCTTCTACCCGAGCTCGCGGTGGGGGCAAGTTGGGTCGGAGAACAGGTGGTGGAAGCAACAATGTGTTGCTGGCACCGCTCCGATCCGCAAGGCGCTGCTCTGCGCATGGAAGGGTCACAGGACATCACGATGACCACCACGGGTAGGGTTGGACGGTGGTGTGGAGCCCAGCGAATTCTTTGATGGTCGATTCATCGATTCATGCGTGGAAAGCGCGCGTGGGTAAGGATGCATCGATAGAGCTTTTCGCCCGCGTCTCGCCAAGCCATTGTTCGCCCTGCGTGTCGAAGTGCGGAGAGAAAACGGGACGGATGCCGCCGCCAAGAGTCAGGGTGAGTCGGCGTGGGCGAGGGCCGTCCTGTCCCCTTTTTTCCTCCCTGAATGCGGCGGCAGCGACGACGAAGACGTTGTCCATCGATTGGCACCGAGACGCATGCTGCGCTCCCAAGCGACGATGGAGTGCGGAGAAGAGCGAGGGAGCGAGCAACGAACGAGGAAAATAATAAATCGATAAATGGAAAGAAGCTTCGAAGGCAGCTACTGCAGGTGAGAGGACGAGGATGCCGGATTTGACAAAAGAGGACCAAAAAGGAAAAAGAAGATGGGTTTCATTCTCGCTCGCCTCCTTGCGCAGGAGCTGTCTCGGGATCTGCCCGATGTCATCAGCGAGCTCGGCTGGCTCCGCGGAGTATGGGCTGTCAGCCTCGGCAGGAGGGGCAAGGCGAGAGTCCGCTCGACGTTTGCGGCTCGCTTAGTCTGAAAGGGTCGGTTGTGCATATGTTGAGCGGACTTGGGAGCAAGGATGGATTGGGGGCCATGCATCTGGCTGATCGGAGCACGGGTGCAGCGGGCAGCGGAGAGAGCGGAGAAGGGACAAGCGCAAGCGAGCGGAGGTAGTGGAGCCTTGGCTATTTTTGCATCTCGTCTCGTGGCGACGTGCATGAATCGGTTGTTTGCGTCCCACTCGTCCGTTTCTTGTAAGCGCGCGCTGAGCAACTAGCCGTGGTCCGGTGCACAGCAGGCGGTGTCGAGCGGGTGACAACAATGCGTGTTGGTTCACAGTCCTGTGCCGTTCCAGGCAGCTTCAGTATGCTTGCCGGTAGAGTATAATAAGATTCAACGGATCAGTTGCAGTTGTGAAGCACGGAGGGGGGCATCTGGGCTCGGGCAGCAGCAGCAGGAGCAGCGGCGGCGGCGGCAGCGATGCAATTTGTTGTTGTTGTTGTCGTCGTTGTTGCGGCTGCTGCTGCGAGTCTATCCGAGACAGAGCGAGTTCCATGAATTTCTCGTGCAGCACCCATGTGCTCGACCGGCTCGCTGCCGTCCCGCCTGTGCGTCGTCGGTGGGTCTGCGCAACGGCCGAAATGCAAGGCTGGCTACCGTGGCGTGCCGTGGCGCCAAGCCCATGAAAGCCAAGGACCAAAGGAAATAGGATGGAAAAAGAAAAAGAAAAAGAAAAGGAAAAGAAAAAGAAATGTCACTCATCCATTCGCTCGGCTCATCTAAATTGCCTTTAAATCAATAAATCAATAATTCAAAACTTTGTCATGAGGGTGGGCGGGCGCGTGAGTCGTGTGTGCGGCGAGGCTCGGCTAGTGCGTGGGTGCGTGGTGCCGATGCGGTTGGGGTGCAAACGAGCTTCTTCTGCTTCGACCCTTGGGCGGGTGCACCATTTTTTCCGAAACTCGCTGCCCGTAGTTGCATGCGCTCCTGCCCGCTGTGACGAGCAGCAGCAGCAGCAGCAGCGAAATGCCACGAGCCGGGAGCAGCTGCAGCTGCAGCTCCTTGCCATGCGGGCTCCTTCCGACACTTGAGCCGCGCCGCACGAGTTGCAAATCGTTCGGCTTGTCATCTGCCTGCCTCGCGCCACGCTCGGCACTTCCGGATGGCCGCATCAAATGTGCAAAATGCACGCTGTCTCGCCCCGTCTCGCCTGCTGGCCCGCTTCGGCTGCCCGGCTCCTGTACCTGGACGGGCACCTGTACCGTAGCGTAGCGTTGCTTGCTCCGCCTGCTCAGCCCGTTCTTGGGTTTGGGTTTGGGGAAATGTAAAGTCAAGTAAAGAGAGAAAAAAAAGAGAGCCCGGGCAGATGAGCGGTTGCGTCAGTCAGCTTTGGCTCGTCCTCGGGATCCGTAACAATAAGTTGCCGTGCTCGTCGGTCGGTGGACAACGGCTCAACTCCGTTTCAGCCTCTTTGCCCTCCTGCTCGTCCTCTTCCTCGTCCAGGCCCACGCCCACGCCCACATCTGGAGGCTAGGCTTGGCTTTGCCTTCAACCCAAACCCCTCTCCAACTCTCTCTGGCTCGCTCTAGACTCGCTTCTCTCCCGACCTCCTCCTCCCTCCTCCTCTCTCTCCTCCTCCGTTCTGTCACAACCTCCCCTCATCACGACGCCGAGCACGCTTCGCCTCTTCTCTCCACCACCATCACATTGATCACCGTTCTTCTATATCACCTCATCACCTCGGTCAAGACTACTGTACATCCCATTTCCACGCCCACCTCAACCGCGTCTCCGCCTCTGCAAAGCCGCGCTCATTCCAGCTGGATTCCTCTCGATCGCTCCTCTCCCTCTCTCTCTCTCTCTCTTTCTCTCGGCTTTCGGTACGGGACATCGAGTCTCTTCTGCCTTTCATTTCCGCTCGGTCCGTCCGTGCTCCAAACGCTTACAACCGTCGCGGCGCCACACTGCCCGCTCGGCTCAACTTGTCGCACCATCTGTGGTACCACTCGTCGCAACCACGCGCCTCAATCATCCTCGACGCCAACGCGACCGAGCCGCCTCCGCGCCTCCTCTTGCCGTTGCTCTACACCGTTGCAACCGAGCTCAGCTCATCTGCCCGTCCTTTCCACACAATCCCATCTCATTGTCCTGCCTGGACCCGCCGGCTATCCTCACCGGATCCGAACCACCTGCACCACCACCGCCTCTCCAACCCTCGGCCTTCGGCCTTGAAATCGCATCGCATCGCATCGCATCGTCGCGGCCCCGCCCCGTCCCGCCCGACACTCCACCGACGCATCGGCTTCACTAGAACGGGATAAGCTTTCGACCGCCTTCATCTCGCGCACGGCATCTGCCGGCCAACGCCCACCGCAGCCGAATCCTCTCGCCTTCCGCCCGTTCCACCCCTCTTCCGCACACGCACCTCCGTCTGCAAGCAAGCAAAACCTCGCACCCATTTTCATCCTTCCCCACCACAAGCTCCCATTGTTGTCGCTGCTGCTTCCTTCCGCGGGCCTTTCCAAGCGTCACAGCATTCCGCCGCCAAAGCCACAAGCCTCGAGCCTCCTGCTTCTACTATTCCCCCTGCGCTTGGTCCACCCACAACCCGCCCTTCATGCTCAGTGTTCGTAGCTGCATCCAGTTCATCACTTCCTCCTTATAGCATTCGCCATAACCACCACTCCGATACACCTGCTCAACTGCAGCCGAGCAGCGCCCCGCTTCCTCAAGCGCTCCCCTAGACACCCTCATTCGCTCCTTTCCGCGTCGGCCCTCCAATCCCGACGACACCAATTGCGTGGCTGGTATGATGAGCACAGAACGTCGTGCCAGCGCACTCGCTCCCTCCCTCAACGCCGCCTCGCCAAGAGCTTCCAACAACGACGCCGCCGTTCCGCGCGAGATGCAGCGCAACGCTCCCGACGCTTCCTCGTCCGCCAAGTCGCCCAGCAGCCCTGATCGCAAGCGCCCAAGATACGAGCCTGCGCTCAGTCGGCCCGCTGCGGACGACATGCGCTCGCGCACCATCGACGACGAAGACGAGATGGATGAGCTCGACGAGTCCAACGATGTCAAGCGCGTCCGCGGCGAGTCCGACGACGCCATCCACGACCGCAAGCCATCCAGCACAGACATCGCCAGCAGGCCGTCGTCGGCAGCCGCACACCATGCTCACTGGACCAACAGATCCGCCTCGGCCACAGTAGAGTCGCGCTACCAGTCCCAACACCAGCAGCATCCACAGCCCCGCCATCGAGACACGCCCTCCGACTCGCGCCGCTACGACTACGACCGTCCCATGCCCTCCAGATTCGATGGCCCAGCCGCACCCAGGGACGACTCTCGCCATGCTGGCGGACTTCCAGGCGAACGATACGCGAGCGAGCACGACCGCGACCCGCGCGATCCACGAGACCCACGCGACCCACGCCACCGCATGCCGTTCGACGCCAAGCAAGAGCATGGCAGCGCCGCACTGCGCATGCCGCCTCCCAATTCTGCCGAACCCGGTATGGGCTACCGCAACCGTGCCGTCTCGCCGCCGCCAAGGTTGCCAGGCTTCGCCTCGCTCGAGCCCGACATGCCCGGCCACCGATCGCGAGACGAGGCATCGCTCGCAGCGCCCTATTCGGGCTCCCCACGCCGCAGCATGCCCTTCCACCCGCCGTCGTACGCCGGCTATCCGCCGCCGCCGCACAGCCGCACGCCGCTCATGCATCATCCAAGCCCCACTCCGTCCACATCGTACGGCAACCCGCCCATGATCCACCCGTCGCTTGCGGGTCTTCCGGGCGCAGGCGGTGGTCCAGGCGGCAAGCAGCAGCCGAGCTTTGTGAGCAAGCTCTATTCGATGCTCGAGGATGCCTCCATCTCGGATCTCATCAGTTGGGGCGCCTCGGGCACCGTATTCAGCGTCGCCAATCCGGCCGAGTTCTCAAGGCTCGTGCTGCCCAACTGGTTCAAGCATTCCAACTGGCAGTCGTTTGTGCGCCAGCTCAACATGTACGGCTTCCACAAGGTCAACCACTCGTACCAGGGCAATCCCACCGACGAGGTGCAGGTGTGGGAGTTCAGGCATCCCTCCTTTCGCCGCGGCGAGATTGCGCTGCTCAACGACATCAAGCGTAAGAGCTCCAGGCAGAAGCGAGCCGGATCGCCGCGTGGCAGCATTGGCGGCGCCGATCTACGCGCCGATCGCAGCGGCGGCAGCTCGACGCCATCGCCCGAGGTGCCGCTGGCCACCATCCCCGGCGGTCCGGATGGCATGCGCGGCATGGGTCCCGGCGCGGCAGCCGTAGGCATGCCCATGGGGCCAGGAGGCCACCGCGGCGGCCGCGACTTTGCATATGGCGACGAGAGGATGGACCCGCACTATGCTGATCGTCGTGCCGACGTGCGTAGTGGATACGGCCCCGAGCGCGGCTATCCCGCTGGGCCTGCCGATGAGTATGGCTACATGCGCCCCAAGATGGAGGGTCCTCCCGGCGGTATGCCCAATCCAGCCGGGCATCCTGCGGGCGCAGGTATGGGTCCCGGCTTTGCTGGCGACTCTGCGCGCCGCGGCGAGCCGTACGTGGAGCGTGCCGAGGCCATGGCGCGCTTTGAAGACCTCTCGGAACGTACGGACGCCATCATCCGACACGCATCGTTCCTCGAATCTCAGATCCGCATCCTCTCGGATCAGCTTGCCGACTCGAGAGCGTACACGGTCCAAGTCGTTCGCGACGAGATGGTCCAAGTGTTGGATCGACTCGAGCGCTCGCTCACCGCCCCGGCGCAGCCGGGCGCCGATCCTACCGCAAGGGTGCTCGACGCAGTCCGAGCGCAGCTGGCCTTCTACATGCGCGGGCCCAGTGGGCCTGCCGACCGAGGCGCCAAGCAGGTGCAGCCACCAGCCGCCCCCAAGCGTCCGAGCGTCTGAGCGCGTCTGCGCCGTTTCGCCCTCAAGACTCTCACTGTGTGTACTGTATGCCTTTGTAATCGATCCGACCCGTCCATGGCCGCTCTTAATTTTAATCTTTGCTCAGATCTTGTTCGCGTGCGAGCGTGTGCGAGGCAATGCGGATTGGAAAGCGCAACTTTTGTTGGTTGAAGGGGTGGTAGTGTACAAATGTGAGAGGCAGTGAAAGCTAGACGGAACGAGGTGCTGGACAAGGTGTGGAGAGGATCATGCGACGGAGGCGGGGCTGAGCGAGAGCTAGCCCGGAGCCCTTTCAAATTTTTCGATGGCAGGAAGGAGACTCGGAAGGCGATACGATGGAGAGCGAGTAGAGCGTAAGAAGGACAGGCGAATCACCACTCGAACTCTCCATTGCACTTGGCGAAGAGGTAGTCTCTGCCGTCGATGGAGGCGACGCCATCCTTGAGCACGCACTTCCACTTGTTCTTCACTCGCTGCACCTTGTCGTAGAGGCAGAGCACCATGTCGTCGTTGTCACCGTCGGCGCCACCGTCGATGTCTTCATCGTCCGAATCGTCAAGGTCGCTGCCGATCTCGTCGTCGTCGCTGATGCGCTTGCGCTTCTGACCTGCCGCAGCATCATCGCCCTCCTGCTTGGCAGCATCATCTGCGCCTTCGTTGGCGCCTCGATCGGGTCCACCGGCTACGTCGGTTGAACCATCGCCTCGCGCAACCTTGGAGCGATGCTGATCGGCACCGTTGCCACTCGAGCTCTGACCGTTGGTGCCGTTGCCGTCTTCGGTCTTGACCTCGGCCTTGGGCTCCTGCTTCTTGCTAGACCGCGACTTGGCCGGCGGAAGCGCAGGTGCGCCTTCGAACTCGGCCACCTGCGTCGCCACGATTTTGGCTTCCCACGACTGTGCATCCCAACACCCAAATCTGTCGTCAGGACCCGCAGCCCACTTTGCGCCGATCATTGTGTGAACTTACCCGTTGCAGCTCCTCTAGCACCTCCTTCTCGATACCCATCTCCTCAAAGTCTTGGCGGACGTTGTTGATGACATCGTCGATGATGCCTCGATACACCTGCGACTGTGGATGAGCAAGCCAATAGGAGCGGTGATCAGTATGATTGCCGTATGTGCAGGCAGCCGAAGAAGAGACAGACGCATGGACACTTACGACCACTTTGTTACTCATGATGGTGGAGCGATCTCTTCAAGCGCAAAGCTGACAGTGCAAAGGCGTGTCGATGCGCACGGTCCCCTACGGTGAGACGCAACCAACAACCACTGTCGAGGGTTCCAGACGGACGTCCGCACGGAGTGTGTTAGTTGCTCAGCGAAGCGATACCGCAGTCGTGACGTTGACGCAACCCGAGCAGGACCAGGAGTGAAGCACCAGAGCCGGGCGATTCGGCTGTAGACTCGTGCCGGACCGGAAATGGCCGCGTTTGCACCTTCAAGCAAGGGTGCTCAAGCGAGAAGCCGGAGTGGTATCGATATGATGGCTTGACAAGTGCCAGCAGGATACGCCCGGGGAGGTGAGCAGGCCAGCGTTCCTCAGAGGCTCGAGTTGATGGTGAGAAGCAAAGAGGCGTATATATACTCCCCTAGCGATGAGCCGCACTGGCCTGCGAGTTGGCGGCTCAGTCAAGACCCTCACTCGCACGATACCCAATCGATCACGACCCAAAGCCTGCCCCGCTGCACTGTGACCTCAAGGCTCGACCGAAGGGGAAGCAGGCGTCGCGACGCGCAAAAAAGGGTGCGAAATTGCCAGGGCGCATCTGCTACCAGAGAGTGTGGATTCGGCACTGTCCAGCTGACCGTGCCCCGCTGCAGCTCCGAGATGAAGCTCGATCTGGCTGGCGGGCTGGCTTGCTCGCCCTCTCGCGGCGCGAAAGCATTGATGCGTCTCGCAGCTCCACTCTCAACCCGCGCTCCCTCTGCGCGTCTTCGCCCGACCGCGCCAGATCGGGAAGCTCCTCGCGGGGGCACGGCCCTGGTTCACGGACGCGCCCAGAATTCTCAGAGTAGCCAAGCTGAACAGAAAGACCTTGTCTGGAGGCCCTTCGCCCGCATCCGTACCCCGAATATTCCACAGCTCGGTCCCACACTCAACTGCCCAACCACCCTCCACCATCATCGTCTCCTGCACCCATCCAACACTTGGACGCCCACGCATCTGCCATCCTCGGCTTCTCCCATCTCGCGCTCTCCACGTTCAGACCACCCGGGTCTCGTCCCGCCTCAACGGCAGCAAGCAACAAAGCCCACCGCACACCTCGAGTCCAAAACCCCGTTCCCCGGCCCTGCACTGCTGCTAGCGCGCGCAGCATCGTGACCCCAACGAATCTTTCCCCGAAGACCTCCGCAGCTCGCTCCTCAAACACCCACAATGTCGACCACAGAGAAGAAGTCCAAGGAGAACCAACTCAATCGCACTTCGCACAAGTTGTAAGTTGGCCATTGTGTCGTCGCTGTTCGTGCGTCGAGCTTGGTATGACTGACACGCACGACTCTTGCTCCTCTCTCCTCTCGCGGTGATGCTGGTACAGCCAGGTGAATGATGTCGTCCTTGCCAAGATCCGCGGATTCCCAGCATGGCCCGGTATTGTACGTACAACCCGAGCAGATGCTTTTTCGACTGCATCCATGCACGAAAGCTGACAATGTCTTGCTTTGCTACCTCACAGGTGATGGACGATGCCAACGTGCCTTCTGCCGTCCTCAAGGAACGTCCCAGTATCAAGCACCGCGACCTTTACACCATTCGTTTCTTCCCCGCCGCTGACTAGTAAGTTGCTACCCGCCGAGCGTGTCATCCCAACGGTTCCCTCGAGCTGACTCTGTCTCTCCGCATCGCCGTCTTTCAGCCACTGGGCCTTCTCCAAAGATCTCGAATTGCTCAACGCAGACAAGATCGACGCCTTCCTCGCCGGCCCGAATCGCAAAAAGGGCGATCTCAGACAAGCCTACGAACTCGCGCGCGACCCTACCAGCTGGAACGAAGAGCAGAACACCATTGTCAGGAACTACGAACAGTCGCTTCAGGACGCGGCCGAGGAAGAGGAGGAGAACCAAGACCAGCTCGAGGAGGACGAGGAGGACGAGGGCGAGGAAGAGGAGGCATCGAGCAAGAAGAGGAAACGCAGCGCCGAGGGCGGCAAGGTGCGCGAGAGCGCCGACAAGCGCAAGAAGGTCAAGGCGGCCGAGGCGGCAGCCAAGCCCAAGGCGGAAAAGCCGAGCAGCAAGGTGGGCGCAGGCGCCAACGGCGAGGACAAGTCGGAGGAGCTGTTGGATCCCGAGACCAAGAAGGTCAAGGAGTGGCGCCACAAGGTGCAAAAGGCGTTCCTCGCCAAGGACAGCACCATCCACGCCGACGACATGCCCGCAGCAGACTCCACGTTCAAGGTGATCGAGGAGTTCGACGGCATGACGGCCGAGCATCTGCGCACCACCAAGATCGGCAAGGTGATGAAGAGGATCATGCAGCTCGGCGACATCCCGCGCGAGGACGAATTTCACTTTAAGGAGCGCGCCGAAAAGCTGTGCGCCAGGTGGGGTGCCATCATGGCGGGCGGCGGCGATGCGCACAAGGACACGCCAGGCGACGACTCGGTGGCGGAGCCTGCGAAGGAGAACGGCGACGCCAGCACCCACGCCTCAGAAGCCGCCGCCAAGCCAAAGGCCGAAGCAGACGACACGCCCTCGGCGCCCGCTGCGGAATCGTCGTAATCAGTCCACTCAGCAAAAGCGGCAGTCCAGCACCGCCATTCTCGCTCGTCTTTCGCTGCCCCTGCCGCGCGTCCAGATCATCTTGAGCTCGCAAGGCTACAGCGACACCCCCGGATCCCAACCTGCCCACGACCGCGCCTGGTCGTGTGGGCACTTGTAAGAACACCGCCTCTCCCTCTTTTCTTCACCCCTCCCTGTGTAACAATCGGCTCGATACCGTTTCTCTCTCTCGCTCTCCTCTTTTGTTTCGCTCTGTTTACCGGCGGGCGGTCACGCACATTCACCGAACATCCATGTAAAACGCGCCCTTCCACCCCTGCTTTCGTGCGTCGCAACTGTCTCGCTGAAGGTGAGGTTAGGAAATGGTGATTGAGATTTAGAGTGTGCTGTTTGGCTGCTGAGGCGCTTCTGCGGGCAGTGAGGTGGGTGTGGATGCTGCGACGGACCTAACGCGCGATTCGTTGTGGTTGACTCTGGCTGTCCAATCTCGGGTGAGGGTGGCGATACGCTGTGAAGCGAGCGTCGAGGGTCCGAGGATGTTATCCCTCAACACACCCTCGAAGGTGCGCTTGAGGTCCTGGTCGAGACCCTCGGAGAAGCGCTGCCAGTCCTGACGGAAGCGGCGGCGATACTTGTTGTACTGGCCCTGCATCCTCCATCCGACGAGCGTGAGTGTGAGCAGTCCCAACCCCAG
The DNA here is from genome assembly GCA_003004725.1 of Moesziomyces sp. F16C1. Lineage (NCBI taxonomy): Eukaryota > Fungi > Basidiomycota > Ustilaginomycetes > Ustilaginales > Ustilaginaceae > Moesziomyces > Moesziomyces sp. F16C1. The sequence continues at coordinate 251,606 of NXFS01000019.1, forward strand.
ACCTGTGCTTGGATCGAGTGCGAGTGATGCGGCGGTTGCATCTAGCGATGCTCCGAGCACGCTGGCCGAGCCTACGCCTGCTGCAGTGACGGCGACTGCAGCCGAACTCGTCACCGCCAGTCGACGTGACTTGGTGGCGAGCTCATCGATCGGACCGCCCACCTGCAAAAGCTGCGCACGGCGGCGTTCGATGGGCTCCATCAGCGTCGATGGCTCAATGGTGCGCAGCGACGACCTGCCCGCCTCGGCCTCGTTGGTGAGCAGCGCCACATCGCGCGAAACCGCAGGAATGCCCGGTCCAAGCTCGGAGGCAATGCGACGGAACTGATGCAGCAGCTCATCGGCCGCCCGCACGTGCTCCCTCTGCAGCGTGGCGAGGCGACCCGACTCGTAGGCGAGGTCCGACTCGAGCGAGGCGGCGAAGTTTGCACATGCTGCCTCGAGCTCCTTGCGCAGGTCGTCGACCTTCCAGACCAGCTTCCACCACTGCAATTTGGAATCAAAGGTGGTTTCGATCGATTCATCCGTTTGGCGCATCGCCTCGTCCACGGCACTGTGGGAGCCAGGAGCGGCTGGACGCCACACGTGGACGTCCTCGCTGGCGAGCTGACCGGTGTAGGCTATGGCAGGCGGCCAGATGCGTTCGAGCGACTGCTTGAGAGCGGCCTGCTCGCGTGCGGACGCCTCGGCGGTGACGGCGTGCAGCTGGTAGAGGCAGGCTTGATTGCGCCTGACAGTGGCCATTGCCTCATCAAGGCAGTGTTGCAGCAGAAAGGCAGCCGACTGGGCGAACAAGGCTTCGGATCCTTGTCGAGACTCGAGCGACTGGACGACGTCGATGAGCGAGCCGACGTTGGAGCGCTGGAAACGGCGGCTGAAGTCATCCCACAGGAGCGTTGATGCGTCGGTGCGCACGCCGATTGGTTCCGCGGGCTGATCCGGCTTGGTCAAGGCCTGGCGAAGCGCCGTGTTGGCAGCCAAGGCGTCAGATGCGCGTACCGAGATGAGGTTGGGAAGGAGGAGGGCGCCGACGGCTGCGCCGGTGGCAGCTTCGAGGCCATCGACGACATGTGCGTGGTCCAAGCCCAGGATTGAGTTGACGACGAGACGCACATTGGGCTTGGCAGCAAAGCGGCAGAGAAGATCGTGCATCGGACTGGCGTGTGCGTCGGAAGATCGTGGCGTGTGAGCGGAACGACTGAGGGCATAGTCGTCGGTGACGAAGAGCGCTGCTTCGCTGTCGTAGACGAGGTCGTAGGTGGCTTCGGAGGGCTCTGGATCGACAAGGACGGTGAGGTGCAGGTTGGCACGCTGAAGCCAATGCCGATCGATTGTGGCTGTGTCTCCGGAGACCTGAGCTGGGCCGGGCGCGTAACGGATGGTGAAAGCGGTGGAAGGAGGGAGGGTAGCCAACGCAGTGGTGATGAGCTCGGCCTCGTTAATCTGGTGGCTACCTACTTCGCGAAGGGGCTCGTCGATCATGGCGGCCACGAGCTGGCGTGTCTGACTGAGCGACGAGCCGACAAGCACGACGCGTGTGGGGCGTGCAACATGACCAGCGGGTTTGTCGACGTCACGAGCTTTGCTACTGAGCTGTTCGAGCCTGTTGATCCATTGTGCTGCGATGACGGGACGCTGGCTGGCGTCTGCGAGCTGTTGAGCGCGTATCAAAGTATCCGACAGGGGCTCTGAAGCGGCGGATGAGCTCGAGCTCGCGGTCGCTGCGTCTCTTGCCCTGCTGACGGCCTCGACGGCTTGAGCGCTTGTAGAGGTGGTGTGGATGAGCCTGGCACCAGGAGGATGGGGACCTCGGTTGTACGAGGGCAATCCTTTGGAGCTGATCGCTACAGGCGGCTTCGCCAAGCACCTCTTCGGAAGAGATGCTGTGGCTGCGCTACCTAGTCGCAGACGGAGGCCGCGTTGCGCGCCGCGAGAAGGCGTGGCAAGCGACATCCTGGCAGGTGTGCGCGGAATGGCCTGGTGATGGCTCAATATGCCTGGCAGGCGATGCAAGCCTCGTACTACCGAAAAACGAAGGCTGGCTAGGGTACAGGATGACAAGATAGATGGTCGTGAAGCGACGAGGCGAACGAGCCATCTGAAGTGCACCTGTCGAGATCTTTCGGAAGCAGGCGGAGAGACGAAAAAAGTTCAAAATGTGAGATCGACACGAACTCGAGTCTGCTGGATCCGCTCGAAAAACGGCACCGAATTTGCGCGCCGCCAAAGCAGCCAAAGCTTGGGAGAAAGTGCAGTGCAGTGCGGACTGTGCGGATGCTCTCGAGTTTCGACATTTTCCACGGCTTCACACTTTTCGAGGCCCTCAGCCATCATCGCCTCTGATGTCGCTTTTCTTCCTCCCACCCATCCACCACTACGCTCGCTTCTAGCACCCTCTTTCGACAGCGCCCGGCGCTTTGCTCGGCTTCCTGTCCCCCGTCTGATCGTCCTTGTCCCCCGACCCTTGTGATTCGGTCGCATCAGTGACGACACTCCCTCTCGTGTCCTTCCCTCAGGCGCCTTCAAACCGCTTGCCCTGCCAGCTCCCTTTCGCCTCCTCGCAGCTGCAGCGGATCCAGAACTCCCACGGCGCACCATTCGCCAGTCACTGCTAGGCAAAAGAGCGAGATTATCCGCTTCTTGCACCGCTTCTCTGCCACCTCGCAAGGGCCATCGGCGGTCTTCACTTTTACATCGTGGCTCATTCCGCACATCCTGCGCACTTGCTATTTCATAGAGTCCGTCGGCGGGGTTTTGTCACTTGATCATACTAGTTAGCCCCACATCCGGTGTCGTCATGCTCCAATCAATGTCGAGCTCCGAAGACCGAAAGCGCTCGCTGGTCGCATCCGCCGATGACGGGCCTCGCAAGCGTTTGCATTCGGACGAGAACGCCTCGCGGTCGCCCGTCGGCGCCAACGACGACCAGGATGACGAAGCCCTCCATCCCGCCTACGCCGGCCTCGATGCTTTCAGAAAGGAGGCCATCTACCGCAAGATGCTCGAGGCTAGGAGGGACTTGCAACGGGTCGAGCGAAGAGCAGCTACATACCACGACGACCTCGCTGTCGCGGAAAAGCGTTCCGCCATCCTTCAACGATTCTGGAGCTTGCTTCTCACCGACCTTGCCAACCGTCTAGCCATCCGCGACCAGCAGGCCCTGGCTTCCCTCACCACTTCCGAGCGCCCACTCGATCCTTCCACCATGGAGAAGCAGCTGCAAGATCAGTCCGCCCTCATCCTCCAGTCTCTCTCCACCCAGGCCGACGGCGATCTTGCCGAGCTCCAACAAAGGTATCACGATCTCGCAGAAGAAGCTTCCCGTCACAAGCAGGACCTTTTCCTCACCCAGTCCAAGCTCCAGCGAGCCGAAGACGCCCTTGCACACGCCACCCAGAAGCTCTCAAAAGTCGAACACGAGTACGTTCGCTACCAGAGCAACCTGCTTCGCGCCACAGAAGGCAAGCCCACCGTGCCAGCGGGAACCACCGTCGATGCGTCTGCACCCCCTCCAACAACATCCGCTCCGGCAGACGAGTCCGCCGTCACCGTCAAGAAGGAGGAAGGTGAGGCTTCAATCGCAGAGGCCAGCGTCGAGCAGTCAGAGGCCTTGCAAAAGGCAACCGAGCAACTCGAAAGTGCACGCCAGGACGTCGAACTCACACGGCGGGAGAGCGATTCGAGATACGCCGAGATTCAGACGCTCAACGAAGAAGTCAGATCGCTCAAGCACAAGCTGCACGAGACCCAGCTCAAGCTGGATCACCTGCCAGAAGACGTGCTCGTCCGCTCTGCACTCTACCGCGAACTCGAGACCGCGTATCAGCATGCCCAACAAGACCTTCAAGGCGCAAGGGACTCGTTGCACACGCTCGAAACCGAGGCGAATACGCTTCGCGAAGAGCGCGCCACCTTCCAGCAGACCGTAGAGGCAGAAGCCAGCGTCAGGACCGACGAGCTGGAAAAGATGGTCAAGGCCAAGGAGGCCGACGTCACGCGTCTACGCAGCCAGAGAGACGAACTCAACGCCGAGCTGACAGAGCGTCGGTCGCGCGAGCAGGTCAAGTTCACCCAGATTGAGGAGATGAAGGCCCTACTCAACAGCAAGGAGGAGCGACTCACGCTGCTCACCAGCCAGGTCCGACGTCTCCGCATGACTGTCGCGGCTTTCCGAGGTCAGTCGGCCAGCGTCACCGCGCTGGCAGACACAGAATCCGAGGAGGAACAGTTCGAGAAGCTCAGCCGCACGGTTCAGGAGGCGCAGGCACGCGTTGCCGAGCTTGAAAAGCGCCTCACTTCGGCGGATGTTCCCGCAGACGCTGCCAGCGTCAATGGAACCACGAGCGCTGATCAGACCGAGATGCAAGCCGAGGTGGAACGGCTGCGTCTGTCGCTGCAGGCGGCCGAGGCGTCGAGCAAGGCGGTGGACGACGAGCTGGAAAAGATCAGCGCGGCGTACGCCGAGTTGGAGAGGCAGGCATCGGTCAAGGTGACCGACGTGAGCCGCATGGAGGAGAAGGCGCTGCGCTGGGTCACCGAAAAGTCCAAGGCGGACAACAAGTACTTTTCCACCATGCGTGCCAAGGAAACTCTGGACGGCGAGCTGCGCGCGGTCAAGCAGGTCAACGAGCGTCAGCAAAAGACGATCGAGATGTTTGCCGAGGTGGAGCGCAGCTACAGCACGCAGCTGGGACAGCACGAGAAAGAGGTGACGGTGTTCAAGAAGGCGATCGAGGTGCACAGCCGTCGCATCGAGGCGTTGTCGCGCGACTTGGAGCAGGCCAACGCGCGGCTGGCCGAGGCGGCACAGACGAGTGCGCGGGCGAGCGAGTCTGCCAAGGAGTATATCGATGCTGCCACGACAGAGAAGGACCAGCGCAAGCGTGCGGAGGAACGCATCGTTCGGCTGGAAAAGGACCTGGAGAGCGCCAAGAGGCAGATGGCGCGGGCGGCGGCATCGGCGGCCAAGAACAAGGGCAAGCGCGAGGCGGATACGGGCGACGGCAGCGAAAAGGAATTCCTCAACGCGCTGCTGCAGTGCTCGTCGTGCAAGGAACGCTACCGAAACCGCATCCTGACAAAGTGCTACCACACCTTCTGCTCGGTGTGCATCGACACGCGCGTCCACACGCGCCAACGTAAGTGCCCGCACTGCGGATTGGCATTTGCCGTGAGCGATGTGCAGACTCTGTTCCTGCAGTAGGAAGCCACAAGCATTTCGTTGTCTCATAGCTGGTCTGTACCCCCGACTCTCCCTTCCCAAGATACCGCGCGCATCCTGTATACTAGCCAAAGCGGGGCTCCTGCGAATCCAGCATTGAGACGCATCCTTGCTGTCACCATGCTTCGGTACGTGTGCGCGCCTGGTCTGAGCTGATTCGAGTGGTGAGTTGGCGCAAGAGTGGATGAGCACAGCTCAGAGTCGGAGGAGAGGATCTGCGAGTGTTGGTGGAGACGAGTTGATTGCTAGAATTACAAGGTGCAGGGGGCAAGGAAAGCAGACGAGTTTGAGGCGGGAGGAAAGGGTTCAAGCTTGAACCCTGCGCTCGTGGACTGACGGCACCAAGTGGGAGACGAAAGGACATTGTGGTCAGCCGAGAATGCTTGAGAAAGTGAAGGAAGTGCGGATGAAGAGCCAGAACGTACTGTTGTAGTGGAGGAGCTTCTCGATGAGGTCGACGTGGGTGAGCACCATTCGACGGCAGCAGTAGCGCTTGAGATCGAGTTCGGTGAGCGCCTCACCCTCGGTACGGCCGTCGAGGAGGAGGGCAAGGTAGGCGTTCCACTTGTCGCCAATCACCTTGCCGCACGAGAAGCAGCGGATGGGAATGATCTAGGTAGTGCATAGCAGGATGCAAAGCAGATCCGATACGTAGGTCAGTACATTCATACTTGGTTGGAAGCACAGGGTGGACGAGCTTATGCCGTTGCCGAGGCAGTTTCGTAATTGGTTGATTGATCCTTACCATCTTTGAATCGTTTGTATGCGTCTGTCGTGGGCGTCGGCGGTAGATGCGTGCAAGATGCGTACGGATCTGCGTGCCAGCGGCGATGTCGATTGGCGTAAGGATGCGCGTAGAAGCGGAAGATGCCGAGCGACGAGGCCGAAGGGGGATGCGAGTGTGGAAGACTTCGTTGGCGATGCTCTAGCTCGAGCCGAACGAGACGACGGAGGCTGTGATTTGGGATGTGATGGAAGAAGCGTGACTGGACTGAGCCAGGAAAGTGCGATGGTGGAGTGGTAGCAGACGCTCAGGGTCGCAGTGGAGCAAAGCTTCGAACTTTTTGTTCACGAAATCGAGCCAACCCCGATCTGCGCCAATCCCCCCGAATCCTGCGCTGCTTAGGTCTAACATTTGAACCGAAAAACGACTCTCGCACGGCATGGTTTTTGAATGACAAAATGAACAAGGCTGCCACACTGACTGACTTCCACGTCGCCGGAAGAGGAATGCAATTTGGGCGCGCCGCCCACAGCGCACGACCCGCGTCCGAGAAGAACGGCTCAGAGAGAGCAGGCAGCGGCAGAGGCAGAGGCAGAGGCTTCCAGGTCACCGACGTCTGTGTGCCAGTGGGGCGCAACTAAGCCAATTAGAGCCCGCTAAACGACGCTGCCAGTGGCGCTTCAGAGCGCGAAGAACGGCGGAGAGAGGTGGTGGTGCGTGTGCTCAGACCGTGCTGGCTGCTGCCTTCTGACTGCTTTGCTTGCCCTTCCCCGCGCCGCGTGATCTGATCCGCAATCTCGAGATCGTCATCAAGAGTCCTTCTGCTCACCAACCATCACCCGTCACCCTTTCGCTTCTGTTTCCTATCTTGCCCAGTTGGGTCACATCTGCAAATATGAGCGGCTGTACGTATTCCGCCCCGCACCATCCCAGCAGCTGTCGATCACTCGTCGGCACTGGTGCTACGTGTGATACGGATCGCTAACGTCGCTGCTGCTTCTATATCTTGCTTTTCTACGCTGCCAGTCAGGTTCTTGTCGCTCGTGCGGCCTTTCATGTCCGTGCTGCCCGAAGTCTCGGCGCCGGAACGCAAAGTACCCTTCGAGAGCCGTGTCATGTGGACCGCCATCGTGCTCGCCATCTTCCTTGTCTCGTCCCAGATCCCGCTCTACGGCATCGTCTCGAGCGACAGCTCAGACCCGCTTTACTGGATGCGTGTCATCCTTGCCTCCAACAGAGGTACGCTCATGGAACTCGGTATCTCGCCCATCGTCACCTCGGGCATGATCATGCAGCTCCTCGCAGGCGCCAACCTCGTCGAGGTCGACTTCAGCCTCAAGGAGGACCGCGCGCTTTTCGGCGGTGCCCAGAAGCTCTTTGCCCTCATCATCTCGCTCGGTCAGGCCACCGTCTATGTGCTTACCGGTCTCTACGGACAGCCCAAGGATCTCGGCGCCGGTGTCTGCCTTCTGCTCATCCTCCAACTCGTCGTCGCCGGTCTCATCGTCATCCTCCTCGACGAGCTCCTCCAGAAGGGCTACGGTCTCGGCTCCGGTATCTCGCTCTTCATCGCCACCAACATCTGCGAGTCCATCGTTTGGAAGGCCTTCTCCCCCACCACCGTCAACACCGGCCGTGGCCCCGAGTTCGAGGGCGCTCTCGTCGCCCTCTTCCACCTCCTCTTCACCTGGAACGACAAGTCCCGCGCGCTCAAGGAGGCACTCTACCGTGACCGCCTGCCCAACGTCATGAACCTCCTCGCCACCCTCCTCATCTTCCTCGTCGTCATCTACCTCCAGGGCTTCCGCATCGAGATCCCCGTCAAGTCCAACCGCTTCCGCGGCCAGCGTGGCACCTACCCGGTCAAGCTTTTCTACACCTCCAACATGCCCATCATGCTCGAGTCCGCCCTCACCTCCAACGTGTTCATCATCAGCCAGATGCTCGCCTCACGCTTCCCCTCCAACCTTCTCGTCAAGCTCCTCGGCGTTTGGGAGCCTCTTGAGGACAGCGCTCAGCTTCACGCCGTCGGCGGCATTGCCTACTACATGTCGCCTCCGCACAACTTTAGGGAGGTCGTCGGCGACCCCATCCACACCGCCATCTACATCGCCTTCACCCTCACTGCCTGCGCGCTTTTCTCCAAGACCTGGATCGAGGTCTCCGGCTCGGGCCCGCGCGAGGTCGCCAAGCAGCTCAAGGACAACCAGATGGTCATGGCCGGTCACCGCGACGCCTCCATGTACAAGGAGCTCAAGCGTGTCATCCCCACCGCCGCCGCCTTTGGTGGTGCAACCATCGGTGCGCTCTCGGTTTGCGCCGACCTCATCGGCGCCTTCGGCTCCGGTACCGGTATCCTGCTCGCCGTCACCATCATCTACTCGTACTTTGAGATCGGCATGCGCGAGGCTGGCGGCCCCGAGATGGCTGCCATGGGCGAGCTCTTCGGATAGATGTAGCGCGTCTGTCCGCAGCCTATCCCTTCCCTTCCGCAGCATCTAGCAGCGATTACCACAGTCCTGCGCCATCACACACTCCCTTGCACACCAAGCACGCTGGTGTGAGCCTCAGCCGCTCAGCCGGCGTGCAAAATCAAGGTCCTTGCCTTGCACACATCCTCCCCAACAACCCACCCAAACCTGTATATACAAATTGACCGACTGGCGCCCGAAACATGCTTTCGGTTCGCTTCCAGCCGGTCTGCAATGAATCGTTCAAAGAGAGTCGCGTCCGATGTTTGTTGGCACCATGGGTGATCCCACTCTTCTACTGCCGGCGAGCCTTCCAGTGCCTCGCTGAATCAGTTCTCGGCCAAGACCTCAATTTTGGCGCTGGAAAGCCACGCACACGCGCGCAAGATGCTTGTCTGGAGAGATATGATTTGCCGTAGGATGTGAAGCGCCCCGCGTATGGCGGCGCGGAAGTGCATGGTAAAAACCTACAAAGCTTTTGGTGGAGCTACACGAGGTCTGGTGATGGTTGCTTGTCATTACAACGCTGATTCCCAGTCAAACCTGAGGGACCTGAGAAACAAACGTGACGGGAGAGGAGGGAAAACGGGATGCAAAAGAGGGACAATCGTCAAAAGGTCCCCTGAGACCTTGACACTTGGTCTTCTGCATCCCGAAGAATGGAGAGATATGCTGCGCGGATCGCAAAATGAGGAGGCGGAAGAAAAGGAGAAAATGCCGGGAGGGAGGGATCTAGTGGACCCAAGGCGATGCACTTAGAAGCGGAGAGGGGTGAAGAACCACTTGTTCTTGCCCGAGGTGTACTTCTCCTCGAAGATGGCCTTGATCTGCTTCTTGGCCTCCTCGCGTTGCGAGGGCTCCTTGAAGGTCTCCTGCGAAACGGCACCCTTGAGGCCCTCGAGCTCGAGAGCGTAACGGGTGGGCATGAGGTGGTTGTACGAGATAACCTTGACGAAAGGCTTGACCTTGGAGCGCTTGGCGATCTTCTTGGCCCCCATGCGCTTGGTCACCTTCTGCGGGTATCGCTCGATACCGGCGGCAACAATGTAGGGGAAAGCCTTCTCCTTGGAGCCGTCATCGAACTGCTTGATGACGACAACCTATTCGTGGTGGAAGCAATGCATGCAGGTCAAACGTCAGTAAAAGATGTTCCGGAGAGCCGTTGCGGGACAAGCAACATAAGAGCATATCCTAGTTGCAAACGTGTGCTAGGCGCGAATTTCGCCAGCATCACAGGGACGGCAATGGCTGGACGGGCTGCCTGCAACAGTGATTGTCGGTGTTCTACCAGCGTTGCTAGCGCAAAGTATTGCATAGATGGAAGCTCGGATCGAGGTCGGATTGCTGCTCTGAGAAGGTTGCAGACGCTTCGCGCGACTTCGAATGGCGAACTGGTGGAAGAGATGTGATGGTCGCACTGAGCTGGTGACCAGGTCGGGTGATCTTCTGTTCGCATGGAGATGACCAGACGACAACTGCGAGTCCTGACGGAAGTCCCGACGTCGGATATGGTGAAAGCGCGGTAAGAGCGATGGAAACGCTGATGCTGTCGGACGGCCTGCTGAATAGGCAAGGTCTGAGTGCACCATGCGTGCGAGTTGCGATGCCACCAAGTCGACCAGTAACGGCGAAAACGCGATGCCCAATCCATGATTACGAATGCTCCTTGCTCCTGCTGATGCCTCCTGCGTGGTGTAACGATGCCCCTAGGATATGCTCGAAATGCTACTGTCGATGTCCCAATTGCTGGGAATATCAATATACTAACCTTCTTACCGGCGTGACGGCCGGTGAGGACGACGGCGACCTTTCCTGGCTGTTGACATCGGATCAAGGCACAACAGTGCGAGTGCGAGCGTCAGTATCGAGTCTCGCAACATCATCATGGTAGCATGCAGCACCACGACTTCTCCATCTTCGAACGCGAGATCTTAGTTTGGACCTTGCTGTGTCTTTGGTGGATGCCGATGCAGGCTGCATGCTTGCCATCACTCTGTCGGCAGAGCGTTGGGCGGTATCGAGCACGTACCTTGTAGATCTTGGGCATTGTGACGGATGGGGGATCTTGATGGAGGATGATGGTGACGAGGGTGCAGATGTCGAACGCTTGACTCTCTGGCTTGCTTCCCCCAGATTCAGTTGAGTGTGCAACGGCCCGCTCGGTGTGCCTCAAGCTCGACAGGCTTGGAGAGCGCTTTGCCAGCTCGGGCTGCCTGAGGTCTCTGGCTGCAGCCCCCGAAATTCGAGATGTGAGTTCTTCGAGGGCCACGCCTCGGCAGATGCAAACACTGGCCTAGCAGCGACTCGGGAAGCTAGCGCAGCCTGCGCTCAATTTCGGGCTGCAGAGAGACAGAAGCTGCTCGTCTGAGCAGGGCGAAATTTGCTTCACGTGACTAAATTGCAAAACTTCCCACGACTCGTCCTGGTCTCTGCGCGAGTCCTGCCGCCCTTTCCAGATCAGACTGCCCGTTAGAAATTTCTCCATCTTCGGATCCGAGTGTCCGCGTCACGCTAGTCCTTTGCGATCGTGCCTTTCTGGGCGGCCTCCGAGGATGCGCGCCAAATTCAGCGAATTCGGTTGCAGGCTGCGCAAGTGCGAATCGGACAGAGCCCAGCAGCAGAGCGTAGAGCGTGCTGGGAGCTGGGCCTCTGTGGGACTGTCGAAATTCAGCGCGAGTTGAGTCGACACACCGCAAACCGTTGGCAGCGGCGGCGAGGATACCACAGCGCGCACGCCACCTTGCTCCTCTCCTCACCATCAAGACCACCGCCCTCCTCAGCAAAGTAGGTATTCCTTTCAGCATCGACATTTCGACATACGTATGTTGCAGAGACATCAGGCTGTATCCATCGCAGTCAGGATCGCTACCTTGCAGTCACCGCCACGATCGATCTCGCCGCGCGCCATTTGTTGCTGGACACATTCGACAAGGAGGGCCCGCAGCATGCCCATCAGCCTGTACCGACCATCGTAGCTACATCGCAACCGCTTTCCGCCCTTAGCAGACGCGCTTCGACGACGTTCACTTCTACCAGAAGCCGCACGACAATCTGGACTTGCCTGGTGTCAGCCCCTTCTCCAGCCAGTTCCACGTTTCTAGATCGACATTGCTCTGGCTTCTCGCTTTTGGATCGAAGCTTTTGGTTCCATACGAGGCGAACGTCGACATCGCAGTGCAATTAGGCAGTCTCGTCATGACACAGCGACGACAGGAGGATCATCAGATGCATAGCTACTCGCCGTCAGAATCAGAACCGACCTTGCAGCAGGAATCCACAGCGCGCGGCAGATCGACATAGGCACGACCGAACTCGCAACAGATCGTGATGTCGACTCACTTCCTAGACCATTCGCGAACCCTTGTTTCTAACCACCAGCACTCTTCCGTCTCTGTCGCCTCACCACTTTGCAGTTTCTTCAAGATGGCTAAGCCTCGTGGACTTAACACAGCCCGTAAGCAGGTCTCGACCCGCCGAGACAACCGCTGGGCCGACGCTGCCTACAAGAAGCGCGCCCTCGGCAACTTCTACAAGACCTCCCCCACTGGTGGCTCGTCCCAGGCCAAGGGTATCGTTCTCGAGAAGATCGGTGTCGAGGCCAAGCAGCCCAACTCGGCTATCCGAAAGTGTGTCCGTGTCCAGCTCATCAAGAACGGCAAGAAGGTCGCCGCCTTCGTCCCCAACGACGGCTGCCTCAACTTCGTCGACGAGAACGACGAGGTCCTCATCTCCGGCTTCGGTCGTGCCGGTAAGGCCAAGGGTGATATCCCCGGTGTTCGTTTCAAGGTCGTCAAGGTTTCTGGCGTCGGTCTTCTGGCACTTTTCAAGTCTAAGAAGGAGAAGCCCCGCTCTTAGAATGGTTTTGACGCCGTCACGACTGCTATTTGCAGTGTAGCATGTACTTTCACCATGATCCCAAAAGTCGTCCGACAATATCACTCCACCATTTTGGTGGTGTTCGCAGAATTGTGGCTCTCGCACGAGTGTGGACGCGAAATTGTCCGAGAAATTTGGAATTCCGAGAAAAAGCAGGACACGCGCCCGCGGCCTTTGAGGCACGCGGCGATTTAGCCGAGGCTGAACCTACGTGTGGAAATGCAGCAGCACAGCGCAATCGTTGGCAAGCACTCCGAACCCCTGGACATGGACGCTGTGTTGTGCAACGGCTGGCGAACGAGTTAAAGAGCATTGCACACCCGCAAATGAGACACAAGATGAAGCATTGAGGTGTGTAAAAGCATGTGGATTGCGGCTGAAGGCCGAGACAATGAGGTGAACATAGCGGGAATGGCGGTGAGCCTGGAGTCAACGCAGAAGAGGGAGCTGGCCTGCGATCAGCATGGTGCCATGTTTATTCGCAGAACACCATCGGTTCTGACACTGACAACATCGTTCCGGGGCTTGGACTACTTCTTCATCTTGACTGTGAAATCGTTCATGTAGCGCAAATCTTCAGGGGCCGTGATTGGCTCGCCCAACGAAAGTTTCTTGAACACTTCCTGGCCGGCACGATGATCATCGCGGAATGGTTCAGTCGGGTCGTGGACAAGGCTGGGAGCGCCCAGGCACAGAGCGAGTGTCTCCTTATCGTCCAGCGGAGGGAAAGCCAGAGCCTGAGCCAGCTCGCTCGGGTCTGGCCATGGAGTCAGAGCGAAGGGCTTCTGCTGTGCCTCAGATGCCGTCGTGGACTGCTCCGAGTCCTTGAGTTCAGACTTGATGTGGTCCTTCGTGTGTCCAGCCGAGCGCGACGCACCGTCCGATGGCTGTACGGGTTCTTGAACCTTGGTAGCACGCTCCTCGTTGGTGGTAAGAAGCGGCATGACTAGGGATTAGCTGCTCGAAGATGCAACTGACACGGACGCAGATGAAGATGTGAGGAGAGGACGCTCGGACGCTGAAGTAAATGCGAGCGAAGACGTCTGGATGTGACAACTGTTTTGAGAAACCAGGGGCCTCGATCAGCGGCTGTTTAAGTAGCCATCTTGAGTTCGAGACGAAGGGTGGGCCGAAGCAGCGACAAGCGGGTTGCGAAAGGACGAGTACGCTCAGAGTTCCTCAACGATGCCCCAACAATGTCTGAACGTGGACTGTGTTCGACGCCACCCCTTTGTGAAAGTTCCGAGTCTCGTCTGCATAACACGATCGTGTTCTTGCTACTCCTCCTCTCGCTACTCCCCCTCTCGCTGTCTGGGGCTTCCACTTTGACTCACGCGCTCAACTGAAGTTCCACGAAACGTCCGAGTCAACCTCGGAGGTTTTCCCACTGCTATGGGCAATCGTGAGCTTAGTTCGGTAACGCCAAGAACTTGCGCAATCACGGTGGGCCTCAGGATTTGGCGCATCGCGACTGCGCAGGCAGAGTCAGAGTGGGGAGCATTGCGCAAGCGCCGCACGCATGGGATTACTAGTGAAGGAGCCAGGCCGGAAGCGCCGGTCTTCTCACCGATTGGAGGAGCCAAACCATGTGCGCCGAGCTTTCCACCGAGCATGCGCAAGAAGGAGCAGACTCAACGAGCGAGCAGGAAGCGCAAGTTGCGCGTCCGGATCTGAGAATAAGCTCGCAGGAATTGAGCGGCCTTGGAACGCGCGCAGCCGATCCAAATGTGTCGATACGCGGCGCCCTTGAAAGTATTCCAGATCAGCCCCCACGGGAAATTAGAGTCTCAGTTAGAGTCTCGGCAAGCACGGTCTGCTCAGACTTAGACGCAAAGCCAGTCTGCGCCAAGTACTCTGCGCAAAGTCACAATGCGAAATGAGATTTACGGTAGCACAGGGTCATTCCACAGGCGTTCCGAGGCGTTCCGACAAGGTCGACGAATCACCCGACGTCTGCACAACTTCACATGCATGCGAGCAACTCCCCTCCTGAGCTTGAAGCGTCGCTCCGTCTCCTGTTCGCCATGGCGCGGAGCGCCGAAGGATTGACGAAAGCCGAAGAGGCAAGCGCCGCGACGCTAGCAGACGTAATATGGCTCAGTCCGCTTGGTACCGGGCGCCCCACCTGCTTCGTTTCGACCGCAGATCCCACGCCAAGGGCCTGCGGAGCCTGGATGTGCTGACAGCCTCGGGCACATCGTCCGCCTCGTGTCATTCCGGCGTAAGAAAGTAAACAGCGCTTGAGTCAGACTCAAAAGGTACTTAAAAGCCGCTCCGATACGTGCAGGCTCCCTCACATTCATCCATCGTCTCCCTCTCTTATCTTCGTACTTCAAGATGGCTTCTAACGGCAAGTCGACTTCCCGCAAGGAGCCTATCAATGAGCCTGGCCCCAGCTCGTCGGAGGGCACTGGCAGGCAGCCCAAGATCGAATCTGACGTTGAGCATGCTGACGAGAAGATCGCGATGGATGGACAGCCGGGTACGTTCACACAATGATCGCCACGAGACCACTTGCGCTACCCTTCAGCTACAGAGAAGACTGACACACTCAGCTTGATATCAACGCTCTCTTAGGTCATTCCACCGGTCCGATGCCATCGGCGCGTTGGGAATCGGAGCGTCCGGTCGACCGCACGCAGCCCTCGCTTGAGCATCAGACCTCGACCCTGCTCACATGGTCCCTCCTCGAGCAGCTGCGGCTGAGCAACGAGATCAATGCCGAAATGGCAAGGATGCAGCGTCTCCAAATCCTCATGCAGATCAACGCAATGAGGGGTGCTCCTCAGACTTTCGACGCGAGCTACTTCATGGAGCTTCTGCAGCGTATTCCGCACGCCCAAGCGCCTGACTCTGTCCTCGGAGCCATGGCTACCGCAAGCTGGGCTCGACTTGCGTCGCCCAATCAGTTCCTCACGCGGCTCGCTTCCACCGTGACCTTTGCACACGAGAGCTTCCCCGCTGTCCGACTCAACGATGTCACCGAGATCTTCACCGAAGCCGAGCTGGAGATGATCTACAATCTCGAAGCGGAAGCCCAAGCGCACTCGAGCTCCACTAACGACGTTCACCGCGAGAGCAGGGACACCGAGGAAGCTTCTCAGGATCCTAACCACTAAGGCTCGACTTTGAGCACTCCAGTCACCCGCACTTGCCAGTCACTCTTGGAGAGTGCGGGAACTTTGCGGGAACGTCAGACCCGCACATTGGCGCGTCCTGCAGCTTCATAGTTCACACGTCTCTCCACCAAGAAAAAAAGTCCTAAATCCCAAAAAAATAATAGTTGTTGTTCCCGCAAGTATGGCCTGTGCGCGTGTGTCAAGACCCTGTTCGAGTGTTGCTCTCACCTTCCCGCAGCTCCACCACGACCCTCTGCTTCGTGGTGCGACGAGCGAGGTCCTCCCTTCGTGTAGTCGCACATCATGGTGGAGGCCGGTACCTCAACAGACGCGGCAGCTGTCTCTTCTCCCCTGACTCTTCGTGAGCAGCTCCGCCTAAAGGCGCAGCAGAAGCTCAGCGAGCAGGCCTCGACATCCGCATCTGCAGTCCGCAAACCCGCAAATTCCTCGGCTGCACTCGCGATCGACGACGATGACGATGACGATGCGCTCGGCTCCCTCACGCTCGGCCGCTCCAAGCGTCAGGCGGCACTCAAGCGTCCCGCTACCTACAGCATCGATCCGACCGACGATGCGTCACGCCTGCACCGACATCCGGACGCGCTTGCAGGCTCCGTGGCGCACCATGCCTCGTCGTCAAAGAAGTACGCGAGCGTAGACGGTCTGTTGCGCGAAAGACAGCGCAAGATCAAACGCGGCATTGACGCAGACGGCTTCTCGCGCGCAGAGGCCATCGCCCGCAACATGGAGCAAGAACGACTTGGCCGCATGGGCATCGCGTATTCTGACGACGAGGAGCTCACAGACATTCGCATGCCAGGCACCTCCAAGGCGGCCGCATCCTCATCCAGACCAAAGTCGTCGGCGCCTTTTGAGCCGTCGCATCAGGCTGGTCCTTCTAGCTCCAGGACAAACGGACATGCGCCGGGACCGACGGTGCAGGCGCTCTCCCCGACCATTCCTTCCTTTGTGTGGTCCTCACAGTCCGAGCTGGGCGACTCGGAAGACGAGGGTAGGCGCTCTTCAGCAGCGACATCCTCGCCCGATATTCAAAAGAAGCGATTGGCAGCTTCGCTCGCAGCCGTTGGTACGGACGAGGACCAGAGCCGCGAGGCGCTCGACATTCTGCAGCGCGACATGCGCAACGAGACTTTCCGCGCTGTCGACCCGCACGGCGGACGCATTCCCTTCTACCGCCCAGGCAAGACGGTGGCTCCGGTCATCGAGGCACTTTGCGAGGTGCCGAACTTGGGCGTGTCTGACGATGCAGCCGATACAGACAGCACAAAGCGCGAGCGCATCTGGACGGCCACCTATCCGCACATCTTGCTGGCCTCTACAATTCCGCCGTCGCTGCACGTGCGACCGGCCGAGCTGGCGCGCATTGTGACGTGGACCGCAGTGACTTGTCTGTTGGAGCGCGATGTGCTGCAGAGCCAGCTGGCGTTTGGGCTGCTCGAGTCGCTCGTGCTGCAGCCGGATCAGTCGACGTACCGCAACGAGCTGCCGGGCGCGGTGGCGCAGGCGGTGGGTGACGTGCTGGCGCTCGTGCCGCGCGTGCTGCACCGCATCGGCGTGAGCGAGAGCGTGCTGGTCGAGTGCTTTCCCGACGACGCCGATGCGACCGACGGCCCATTCTTTATCGTGACGCGCGCCAGGCCACGTGCGCACGACCGACTGCCATCGTCGTCGCAGACCGCCAAAGTCGAACAGGCACGGCGAGCACCGCGGTCGGCGCTCTACCTCACGCACGCGGAGTGCGACGAGCTGCTGGCGCGCCTCGCACGAGTGGTGCAGCTGGTGGTGCAGGCGAACAGCGACGCGGTGCGCGACGGCATGTCGCTGCTTGCTGGCTGGGTGGCAAGTATGGCGCTAGCATGTGCGGCTGGCACCAATGTCACGCTGGACGCGGCCGTGGGACAAGGCATGGAGGCGGTGTTTGCAGCCGCGGCGAAAGCGGCGGTGTTGGAGGAGCTGCAGGAAGCCGTGGGCCGGCGCTTGTTTACTGCGCTCGAACCAGAATCGGTGGTGGTGAGGGCGCGCGTGGTGCAGGCGTTGCCGGGCGCAGGGCGGGGTGTGCAGGCGCTTCGTGCGTGGTTGGGATGGTGTGTATTGACCGAGCATCTGGCATTGCCTGTTAAGGTGGATGCGGTGGTCCCGGTGGCCGAGCCGGACGCAGTACCGTCGTCGGACCCGGTCGAGGCAGAGGAGGAAGCGGATGCGGCCGCCGCACGTCTGCGGCGCGACAGTGCGTACTGGCGACGAGCGCGTTTCGAAGCATGGTCTCTCGACCTCTCTCTGCTCTCTCGCGCGGTGGATGCAACCGACCCCAAGTCGCCCTTCCACGTACCCTCATCGAACTCCGACGACAGCGATGCGGATCTAAGCCGTCTGATTGCGGCTGTTCAGCTCCTTGCGCTCGTTCTGCGCGATCTTCCGATTCACTTGTGCAGCTTCACGCACGAAGCACGCACACCCATCAAATCCGACCCACTAAGCAAACGCAGCAGCGCCGCTCTACCACGGACGCTCTCGCTCGCCCTGGCTGGGTATGCCAGCATGAATCCAACGCTGGATGAAGGCCGCGTGCAGGAGGTGCGCAGCATCGTGGCGCGTCTGGACCAAGCCAATGCGAGGATCCGCGACAACCGCGCCGACGTCATCATGCGCACGCTCGCAAAGGACGCCCTGCACCGCACCTCGCTTGCGCTCGAGTACCAACTCGCTTTGTACCACCCCGAATCCTCCTCCACCTCGTTCATCCAGTAATCTCGCAATGCAACCCGCACACACACGCAAAGGCAACACCCCGCATTGCGGCCATTCGAGCCTCGGAACAAAGAGAGAAAAGGGCTTCCAGAGTGATCTGATTGAAAACGCAACGACGGTGCGTTTGCGACGGGCTGGGTGTTCAACTGAAGGAGCCGGCGAACATGGCGAGGAGAGTAACCCAGGCGCCCCTGCCGAGGCTCTCGATGCCCTCTTCGTCGACCATCTTGTTGAGGCAGTCGACGAGGCCGGTGTAGCGCGTGACGACGGGCGCGCCAAACTCGGCGGCGGCCTCTTCGGCGGTCTGCTCCTCGATGGGGCGCAGCGCGATGACAGGCTCGGGAGGCTC
Organism: Moesziomyces sp. F16C1; assembly: GCA_003004725.1. NCBI lineage: Eukaryota > Fungi > Basidiomycota > Ustilaginomycetes > Ustilaginales > Ustilaginaceae > Moesziomyces > Moesziomyces sp. F16C1. Next base: position 270,135 of record NXFS01000019.1, read on the forward strand.
GCCGCCGGAGAACGAGGGTGGCGTGTAGCCCGAGTTGAAGCCGCCTGCTGCACTGTTGGAGCGTGCGGCAGGCTCTTCGGTCTGGCCGAGCACACGCGCGGCCTTGCTGCTGTTGGGCGCTTTGCCGTTGGCGGAAGGCTTGGGAGCCGGCGAAGCGTTGTCGGCGTCATCGTCATCGTCGTCTTCGATGGCGAATGAGGGACGACCAGGGAGCTCGCCAGGCGACGAGGGGAGTGGCTTGTCTGCGTTCGCCGAGGCGCTGTCGGACGACTTGCGCGAGGGGTCAGAATCCTTGTAGGAGCCGCCCGGCTGCGCCTGAGCGGCGGCAGTGGCCTGGTGCGAGTAGGGCGAGGGACCGGTGGCGCTGGATCCGTTTGGCACGCGTGCGTAGGCGCGGTGGAGCGGGTTCTGGCGCTCTGGACGCTGTGTGGAGAGGCGGATGATGGCGCACTCGAGCGGCGAGAGGATGATGACGCTGAGCACGTTCCAAAGGACAAAGATGGGCAGGCCGACGGGGCTGAGCTCGAGCATGTTGGAGTTGGGGCCCGAGTAGGTGTCCTGATCCGGAGCGACGGGGGTGGCACCAGGGAGGCCGCCGAGCGAAGGCACAGTGAGCTGACGGACGATGCGCGTGGCGAGGCCGATCCAGGCTACGTGGAGAACGTTGGCTGCGAGCAGACCGGGCAGGAGGTAGAGACGCCAGGGCTGGGTAAACTCGGTATACGACAGAAGCTCGCGTAGGTTCTCGCGCGGCGAGTGAATGGGCAGCACGCGCGGGTGCACGATGGTTCTAGCAGAAGATGAAGCGGAATGTCAGTGCGCCTGTTTTCCAGATAATTAGGATGGCTGAGAACGTACCGATCAGTGATGACGTTGAGCGGAAGCGCGGCCATGGCGACGAAAAGCATGTAAAAGAGGTTGGCAAAGAAGCCGAATTGGCCGGGGCCGGCGGGACCGGCCTTGTATGCGCTGCCGGGGGAGGAGGCGGATGCCCCGGAGAAGAAGATGAAGGTGAGGGTGCTGAGGGTGAAGATCTGGATGGCGACGGGGATGGAGCCCTTGTAGATGCCGGCCCAGCCCTCGAGGCGCTTTGTGCGGAACATCATGGAGAAGACGCCGGGGACGACGGGGCCGATCTTTGCGGTGGAACGGCGTTCAGAGAGGAGGAAGGAGGAGAGAGCGCGAGGCGCGGATGCCGAGGTGGCTGCGCCATCTTCGAGGACGTTGTCGAGGCTGACGGCCTTGGGGAGGTAGTTTGCACGGAGGCGGACGATGGCGCCGTTGAAGGGCTGCGAGATGAGCACCGACAAGCCGATGGACAGCGTGATGGCTATGAGAAAGACGACTGCGTCGAAGAGGAACATCTTGAGAGGAGGTTGATGCCGCGGATGTGGCTCGAGCGTGGATGGTTTCTGTCCAGATAGGTCCGTGCCGCTATTTTGAGATGGCGGCGATCGTTGGTGCTAGCGAACGACGGACGTTGTGGTGATTCGGAGGCAGGCGAGAACGGGTGGATTCGACTCAGGGTTCAAGTTGGAGGGCCGCGTATCCGGGTTGGAGTGAAGGGTAGCCGCTAGGATTGCACGGTCCAGCAGCTGCTGCGCGCCTCGCTCCGTCACTCCATCTGTCGGCTGAGTCGAGCGCGAGTCGAATGCAACAACCAACACAAAACAACACAGCCCGCCCCGATGCCCGACCTCCGTCTTCGGCGCGTCGGCGGCCCTTAATTTCCACCTGAAGCCGTGCCGAGAGTCTCGCTGTGCCGGCAAAAGAGGTGTTTTCTGAACCCCTTTTCTGGCTTGCCTTTTTGGGCACGCAAAGTGTCGCTTTGTCGCTCGTTGTTGGTCTCAACCCCTTTGCTCTGCTCACCTTGTATTGTCATCATATGTGGCACTTCCATTCTACGCTCAATATCCCCGTCGCTTGATGCCAAAAAGCATCTTGCCGCTTCAGCCTACACAGCCAAATGAGAAGGATGACAAAAACGAAGCGCAAATGCGAAAAAAACGACACCAACAGGATTTGAACCTGTGCTCCCAGAGGGAATGGCATATGTTTGTTGAGCAGGATTTGCTCTAGAATGCAGACGATTCTAGTGCCACGCGATAACCACTCCGCCATAGTGCCAATTGATGTGAAGCATGGCTTCTACAGCAATTATATATCCTTGAGATGGTTCATGCATGAGATGAACCAAGTACGTTCGACACAGGCAAGAGCTCAACATGGGTCGACATCAGCAAGGCAGACATCGTAGCACATCCGAAAGACAGCGGGTAACACCGTTTGATTGCGCAGTGGGGCCTACAAAAAGTACTCGACCGCCTCGTGCTTGCCGTTGGCAGTGGGGCCTCCGTTGAGGTTGTGCTGGTTGGGACCGTCGCGTTCGTTTTCCGGAGCGGCTTGGAAGGTGTTGAAATGCTTGCTGCCGTCGGGGAATACCTCGAGGATGGACGCCATGTTGCCGCACCGGTAGCAGTAGTTGGGTGCGCTCCATACCGTGCTGAGGCGGTCATCGTAGAGCACGCTGAAGCCCTCCATGCAAAGCTGGTGTGCGCGCAGGATGTGGTTCATGTTGTTTCGATGCAAAAAGTGCTTGACCACCGACGCTCCAAACGTGTAGCCGGCACCGCGCGGTGAGATGGCGAACTCCTCCTTGTCCGGATCCGGATCCGACCACACCAGATCCGCCATGGGTCCTTCGTGCGGAATCTCGCGGAAGCGATCGATGATCTTGATCTGGTCGATGTAGTGCACCGAAGGCGACAGTCCTCCGTGCACGCAGAAGATCTGGTCGTCAATCACCACGGACAGCGTGAGGAAGTCAAACATGTCGGTAAAGTACGTCCATACGTTGGCCGAGCCGTACTTGCGCTGGCACTCGGTGTAGAAGCCGTACGTCTGCGTCACCGCGCGCGACTCGTGGTTGCCTCGAATCAGCTGCACCCGATCCGGATACCGCAGCTTCAGACACGTCAACAGCGATATCGTCTCCACCGAAAACAAGCCCCGGTCCACATAGTCGCCCAAAAACAGGTAGTTGGTATGCGGAGCGTATCCGCCAATACGGAAGATCTCTATCAAATCGTAGAACTGGCCGTGGATGTCGCCCACCACCGTGACGGGCGCCGAAATGTGCACCACGTTCGACTCGCGCATCAGAATCTCCTTGGTCTTTTCGCAGATCTCCTTGAGCAGCGCCTCGCCCAGCAGCTGCTTCTTGAGCAGCGTCGCAATGCACGCATCCAGATCGAACGCCATCCTGGGCGGCCTTATGAACGCGCCTGCACACCGTCCGATGTGCTGGCCAACCGCGCAGCCCTCACTCTTCTGTCGACTGCGAGGCTAGATCGAGCGCAGGCAGCAGCTTCGGCAAGCGCTTCGTTGGTTCAAGAAGTCGTCCGGTAGGAGCTGTGTATCGGTGTCTGCCAATCGATGCCTCGCTCCGCGAGATCCAGTCCTCGAATAGTGCAAGCCAGCTGAATCGCGCTCGCTGTTTCTCTGCCGTCGAGGCTTGCGTCGTGATTCTTTCCGTGGTATCGTGTGCGTGAGCCGTTCCAAAGTGCTGGGGTATCGTGAAAGGCTGCACAGGAGAGGCGGGCTGCTCCGGTCGATTGCGAAACGAACGATGTACTAGCGCTGGCCTTTTTGGTGGATATCGTATGGTGATCTGCTCTCGCGCTACGATGCTTGTCTAGAGGTGAGGCAAAGAGCGGCCAGCGTCGGATGCCGGCGATGCTGAGGAGTGAGATGACAGATGCAAGTGGTGGCGCGTTCGGATCAGGTGTGGAGCGGCTCCCACACCTTCCAACCAGTGCAAGCCCACTCGAAATTCCGCAAATGTGTTACACCTCGCTCTCGTCCATCTCCGCGATTTTTTTCACCCGTCGCAGGCCACCCACAATCGCAATCGACACAAGCACACCACAGGATATGAACCACGAATCATGCTGAATTGTCTTCGGACGCAAAGGTACGAACAGCCACAAGGAGCGTGAAATGCTCTCTACGAGGCGAAAGCAAAGAGACGACGGAGCACTGACCGAGAGTGTTCGGAGGTGCGAAGGAGAAACAGTGAAGACAAAGAGGGGATGGAGATGCACTGAGAAATGACTGTAAGCTGTCACGAGCGCCCGCACCACCGCACCTGACAGGCAGAACCAGTCGGGCGCACATGGCACAGGCGCTACGAGACGGGTATGTAAGAAGCACACGCCGCCGCTGGTGCGACAGCGTCGATGCTGCTTTTTAGGCCGAGAAGAGCCGCCACATCACATGACATAGGCGCTGGGCACGACACCGGTCTGGCCCTGCGTGTTTCTTGCGAGCCACCAGTGGCGGTCCTGGTCGTCGAGGATCTCGATGGGCTCGCCCGCTGTCAGCGGCAGCTCCGACTCGTGGTTGGGCACAAAGTCGTAGCGGGCGTGCGCGGGGATGCCCTCCATGGGCGAGTCCTCCTCGTCGCCCGCCGCTCCGATCGCCGTGGCAGCGACGGCACCGGTGCCGGCCATCGCCATCCCCGCCTCCGCGTCCGAGAATCCGCCGTCGTCGGTGAGGTATTGCGTCTGCGCACTCTGCCCGGTGCGGCCACCGTCGCTGTGGTAGTTGGACATGGCCGCCTCGTCGCCAAGCCCGCGGTCGTAGCCTGGCGAGCTCTGTCGGCTGCGAGCAGCCGCAAGCGCAGCTGCACCACCCGCACCTGCCGCGCCGAATCCGGCTGCCGCTCCGACACCTGCACCGTGCTCGCCCAGCATGGCGTTTTCGGTGGCGGCATTGAGCGTGGCGAGCAGGCTCGACGGTCGCTTCTTCTCGCCCACACCGAGCGAGTCGTCGCTTGCCGACATGGGCACGTCCACGTTGCGAGGCTCGGGCCGTCTCCTCGCCACCGCCCAGATGAGGCCGAGCAGCACGAGCAGGAAGACGATGCCAAGACCGATGGCGATCGAGATCAGGATCACCAGTCCCACCGCAAGGTGGTGCAGGTTCGGGAAGCGCAGCACCTCGGTAGATCGGCTGAACGCACGCACAATACCCGACGATCCATCCAGATTGGTGGCGAGCAAGAAGGGCGTGTAGCTCTGGCCGTCGAAAAACACGCTCGAAACGTTGCCGTAATCCTGCGTTGCAAGCGCACCACTGACCACGAGCAGACGGTTGTCCTCCAGGATGGCGTTGCGTGGATGCGCCTTGGAAATCGGCACAAACGTGAGCTGCGAGATGCCGGTCGCCGACAGGAACTGGCCGCCGTCGACGGCGGCGTATTGAGTGCCGTCCCACCTCACGAGGTAGGGCGAGTTGCCGTCGGCCGTTCGGCCGGCAACAAAGATGGCATTCGCGTTGAGGTCGTCGACGCTCACTGCCGTCGCCGGGCCAGGAACCTGTCCAGAGCCGCTGCCGACGCTGCCGAGGTTGGCCCACATCTGCGTGTCAAAGTTGTAGCTCGCAAGCGACGACTCGGCACCGTTAATGGTCATGGAGCCCGCCAGGATGAGCTGGTTGGCCTTGCTGCCGGCAAAGTCAATGTCCGAGATTTGGCCACTCAGACCTGCGCTCAAGGGACTCCAGCGCATCGCGCTCGTGTCCCACAGGCATACGTTGAGGCAGGGGAGCGAGCCGGCAGAGGCAAAGCTGCCAGACACGATGACGGTGGTTGTGTCCGGGCGGTGATCGATCGAGGTTACGGAGAGCACCTGGCCAGCACTAGCAGTGAGTGGCGCACCGTTGGTGACCCAACTCGCCTTCTTGAGGTCGTACGCCTCGAAGCCGCCGTCGCCGCCGACGTAGAGCATGTCAGAGTCGACGAGCAGCGAGCGAATGACGGTCACGGCGGGCCGCGTCGCTGATACCGGCTGCGCAGGGAAGGCTGTGGCAGTGTGGGTCGAGTCGTCGTAGAAGGCGAGGTTGCGAATGCCGTTGGTGGTGGTGAAGTTGCCTCCAAGGATGTTGACAAACGAGCCGTCGTCGCGCTCCCAGAAGGCGCTGGCCAGGATCTCGTTCTGGCCGCTCGACTGAAGCGAGGCAGGCACCATGATGTCTGCTCGCTTGGTAAGGGACGGTACTTCAGCAGAAACACCGCCTTCCCGTCCCTCGAATGGCGACCGCGGGAGCATCGAAAGCAACCTTGAGCCGATGCCCGAGCCTGAAGCTGCGGCTGCTGCTCCGTCTCGACGCTGGAGTTGCTGCTGCGGTGGCTGCTGCTGCGATTGATGCTGCTGCCTCCAGCCAGTGACGAGATTCCTTCTGCGTGCATTGCTTGCCGACGACATGGATGCGCCAGCCGATCCGGAAGGAGTGGCAAACTGGAAGTTGAGCGACTCCACAACGGGCATGGCGCCCGACTTGTCCGGAGCACGCAGCTGCGCGGCGCCCGAGGCGGACTGCAGGCTGACGGCACGAACGCTGCCGGCGAGGAAGCTCTGCTGTGTCGAGGCGGAAAAGTCGGCGAAGGCGGCGGTCATCTCTGCCGAGACGAAGCTGGACTGCGTCTGCCAGCTGTTGGACGTCGAGTTCCACACGGCGTAGCCGCCAGACTGTCCGGTGCCATTGACTGTCTCGAAGCCACCGGCTACGAGCAGCGTGTCGGAGCCGAGAGGGTAGATGGCCGAGACAGCGCCATCGGGTCCAGCGCCGAGTGCGGACCAGCTGTTGGCATCCGGGTCGTAGCGAGCAAGATAGGGCGCAGCGACGGCGCTATCAGCCGTGGCGGTGAAGCTACCTCCGACGTAGAGAGAGTTGCCAAGGCTTGCAAGCGCCTGGACGGGACCGTTGAGACCGCCGTTGGCGATGGCGATGGGCGCCATGCCGGCCGAATCGGCCGCAAAGCCTGCGAGGTTGGCAAAGCTGACGTTGCCCGTGGAGGTGAAGGAGCCGCCGACAAAGGTGCGCGTTCCGACCGAGGCGATCGAGGTGACGGCGGTGTCGCTTGCATTGCTTCGCACTCCGGACTGGAAGAGGGTGGTGGCGAAGGCATCGAGCTGAGTCATGCTGGTGTTGGGCAGCAAGCCGGTGCCGTTGGCCTGGATGGCGGTCATGGCGGGGTCAAAGAGGTTGTACTCGAGCACGCCAAAGCCCGAAGTACGGCCCATCTGGAGGGTCTCGTTGCTGTTGAGCAAGAGGAAGCTGACCTTGTCGGCAATGACGGTGAAGTCGGCGCCACCCGAGGGGGCGGGTGCGTCGCTGGGGATGGACAGGATCACGGTGGGCTGGAAGCCATCGGTGGCCTTGTTGACTTCGCCGCTGTAGATCTGGATGGTCTGATCCTGCTCGTTGGTCTGGGAGACGCGGGTGAGGTTGCCCTGCGAGCCCTGGACGGCAAAGACGTTTGCATTGACCTCGGTGCGCTGGCCACACTGACCAGTGGCACGGCAACCAGGAACAAATATGCTGATGGTGTAGTTGCCGTTGTAAGGGATGTCGACGGCCCAGGTGACGGTGGCGGAGTTGTCGGAGGCGAGGTTGGAGTAGGCGTCGGTGAATGCAAGCATAGGCTCTGTGGTGCCGGCGAGGGTGGTGATGGTGCTCGTGTACCAGCCCCCCTGGTTGGTGGCGGACGAGTCGGTTCCGTTGACGCCGCTCTGGTTGGAGTTGCACGCACCACGGTTGAGCGCGTTGTAGGCATACGCCCATCCGCCTTCGGAGAGGAGCTCGAGGACGTGAAGGCCGGCGCCGGCGCCGTAGTGATCGGTGGCGGTGAACTGAACTCCGGTCAGCTGCTTGACGCCGCCGGGAGCATTGTTGGCGGGCGTGTCTGCAATGAGGAAGTCCTGGTAGGGGATGGAGGCGTCGTGGGCGAGGGTGCAGTTGGTGGTGCAGGTGACGTTCTGGTTGGTGGTGGGGTCGAGGTAGATGAGCTCGAGCTCGGTGTTGTCGGGAATGGAGACGACGCCGAAGGTGCGGGTGCCGCGGCCGTCGACAAAGGTGTTGCCGAGACGGATGGCGCGCACGTTGAGTGCACGGAAGGCACGGGCTGTGAGACGGCCATCTACGCCGTCCTCGAAGAGGTAGGAGTTGCCGCTGCCGTCTGGGCCCTGTGGGCAGAGAATCTGGGCCGGGTTGTCGAAGCCTGCGTTGTTGGAGCTGGGTCCGCCGACGAACTCGACCTGACCGAGGGAGATGGGCGTGAGCGCGGCAGTGAGGGGCGAGGCGGAGGTGTTGGTGCCCGAGGCGGCGGCTGCGTTTGGGCCCATGGAAGCGAAGCGGGTGTCGAAGCTGCCGCCGAATCGGACAAGCGAGTTGTTGCCGCCTGCGGTGATGGTGTTGACGGTGCCGTCGAGGCCGCCAAAGTCGACGGGGCTCCAAGTGGAGGCGGCGACATCCCACTGAGCGAGGTTGCCGAGGTATCGATCTGTCTTTCCGGCGACTGGCCCCGAGAAGGAGCCACCTGCGATGAGCTGCTGGTGGTCGTTGTCGCAGAATACGGCGTTGACGGTGCCGTCGAGTCCGCCTGCCATGTTTGTGAAAGCTTTTGTGGTCGGGTTGTAGGCGGCGATGTTGCTGACGGAGATGCCACCTATGGAGAAGAAGTTACCGGCGACAAAGACGGTGTTGGGTGGCGACTGCATCTGGCAGATGGCGCGGATGGTGCCGCCCTCCTCGGTTGCGCTGATGAAGGAGACGGAGCCATTGGTGGCACGCGAGAGGAGAGAGGAAGCGGCGGGGTCGTAGGTGGCGTTGGGGCTGGCGGAGGAGCCGGTCTGGTTCCAGAGCTCGATGCCTGCAAACGAGCCAGCGATGCTGACTGCGCCGAGGAGGTCAAAGTCGATGCTGGGAAAGTTGGCGATGGATGCGGAGGCGAGTGGCACGGCAGCGGTCAGCAGAAGAGCCGACTTGGAGACGGCACGCACCAGCCGCGATGTTGTAGAGGAGGCATGCCGACGTGATGAATGGAATGTGGCCGCCGAGGCGCTGCAAGAGCTCGAGGCTGGCATGGTGGTCGCAAGCGGAGGTCTATACAAGGACGACGCGAGAGCACAGCTCGGCTGAAAGGGGGCGCAAGGTGTATTCGCAGACTGATCAGAGCATCACAAGGCGGGGTCGAAGCTCGGAGAGGGTGTGTGTTGGTTGCGCTTGTTGAGCAGGCCTGGTTCGAAGCGACGACGGTAGCTGATCAAAGGAGTGTAGAGGTTCTGCAAAGACACGAGCGGGATGTTGCAAGACCAAGCAAAGGATGCGTTGGAGCAGTGTCGGCTGCTAGAATGGGAGTAGAAGAAGCAGGCCAAGTGGAACGCGCTGTTGTCAAGGTGGGCAAGTCGAAGTGAAGCGTGACGGCGCGACGAGGCGAGACGTGCGAAAAGCGGAGTGAGTCGTAGTGCAGAGGATGTTGACGGAGGCGAGGATGAATACGAAGACGAGGATAATGGTGTCGGAGGCAGGAGAAGATGATGTGGAATAGAGGATAGAGTCGGAGGTGAGGGTGGATGGCGTTGGCGTTGAGAGTGCAAATCGCTACTCGGACGGGTCGATTTGCAGTCCACCAAAATTGCAACACACGCGAGGCAGAGGAGGAAAATCACGGCCAGCCAGCAACTCGCGCTCTCGCTCAGCCTCACGCTCAGCCTCGTGCAATTCATGCGCTCCCTCTCAACGTCGCTTGGCAGCCAATTCGGCTTGAACTCTCTTCGGGGCCAGTTCGGTTGGCTATAGCAGAGCAGGAAGATACTCGTTGCTCAAGTCGATGAAGTTTTTCCTTTGGCGAGCCTCACTCGTGATCAACCACATCAAGAAGGAGCGGATGAGGTGCATGTGCGAAATGAAGTGTGTCGATCGCGCCCACTTGTGCTCGATACTGATCCTAGCTGGTGCGGAGGATAGGAGTCCTACCCGCTGGGGGAGGAGTGGGCGCTGCTCGCTACCGCTTTCAGCTGGCCTCTCCAGGAGGCCGCGATGATGCTGTTTAGCTCGGTGCATTGGTCGCATTGCAGATCATAGCCAGCCGCAACTGCAGCGAGCCGCGTTGCAGAGAATGACAGACTCGTTGCATTTCGCGGCGACACTGCGAGTGCCGGGCGTCGAAAGGAATCTTTCTCTTGCATGCGCTGCACGCGCAACACGCACAGGGGTCGCGCGCCGTAAACAGACTCTGTCGCTCTCTCTCGCCAGGGTCTCTCTCGGTTCGCCTGACGAGCTTTAGGTGCTGGCATGCGAGCTGAGACCAACACGCGTCCGAAATTGATAGCCTTGCGTCCCACCCAAACTTCGAATGGATCGGCGCGAAGCCTCGAAATGTTAGACCGAATGCAGTGATTAATTTCGTAATTCCCTCGCTCCCGTGCGAAAGCAAGCCGATCACGACACGGCGCTTGCAAAAGGGCTCGAACTCATAGGCTGGAGGCGAGAGCGCATCGCCCTCGGAGCCGATCGAGTGGAGTGTGGGCTGCGAGAAGGAGCCATGTCGACCGCTTGATACTGTATCCCTCCTCCTACCTTGATCACGTCGACGACCGCTTCTCGCCCACTCCGCATCCGTCATGGTCGCCACACCCTCGCTCAGCATGACGCTGCGAAGCGCCGCCGCCACTCGTGCGTCGCTCGCTTCCGCTTCCGCACGATCGCTCCACACCACCCGCACCGTCCGTGCCGGCGCCTCCTCCTCCTCGTCCTCCGCCGCCGCTGCCGACGAAGAGTACCCGTCCGAGGGCTTCGGCGCACCCATTTGGCGCTACACTTTCCTTGGCGCCATCGCCGCTTTCGGCCTGTACCGCATCTCCACGCTGCACGCCGACCCGCACCCGTCCAGAGCCTCCTCGTCCGGCCGCTCCGCACCGGGCAACGAGTCGGAAGACAACCTGCACGTGGAAGGCCAGAAGCCGTGGCTGACCCGCTACATCGAAAACTGGACCACTCCTTCTTCCGTCTGGAAGGAGCGCAATGCCAGGCACCTCGAACTCGTCAAGGAAAAGGCAGAGGAGCGCCTCCTCTTCCAGGACGCAGAACGTCCGCCCGTACACAGGTTGCGATACACCCAGTGCGTAGCCGCCCCTCCGCCTTGACCTCGCACATCGACACCCTTACTGACCTTATTTGTTTTGTTGCGTCGTCTTGCGCCATCGCAGGATCTTTGAGCAGGCATCGCCTCACGGCATCGGCGCCGGCTCGCAAGTCGACCTCTCGGACCTCAAGATCAAGCGCGCATCCGAGTAGATCTTTGATATCCGCTCTTCCTTCGTCCTGTTGTACTCCAGCCTCACTCGCTCACCATCGACGCGGCTGGAGCACGTGCAATAGAACAGCCTCTCTGTCCGACCTTGCATCGCCACTCTCTCTTCTGACATTGATAACAAAGGAGGGCACTTCGACACACTCGCATCACTTTTGCGCACCACCACAGCAGCATTACAATTTCGCAGCTGGCTTCTGAGCGATCTCGTCCGCGGCTTGGCGGATCTTGGCGCACAGTTCTTGCGCCTCGTCGTCGTCCAGCTCGTCGCGCCCGTGACCGAGCCGCATGAGTGCAAGTACACTCTTCGATGGCGTTGGCGTCGCCTTTGCGCTTGCGTCTGTACTCGCACGTGGTGCTGCAGGAACGATGTGGAAGTGAACCTTCGGCCATCCCACGAACTGCATCGTCAGCAATGTTGGCCGCAATGCGCTCGTGCGCCAACGTCAAAGAGGATCAGACTCACGTGAGGTACGAGTTGAGCGTAGACCTGGTTAGTGACGACCTGTAGTCTCTCATCATCCAACGCTGTGCATGAGCGCGATCAAACTGTCAGCGCCTGTCCAGCAACGGCGATGCAAACATCAGGGCAGTCAAGCGCGTACCTCTGCCGATGGCTTGCGTCGTGCGTACCAGCGCCTGCGAGAGCGACGCGGCGGTGGCAGCGTCCAGATGCGACAGCTGCTGCACGTGCTTCTTTGGAATCAGCAGCGTATGCCCCGGCCGCAGCGGAAGAATGTCCAGAAACGCCACGTTCTCCTCGTCTTCGTACACGATGTGCGCCGGCGACTGCCCCGCAACGATGCGACAGAACGCACAGTCCTCCTGCATCTCCCGGCTCGAGTCGAAGCGCGCCAGTGTGTGCGACGTCATGATGTCTGCAGCCCTATACTGCGAGTGTACTGCGAGTGGATGCGTAGCGGACCTGCTCTGCGTGGTGCAGTTGAGAAAACCAGGTAGAAGCACGTCCCGGTTGTTGTCGTCCGCACAGTTGCCGGTTCAGAGGTGGTGGAGCGCGTGATGGCACCGGATCGGGACATCTCTGAGAAATGCAGCTCCGATGCGGGGATCGGCCTCAACTTTTCATTTCGCTACGGTGGCATCCTCGACCCTACCCTCCTCCCACCACCACCGCACCCTGACCACACTGCATCACCAATTCGACTATACCCAGGCCATGGCGTACTACGGCACCACACCCCTCTTTGCACCCGGCCCCAACCCTCGTGCGCCCGCGCTTCCGTGGCGCTCGGATGATTTTAACGCCGTCGACGATCGCGTGCGCGGCGGCACAAGCCACTCGCACATGTCCATCGTCCAGTATCCGCCTAACAGCCGCGGCGAGATCATCTTCTCGGGCTTTCTCGACACCACCACGCTCGGCGGCGCCGGATTCGCCTCTCAGGCCTCCTCCAAGCGCTTTCCCGTCGCGCTTGCCAAGGAGCGCTTCCAGGGCCTGCGCATCGTCGTGCGCAAGCAGCCCAGCTGGACCGAGCCCTCCAATCCACCCTCGGACGGTTCGATCCCAGGTGGCGGTAAGGCGCCCGTGACATCGTTTGTGTTCGAGATCAAAACCCAGGAACCGCCCAGGCGGCCGGACGGAAGGAGGGAGAGCGTCATCGTGTGGGAGTGGAGCTTTGCCATCCCGCAGCAAGATGGCGTGCAAGATGCGCGGCTCAATGCGCAGCTCACCAATGACGACTTTTGGGTGTTCGACTCGACCTGGGACGACTTCAAGCCCATGTACCGCGGTAGACCCGTGGACCCGGATACCGCGGGCGAGTTTGAACCTGAGGAGACGTACGAGTGGAGCCTCATGGCACGCAGCAACTTCCAGGCGCAGAGCGGACCCTTCACACTCCAGCTGCACAGCCTGAGTGCGCTTCCGATCCCGGATGAGCTAGGTGCTTCTAACGCGCGCGCAGTGGATGCGCACGAGCAGACCGGCCCAGCAGACCAGGCGTGGGCGGACGAAAAAGGCTTGCCCGCACATTCCTTTCGAGCTGGCCCCGCAGAGGGCGCGTCTGTAGCACGAACAACGCCGTCGTCCGGGGAGTACTATGGATTTGCGCTCTTCATCTTTGCCACGGTGCTGTGGATCGGGTGGGTGCTGTGGGCGCTTATGCCGGACAGCGTGCTGCTCGCGATGGGTATCACTTGGTACCCGAACCGCGAGTGGGCATTCCTGCTGCCTGCATGGTCGCTGTTTGCCGTACTCGCCGTCTATGCCGTGTTCATCGCCACCAATCTGCGCAACACGCCCGAGCTGGATGACATCGCCAACGTCACAGGTAAGTGCGACCCACGTCTGCGCGTCGAGGACTAGATGCTGACTCAATCGGTGAAACAGATTCGCACCAGAACGTGCTGCACGTCGATATGAGCCACGATGCGCATACTCACCTGTTCGAGGATCAAGAGAAGTTGCGCCAGTCCATGCACGACATCTACGACCTTCCGCCCACCTACGTCTCGCGCCAAACTCATCTGTAGCCTCGCAATGCTCGAGCTGGTCACAGTTCACCTTGCCTGCTGTCGTGTGTATTGTGGTATCAAAATACGATTCGGGAGCCACATGAGCTCCGCGGGAAGCGCGGGGTATTGCTAGCGGAAGAAAGTGCGCGCCATTGGACCTGGTTTGACGAGCTTGCTCGATGCTCTTGGCTTGACCTTTTTGCTCTTTGCGTTGGCAGTCTGTGCTGGGGCAGGCTTGGCTTGGTCGATGGTGAACTCGGGCAGGTCGGGGAGATCGTCGTCGAGCCATCCGGTTCGGAAGGAGTCGTGTTCGCGCTCGTACACGGGGCTTTCCACGGCGTCGGATTCGTACACTGCCAGCAGCTGGTTCTTTGCTTGCGGTGGAAGCAGGCTCGGTTTGGCTCGTGGCGTTGTGTCCGGTGCAAGAGCTACGCGCTGCGCACCCGAGTAGCGCGACTTGGTCCTACGCCCCGCCTTGGCCGGCAGTGGAGTCGAGTGGGCAATCGACCCAAAGTGCGCAGTGAGCGCAGGCACGTGCGAGGTCTCATCCGTCGCCGTCCAGTCCGCAAGCCCGTACGGCGAGGGCGAGGGGAGCGCAGCATCGAGCAACATCGCTCCTCCCGGTGTGTCGATGCCAGAAAAGTCGGCAATCGAACCCAGGGGAGGCGTCGATGCACGCACGATCTCCGATACACGCCGCGCCTTGATCCCGAGCGACGACGTGGCCAGACTCGGCCTTCGCACCGCACCCCCATTCGCAGCAGCGATGCTGTCCACCTGCACCGCAGCAGCCGCAGGAGCAGGAGCAGGAGCAGGCATCGAGGGTGCACCACCGACACGCAGCGCCCCGCTGTTGACCAGCGTCGCCCGCGGCGCGTTGCGCTTCGCAGCCCTCTTGACAGCCACCTCTTCTGCCTCGCTCTCGACCGCGTTGGCCAGCAGCGTATCGTCGTCCGCCACCTGCTGATGTTCGATTCCTTCCGCTGCTGCGTCGTCCGCCTCGACCGCGTGCACTGAAAGGTTTCCGTACGAGCGACGCTTCTTGATTGAAAGCCCCGTGTGGACTGGTAGTGGCGGGTGTGCAAGCGGCTCTGCTACCCGCTGCGGCGCCTCGTCCACCTCTGACTTGCGCGCCTGCTTGGGCGCTGCCTCCACCGCCTTCTGCACTTCCGGTAGCAAAGGCTGCGCGCTGAATCTTGGCCGCGCAGCCGAGAAGGGCGTCGCATTGGCAGCCGGTGCAAAGTTCGTCCTGACCGGCGACGAGACCCGCTGCTCAGCCTTTTGCAGCTCCACCTTGGCTGCTGGAATCGCTGCTGCAGCCGAGACCTTGCGCAGCAGCTGTGCGGGATCGGCGGATGCCCTGAGCACGCGCGTGACTTCGGTCCTGGGTCGCTGGCTCAGCGGCACATCGACTGCCCTGAAGCTGGCCAGCTCGCGGCTGAGCTGCGCGTTCTCGTGCTCGAGGCGCTCGATGTGCATGCGGAGGCCGACGTTGTCGCGCCTGGCGTCGTCGAGCTCGTGTCGAACGCGGTCTATGTACATGATCTTCTGGTTGGGGTTGTTGTGTCCGAGCAGCTCGGCATTGAGCGCCGACAGCGTAGCCTTCTCCTGCTCGGCCAGCGCGTTGCGTTCGACGAGATGTTTGGCCTGCTCGGCGAGCTCGTGGTAGAGCGCTTCATAGTGCTCGGCGTGGTCGAGAAGCGCCGCCATGCGATCGCGCTCGTCGCGCCATGCCTCCTCGGCCACGCGTGCGTTCTGCAAAGACGCGGCGATGGATCGTGCGGCTTCGGTCTGCGACTGTGCCTCCTTCTTGGCCGCTGCTGCCTCCTCCAACGCACCCGCAAGTCGGCGACGCAGAGGCTCGAGCTCAGCGAGCTGCGAGACGAGGTTGTCCACCTCGCGCGTCTTTGCAGCTACCGAGGTCTCGAGCGTTGCGACTTGTGCGCGCACGGCTGCGAGCGCTTCCTCGGCTTGCTTGGCGTCGGTGGAGCGAGAAACGACGAGCTGCTGCAACTCACTTGCCTCGTGCTGAAGCAGAGCATTGTGCGATTGGACGTCGTCGAGCTTCACACGCAGCAGCGCGGACGACATATCGCCTGCGTCGATCGCGCCTTGTGAGTCTGAATCGCTTGAGGATGTCTGCTGCGTGCTGTGACGCTGTTGCTGATCCTCGAGCTGCTGTGTGATGAGCGTGTCAGCGAGGTGACGTTCGGCGTGGAGCTCTGTTGTGATGCTGACGAGATCAGCCTGTAGCGAGGTGGCGAGACGCTTGGCAGCATCGCGATCGTCCTGGACCTGCTTGACGACGGCGACCAGCTCGTGGATCTGGGCTGCGCGCTCGTCGGAGAGCGACTCGAGGCGGATTTGCTCCGAGGCGGCGTGGTGCCACCATGCCATCCAGGAGTGCGTCTCTGCGCGAGAGCCGAGCTTGATTGTATCGATCTGCTCCGCTACTGCCTTTGCGATCACGCGAATGTTGTGCGCATACTGCTGCTCGGTTTGCTCGAGATCCAGCTGCAGCTCTTCGAGCTCGTCGTGCAGCTCGGATCGCTCCTGCTCGGCTGCGGACTGTTGGTCACGAGCGCTGCGTGCCGCCTCGTCCGTCTTGGCATCCAACTGGGCTTTAAGCTCTTCGATGCGTGCGTTGAAATCGTTCTCGATCTTGCGTGCGTACTTTTGCGAATCGATCAGGATCACCCTGTCCGAATCGCGTTCTGCCTGAAGCTCGTCGATTTGCTTCTGTTTGTGGGCCACCAGATCGTGCGACGCGGTGCCTTGCAGTTTGAGTGCGTCGAGTTCGGCCTGGAGAGCTGAGCACTTGGTCTGGTACTGCTGCCACCTTGCCGTTTCCGTGGCGATGGACTGACGCGCTTCGTTGAGCTCATGCTTGCGCCTGTCCTGCTCCTTGCGGAGTCTTTCGGTGAGGTCGTCGATCTCGTTCTGTCGGCGGGTCTTAGACTCCTCATGGACCTTATGCAGCTCTGCGAGACGTGCCTGGAGGTCGGAGAGCTTGCTGCTCTTCTCTTTGAGAGATGTGTGCGCCTTTTCCCACTTTTCGATGCCATGCTTGAGCTTGGCTTCGCGCTGGGCGGCAAGACGGAGCTCGGTCTGCAGGTCGCCGAGCTGATTGTGCGCGGTGTCCTTTTCGCGCTGCAGGTCTTGGATCTTTGTCTCGGCTTTGGAGAGGCGGTCCTCGAGTTTGAGCTGTGCCTTTGCGGGCTGCGCTGCTGCAGTGGATGCTGTGACAGGGGCGATGTTGGATCGGGCGCTGGGAGCGAGTGGGCGACGGACGACGCTGATCATTGCGGGTGGCGCACCCGTTGGAAGCGGTCGTTGCGACATGACGGCGGTGCCTGACGCTACAGGCTGGTACGCCGAGCCTAGCCGTCGTCGAGTGATGTCAGGTGGATGATGATGGAGGCGGGAAGCAGGATGCCTTGCCTCCACAAGAATATGCACGAAGGCCACCAAGGTCCAACACCCTTTGCAGGGTCTTCGTGCTTCTGCCTGGCCTGTAAATACGGCAACGCGCCTCCACCCAGCAGCTCGCCCTTCATCGGTGTTGAATTGCAGTCAGCTCAGAAATTGGCGCGAGAGGGTCACGTGCCCCAATCCACACAAGAGGCCTAACATCCTTCGAATTTTGGCCGCCGAGCTGGAAGGCGTGTTCCACTCGACTGCCTCCACCGCACGAGCCGCTCAACACCAGCAAGTCTTCGACCACCACCGTCTTCTCATCACCACCACATCTTGCTCGCATCGGCCTGGACTCAAAGCCATGGCGACACTCTCGCCCGCTCCAGAGCCGAACGACGCGGCTGGCACTCAGCTGCAACCGCCCCGGCCCCCATCGAAACACCTCGCACCACAGCTGCCGCACGACCTTGCTCTCCAGATCGACCAGATCCTGTCCAAGCCCTCGGCGCAGCAAGCATCGTCCACGTCCTCGACACATTCACTACCACCCTCTTTCAGCTTGTCAGACCGCTCTTCGCTTGCAGCCCAGCTCGACTCGCTGCTGGCCCAGTCGCTCCCAAAACATGAACCCATCAGTCTGGCTGCTATCGACCGTGTGCAGGCCGTGCTTCGACTGCAGATCCAGTCATGTCGAGACCGCATCGCTCAGCTCACCGCCGAGCTCGAGTCCGAGATCGACCAAGACCGTATGTCCCACGTCCAAACCGACATCGCCGCCCTCCTCGAACAGCTCCTCCTCATCCGCGAAAAGGCGCGCGAGTCCGAAAACGTCGTCAAGGAGATCACTCGCGACATTCGCAACCTCGACATTGCAAAGCGCAACGTCGTCTCCAGCATGACCGCATTAAAGCGTCTTCAGATGCTCGTCAACGGCGTCGATCAGCTTCAGCGTCTTGCCGAGTCCAAACGCTACCGCGAGGCCGCTTCCTCCCTCCAGGCCGTACGCTCCCTCCTCGACTTTTTCCAGGCCTACCGCGGCGTGGAACGCATCGCTTCCGCCTACAAACAGGTCAACGAGCTCCAGTCCACCCTCCGCACCAACATCACAAAGGACTACGAAAACTTCTTCCTCCACGATCCCAACCGCCCCGTCCGCTCCACCAGCCTGCCTGAATCGACACTCGTCATCGATGCCATCGGCCCGGACGCCAAAGCATCGCTCATCGACTGGTACTGCTCGCTTCAGCTCCGCGAGTACCGTCGCATCTTTCGCGCCACCGACGAGGCCGGCCAGCTCGACAATGTTTCGCGACGCTTCGCCTGGTTCCGCCGCATCCTCAAGATCCACGAAGACGAGCACGCACCCGCCTTCCTCGACCACTGGCATGCAGAGAGGTGGCTCATCCGCAAGTTCGCCGACGTCACAAAGGAGGACCTCCGCAGCGTCCTCATCCGCGAACAGTCCCGCCTCAACGTCGCCACCCTCATGGAGGCGCTCAACTCGACGCTCGAATTCGAGGCCGCCATGGCGCGCAAGTACAACGTGCCCTTCGAAGAGCTCATCGCGCCCCCTCCTGCCGTAACAAACTCTGGCTCACAGCCGCAGCCTCAGCCACCGTCACAGGTACAGACGTTGTCCGCCATCTTTGACCCCTACCTCGGCGTCTTTGTCGACGCCCAAGACCGCGCTCTCTCCGAGATGTTTGTCCAGTACCGACGCCAGGGCGCTCGCATCTCCCACGATGGCTTCGGCCCCGATGCCAACCAAGCCGCTGGAGGCTTTGGCACAGATGGCGTCTTTGACGCCTCCAAATCCTCCGACCGTACCGCTGCCAGCTCCGGCGGCAGCACCACCGTGCTGCCCTCGTCCACCGAGCTCTTTTACTTTTACCGCCAGACGCTCGAGCAGTGTGCCCGATTGTCGAATCGGGAGCCGCTACGCGACTTGTACCAAGTCTACCGCAAGTGGCTGCGCGTCTACGCCGAAGACGTGCTGCGCTCAGCTCTCCTGCGGCCCGAGCCGGCGCGCCGCTCCATCGACGTGCGCCCCAACATCGCCGAAATCCAGAAGTGGTGCCTCGTGCTCAACACCGCCGACTACTGTGCCACCACGGCCGGTCAGCTCGAAGACAAGTTGCGCGAAAAGATCCACGCCGACTTCAAGGATGCCGTCAGTCTCGACGACGAGCGCAGCATCTTCAACACGCTCGTCGCGTATGCGGTCCAGACGCTCGCTAGGGAGCTCGAGCTGTGTTCCGAGCCCATCTGGAATTCGATGCTGCGACCCGCAGTGCCGTGGAGCCAGCTGCAGCCCAGGACAGACCGCACGCATGACGCCGGCGCCGCTTCGAGTAATTCGCAGTACGTGACCGACTTGGCGAGTCTGCTCGAGCAGATCGGCGTCGTGGTGCGTCAGGATGTCGAGAACAAGCGATACGTGCGCAGCTGGTGCGACAAGGTCGTCAGCGTCGTCACCACACGCTTCCTGCAGACGCTCGTGAGGCTGCGTCCGCTCGCGCAACCGATGGTAGACCAACTTCTGGCCGATGCCAGTGCACTCCGCAAGAGTCTCATCGATCTTCCGCGGTACCCGATCGATGAGCTCGGTGTTGGGACCGACGGCAGTGTTGGAGCGACCGAGGCGAATCTGTCGCACTGGACGCCTAAGCTGTCGCCCGAGCAGGCGGCGTTGTCGAGCCAAGCGGCATCGTACGTGCGCTACGTCCACCGACTCACGGAGCGCATCGACGTTCTTCTCCGGGTTGTCCTTGCGCCCATCGAACCCTCCGATGCTCAGGGCGATGCACAGCGCGACCTCATCCACACATACATCGCGCTCGTGGCCGACCGATCGTTTGCCAACTTTCAAAAGGTGCTCGAGCTCAAGGGCGTGCGTAAGCTCGACCAGAATGCGCTTATCGACCGCTTCCTCTCGTCCACTTCGGCACACGAGGCTGAGGCGGCAGAGGGCGCGAGACAGTTGGCGGACCAGAGCTTCTTGAGCCAGCTCGACATGGATCCGCCCAGTCAGCCCGTCCTGTCGTCGCCATTTACGCCGGCTACACCCTCGTTCCTCGACACGAATGCGAGGACGGATCAGACCCCTCAGCGATCCACATCACTCTTTGCTCCCGATAGCTTGCGCAGTCCCACAGTGGGCTCGGCCGCGACGTTTGAGAATCAGTCTCAGCCGGGCGGTGCGGGCAGAGCATTCTCGGACCTCCGCAAATTTGGTAACTTCTTCGGTGCGTTGGGTCGCAAGGACTCCAAGCAGTAGCCGCTTGCATGCAATTGAAGGTGCATTTGGCAAATCGATCGTAAGAGGTGTGAGGACTATGGTTTGAGACTTGAACGCGAACGAAGCTGCAACACAACTTGCTCGGTGCACGAAAGTGATGCCGACAGGATGCGGAAGGATTTGTCCGCACGTCGACGTGGCGACGCATGGTGTCATCCAGCGCATCAGATTCGGTTGGACTTCGGGGATTGTGCGGACCAGCTTCGACGGCCGAAACTTTGAGAGACTGGTCAGGGAGGAGACGTGAAAGGAGATTGGACTGGTGGCAGGTTACAGCGTGGTTCCGCTATGGACCGGCCTTCTGCCCGCGACCGACGACCGACCAGCTCCGTCGCACGTCGGAAGTGTTGCCAGCCCGCATCTCCTCGTCAGTTCCGCAGTTTCTCTTCTGTTCCGCACCTGTCGCTGCTTCCGCACCTGTCTCTACTCAAGCAAAGCCTATAAATCCCTTGCACTTTCACGATCCCCTCTCTTCGTTGCTCCATACCTCTCTGCATTCCTCACCCTACTCGATATCGAACCGAGCAAGCTTAGCACTGCTACATCCCTCCTCTGCGCAACTGCAAGCAGTTCCTTCCTGATTTAATCATGTCGACCTCCGCGCTTTTCTTCCAGTCGGCCCCCGCACCTTCGAACCAGACGGTGAAGAGCCTGCGTGGGGAAAACATGATCGCAAATGATGAATACGATTTCGTCCCCTACGACAGGATCACTCGAGAGGGGCTCGAGGACTTCTACATCAGTGTGATCGATGCTTTGGCCAGATTGCGGACTGGATCGTTCAGCGAAGGAGACCAAATGAGCGATGATGACGAGAAGCACCGTTGGGGACTTTGCATCCAGCGAATCCACGAGGCCGCTGGATTCATTCGCGACGTGGGTATCCAAGCAAGAACAAGTCTGCAAATCTTGATCGCTGTACTGACTCCTCTTTTCTGCCACAGTTCAACAGCGACTTTTATCATTGAACGGCCATCATGGTGGGCCAGCTGCGCATCCGAGCTGGAGTACAGGCATATGCGAACTTGCTTGCCGCTCCGCCTATGCCAGCCGCCCGCCTCGACCAACACGTGTCTACAGCCAGCCTCGTCGTAGGCTCAGCTCTTGCCAGGACACCATCAGCTTTCATCTCGCTTCGTCGTTTCTCGCCTTCAATCCTAGCCACATTGTCGGCCTCCTTGCTCGCCTGTTCCCATCCTGTTCCCATCCTCACATCACCTTGCGAAACACACAGTGGGCTGAGTCGGAATGACATTTCGAACTGCATTGACGCGAAACAGATCTACCTGCGGCTACCGCCTCTTCCGCCGCCCCGTCCTCCTCCTCTGCTGCCGCCACGTCCGCCGCCCCTGCCGCCACGACTGGCCCTGGGACGGCCCTTTGCATCCTTTCTAGACGGCCTGGCGTTCTTGTCTCTCCTCTTGTCCTTGATCTCTCGCTCCTTCTGGATCTGTCTTGCGCTCTTGACCTCGTCCCTGGCCGCCTGTCGCTTATCCTGGCCCGGTCTGCCTTTGCCATACACCTCCGCCTTGGGAGGCACGACCTTGTTATGTCTGAACTTCTTGAGACCCATGACCGAGTCTACAGCAGAGTTGCTGTTCGACTCGAGTTCGCCGGTCTTGGGCATGTCGATGCGCTTCTCGCGCTTCCAGTCCTCGAATCTGCCGGACCTGAAACTCGCCGGGAGACGCACACCGGACTCGGTGCGGATCATCTTCTTGTTGTCGGCGCCCACGGCGCCCTGGATGAACTTCTTCTTCTTCGAGTCCCAGCGCGTGACGTTGGGACGCTGTGACTGCGTGCCCATCGTAGCATCGTCACCAGCCAGGTCAAAGGACGCCGCAGAGGCTTGCTGGACGAACGAGTCGATGCCAGATCGCGGGTTGCCGAGCGAATAGCCGCGCTCGGCACGCGAACCCTCCTGCTCATACGACAGGTAGAAGTTCGGGTCGCGGTACGATCCTGCAGCCTTGGCCTTCTTGCTAGGAGCGGCATTGCGCGTGCGCTTGGCAGGCCGATCTTCGCCATCCGAATCGGAATCGGCCTGCGAAACAGACTCATCGCGTGCAGACATCTTGGCCGCCGCCTTGTTGACGCTCGACGAGCCCGTGTCGAATGCAGCCAGGATATCGGCCTCGTCAGCCTGCTCGAGGTCGATCGTTGCATCGCCAGCGCCATCCTCGACATCGGCAGCCGCCTTCTTGTTCTTAGACTTCTTGCTCGCAGCCCCCTTGAGTTCGTCGTCTTGTGCGTCCTCGGCCCCGCCCTCCATGGCACGTTTCCTCGCCTCGAGCGCTTCGGCGCGCTTGGTCTTGACGTCCATCGTCTGTCTGCGGCTACGCATAAGCGCACCCAGTGGCGTCGCATCACCGCGAATACCGATCTCAAACACGGTCTCCTGTGGCCTGAACGCATTAACTTTGGCAAGCAGAGCCGCGCGCGCCGCCGCTTCCTCTGCGTCCTTGCCAGCCGCCTTGCCCGTGGCGCCCTTGGCCGCAGCTGCGCCGAGAACGGATCGCGCCGACTCGGACATCTTGGCGCCGTTGAGCCCGTACACGCCGGGGCGCTTGATGACGTCGTGCACCGCCATCTCCTCGAGCGGCGAGCCGGCGAGGGTCCACTCGGGCACCTCACCCTCGGCACCGTTAGCGGTGCGGATGTTGATCTGCTCGATGCTGCCGAGCTTGATCATCTCCTTTGCGCGACGGTGCGATTCCTGTGCGGCCTTTGTGATGGACTTTTCGTACTTCTGCTGCGCCCTCTCTGCGACCTGTCGGAGCGCGGGGAAGTCGTGCACGGTGGAGGACGAGGTGTTGGTGAGCGACGAGCTGATGAACTCGGTCTCGAGGTCGAGCGCCTCGCGCGGGAACGTTCCAAGCACAAGGCTGTCGTGCAGACCGAGCGAGTCTGCATCCCCAATTCCCTGCCCATCGGCAAGGGCGGCGACGGCAGTGTGGGACGAGACGAGCGGACGCGCGAGGAAGAGCTGCAGGTCGCACAAGTAGGGCAGCTCGGCGTTGGTGCACATGCTCCACGCCCATCCGTTGCGACCGGCACGCGCAGTACGGCCGACACGATGGACAAAGGTACGCGGTTGCGGCGGGAAGTCAAAGTTGACGACGTGCTCGAGCACGGGCAGGTCGATACCTCGAGCTGCAACGTCGGTGACGATGAGCAGACTCGTCTGGCCGCGACGGAAACGCGACATCTGGATGCCTCGCGTGGCCTGGTCGAGGGACGAGTAGATGTGGGAACAGGCGTAGCCGGTGGTTGTGAGCAGCAGCAAGAGATACTCGACATGATGCTTTGTGGCGCAAAAGATGATGGTCTGGTGCGGAAGCAGTTCGAGCGCGCCACCGCGTTTGCGCTTGGCAGCGAGGTCTTTGCCCTTTCCTTTGGACTTTCCTTTGAAGTGATGCTTCTGGTTGGACCACGCCTGACGCTTGACCTGTTCGCCCTCGTCGCTGTTGTCTTCATCAAATTGACCTTCCTCTTCGAGATCCGGGGCCGCCTGCTCGCCGAGGGGCACGCCGATGACGTCGCGCAAGAGCAGCAGCAGCGCGGCCTCCTTCTCGGACGGCTTCACACTGAAGAAGGCCATGCGAAGGTCGGCGCTGATCTTGCTGTCGGCATCGAGACGAACGAGCTTAGGATTTGCCTGGAGGCCGGCCTTTGCGAACTCGACGAGCTTCTTGGGCAGCGTAGCACTGAAGAGGAGCGTCTGCCTTGTGGGCGGCAGGCGGAGGAGCATCTCCTCGAGCTGTTCTGCAAAGCCCATTTCGAAAAGACGATCGGCCTCATCGAAGACGACGTACTCGACCGACTTGAGGTCGAGGTTCATCTCTACGGTGAGGTGGAGCATTCGTCCGGGCGTGGCGATGACGACGTCTGGGTTGTTGGACATGATGGCGAACTGCTCGTCGAGCGACTCACCACCGACGATCATGGCCCAGCGGATGGCCTCTCCGCGGCTGTCCTGTCCCTCGCCCGGGTCGGCCTTCCAGCCACGGGCGATCTCCTTGCCGACGCGGAGGATCTGGACCGCAAGCTCGCGCGATGGGCAAAAGATGAGACTCTTGATGCCGAAGGTGCGCGAGTGGCGACCGTTGAGGCGGTTGATGAGCGGAATGAGGTAGGCGAGCGTCTTTCCGGAACCGGTGCGCGCCATGCCGACGACGTCTCTGGGTGGCTGAGCCATGACAGCCGGGATTGCCTGTCGCTGAATGGGCGTGGGGGTGGTGAAGCCGCGAATGAGAAGCGAGCGGAGCAGAGAGGGGTGAAGGCCCATGCTCTGGAAGGAGCCGCCGCCGGTGACGACACCTGAGCCGACCTTGTTCTTTCCCTTGTTCTTACCCGAAAGCGCCTTCTTTGCAACCTCTACACCGGCCTTGACGTTGGCCTGCTGCATGACCGAGGCGATGAACTGGGCCTCGTCAAGATCGTCCTCGTCGTGCTGCATATTGTGGTCTACGGCACGAGACGGACGTGACTTGACAGGGCGAGATGAGGACGAGGCTGAAGACGCTGGGAGAGTGTTGGATACAAGCGATCTGGTGATATCGAAACCATCGTCGTCGTCGCTATCGTCGTTGTTAGCTCTGCTACGTTTGGACGATGGCTTGGCGGTGCTGGAGGACGGAGTGGTGCGCGAGCGCTTCTGCTTGGACGGCGCGGGCGCAAAAGCGACGTCATCTTCGCCGTCCGAGGCGAGAAAATCGATCGTCTTTGCCATGATGGATGCGTTCGCTGCGGACGGTATGCCAAGATGGTGGGTGGGTGAGAGAAGGCTCGCCAGGGTCGTAGCCAAGAAAGTGTGCCACAGAGCCACGCTGCAAGAACAATTTTGCAGGGTTTCAGCTCAGAGAGGAAAAAAAGTGCGGTCGAGTCGGAAGTCGGAGCGTGCGAAAATTAATTGTTGCTGTTAGATTTGAAGCTTGTGCACCATCACGTGCGGCGCAAAACACGCTCTGTTGGGCGCCACACCTCCACACTCTCAGAGAGCCGTGTTGAAGCTCCAAAAAGTGAGTGTTGGTCAGCCCACGGCGTACAACCTGCAGCTGCAGGTGCTGAGCACTTCCTGCCTCATCAATCTTCCATCCTATCGTCTTTGCCCTAGGGCTTCGCTCCATCTGGCCGACTGCTGTTCAGCTCCATATACAGCGTCGCATTGCCTCGCAATGCCGCCGGTCCGTGCCGCTTGCGTCGCTAACATCGCTTACATCGCCAACTATGGTAGGCGCGCTCTGGATTGACAGCGGCTCAGACAGCGAGACCGACGCTGAGCCGCTTGCAAGTCGTTCGCGCCAGCCCTCGCATCGTACCAATGCAGCTGCAGGACCTTCACGCACATCGTCGCGGCACAACCATGCATGCTCGCCAGGGTCGACGTCGGTGATTGTGCTTTCTTCCTCACAAAACGACGACGCTCACAGCGCAGCACCAACGCCCAGCCGGCTACCTTCGACTAGCCAAGATGGACGAGCGCAAGCGATGGAGCTGACGCATAGCCAGCGCATGGCGAATCTCATGTCGCAGCCGTCGCCCGACTCGTCTCTGTCCAGCTTCCGAGGATTGCTAGCCCACCACTCTTCACGAGGAGCCGCTAGCCGGCCCGTCGCTTCATTTCAAAACGAGGCGGACACGGCAGCTGCTGCAAACTCTCGCTTACTGCCTGCTTCATCGCGGGCAGGATCGCTGAGGCGCACA
This sequence comes from Moesziomyces sp. F16C1, assembly GCA_003004725.1. Lineage (NCBI taxonomy): Eukaryota > Fungi > Basidiomycota > Ustilaginomycetes > Ustilaginales > Ustilaginaceae > Moesziomyces > Moesziomyces sp. F16C1. The sequence goes on from NXFS01000019.1 coordinate 296,186, forward strand.
GCCTCGCAGCCTGTCGCTCCGAGCCCACAGCAAGACCCACCGGCCTCTCATCGAGTGCGCTCCGCAAGAACACCTGTGCGCAGACCGAGAACATCCATCGTTCACGAAGTCATCGAGTTAGGCTCCGACTCGATAGCCGATCCGGCCAGCGAAACAGACATTCAGCACCGCTCGCCCAACTCATCGCCCATTCGATCCCAATTCAGCACAAGGCATCTGCCCAGCTCCAGTCTGCCAATACCTGTGTCGCCGCTGCGTGGCAGGCCGACTCGAGCTCCAGTCGCAGCGGGGGAGCCTGCAGACTCGACCGTAAGCCCGCCAGTGTCCAAATCGGTGCGACAGCCTACAGGCCTTCGGCTGCCTCGGTCAACCTTGCGGGTTGAGTCGGCGCCAATCGTCATTCTCTCGAGCAGTCCACCGCCGGCGGCGTTGCCGCGAGCGTCGCAAGCAGACGCGCATTTTGCGCATATGGACGAAGAGCTTTTCCCGGATCTGCCGCCGTCGTCTTTCACGTACGAGGCGGGTGCGCTTCCCAGCCCACCGTCGTCGCCCTATGTCGGCGACGTCGGCGAGGTTGCGCAACACGACACGTCCCCCTCGATCAAGAAGAGGATGAACGTCTCGACATCCAAGCTGCCATCGCCGAAGCGAGCACGACCATTCCATAGGACCACGTCGCTGCTCGACGCGCTCGACAATCTGCACGTGCCGAAAGACACGACGACCAAATTAAGCAAAGCCGTTGGAATGCCGGAAGAGGGAAGCGCCACGGCGGATAGGCCTGCTCGCACCGATGCTGCGGATGGTGGAGCCTCGCCTTCCAAGGTGGCGAGCAAAGCTGCCAAAGCTGCGGCAGCCAAGGAGGCGCGCGAGGCCAAGGCGCGCGAGCGTGAGGCGGCCAAGGCGGCCAAAGCGCGGCTGGCGGCGGAGAAGAAGCGCTTCATCGAGGCGAATCGACTGCGCACGTCCAAGTCTGATACGATGCGCGAGCTGATCGTCGACCTGGATCGCACGCTCTTCGCCAAGGACATGCCGCTGGCCACGTGCGAGCAGTCGATCGTCGCGCGACTGGTCGAGGAAGGTGCGACGGTGCACATGTGCGATGGCGTCGTCGCGCCACCTCTGATCAGGTTTCGCAGAAAAGTCAAGGCCGAATGGTCGGATGAGCGCAGACACTGGGTTCCCTTGGACGAGGAGCAGGTGCGCAGGGAGCCGGTCACCGTGGTGTACGTGGATGCGGCCGAGGTGGTGAGGCTGGTGGGAGAGGGCGAGACGGCGCTAGAAGCATGGTATGCGGACTTGGAGCGCAGATTGGTGGCGGTCAATGCGGGAGAAATGGGAAGCAGGGTCGGTGAGCCGCAGGTGTTTCTCATCTGCCAGGGGCTGGTCAAGTACTATTCGCGCTTGCGGGCGAATGAGAATCGGGCGTATACGGCGAGGATCCGACAGCAGCTGGCCGAGGGATCGAATGCAGATGGTTCTGCGAGCACGGAGTCGACCGGGACGAGGGCGGCAGGTCGCAAGGGCGCAGGGAGCGGGGATGTGCCGGCGCAGGCGGTGGTGGAGCGTGCGCTGCTGCAGCTCAAGATGATGCGGCGATGCTACGTGATCCATGCTGCGTCGTTAGTAGATGGGGTGGAGTGGGTGCACCAGCTCACGGGTGATGTCTCACTGCGTCCGTACAAGGCGTTGCGCGATACGCATCTCTCGTTCGCAGTCGACACGGGACGAAACACGACGTCGAACGATCCCGGAGCGATCTATGCCATGATGCTCCAACAGATCCCGCGCGTAACGCCCGCGATTGCGGCGAGCATCACTACGCGCTACCCCTCGCTGCACGCTCTCGTCGCTGCGTACAAGAGCTGCACGAGCGTCGATGATGAACGGCGTTTGTTGGCTACGATCCAGATCGAAACCAACCGCGACGGCACAGTGCGCAGTGCCAATAGGGCGAGTCTGGGGCTGCAGCTCAGCAAGCGCATCCATGCGGTGCTGAGGGGCGCCAACGCCGAGATGCTCATCAACCATCCCACCAAAGACTAAGCAGGCGCGAACAAATCAAAGTGGCATCATCATTGCGAGAAGATCAGGAAGAACAAGAAGAAAAGAGTAAAAAGGTGCGGAAGTGAGGGTGAAAGTGAAAGTTAGCCGACGAGGGGGGCGCGTTCCTCGTCGGAGATGGCGGTGGTGTTGCGGTTGGTGAAGATGGCGATGATGGCGCGCAGTACGGCGACGAGGCTGATGATGAAGAAGGCGAGGGCGGACCAGTGGATGAATTTGGACGAGGTTTGGTGCTGGAAGATGGCGAGGAGCGAGAGGCTGATGACGGCCGCACCAGCGACGTCGCCCTCGGAGTACCACACGTAACCCGCTGCGGTGGATTCGAGGAAGAGGAGCGAGAGGAATACGACGATCTTGGTGATGATGCCAGCCTTGTGAGTGTTTGCATTCACACCGAACGCCTCGAAACCGGACACGAAGAGGAGTACGACGACAAAGCCGTGGTAGAGGCTGAAGGGCAGATGCACCACTGCGGTATCGGCGAGGTTGGAAGCAGTGTGGTGGACCTTGAGGCTTCGGTAGCAGTGGCTGACCGTAGCGGCGATGAGAAGCATGACTACAAATGCGACGATGGCGTATACGCGGTCATGGTGGGCATTCATCTGAGCCGACGATAGACCCGAGTAGGCAGCGTTGAGGATGCACAGCAGGGGGAAACGCCATCCAATGCCGCGCACGACGTGCGCCGACCCAGCCTCGGTGAACTGATAGATGATCATGCCGAGGAAGAGGAAGTGGATAAACGGCCATACGCCAAAGATCCATCGCGCGGGCGTGAGGTAGGTCTCGCTAATCACCGTGCCCTGCAGCTGCGCGTACACGTTGCCCGAGGTGAAGAGCGCGTACGACGCAATGTTGGCCACCTTGAGCAGAAGATCGTCATTCCACGCCATGTTGAGTTGTTAGTCCGGAGGAGCGTTGAGGCGGTGGAGATGGGGATGAGGGGATGGTCGAGGTGGGAGATGAGGGTGTGGTGGATGGAAAGGGTCCTCCCGACTGAGCCACGCAAAGGAATGCTGCCATCCGAGCCTTCAGGGTCGAGTGAGACCCAAAGGTGGAGGAAGCGCGCTTCGGCAGGCTGTTGATTTCGGCTTGCTGAGTTGCAACGCACGGTGACGCAGTCCAAGCAATCGCACCGCAAACGCTTTCTCCAAAAGTCCAGCTCACGCGACCATCGCCGGCCGTCTTGCCCGAATCGCTGCACCGCGGTCGCGATCCATCTGTCCATCTTTCCCTAAAGGACAAGGCAATTTTCAAATTTACAGTATGTTACGTTTGTAAAGTTGACATGTCTTATGAAGGCGTGGCCGTGGGCGAAATTTCGAGCCAGGCTGCCGACAGCTGGGTTAGAGCGCGCACGTTTCGGCAATTGTGCTTCGTTTTGGGATTTGGCTGTGCGGCTGCAGGCAGCAGTGCCCTTTGCCGCCGGTCCGCCGCAGTGACAGCTTAACCTGACATGCCCGCGCATCAGACCCATAGCTGAGGGCCGCCGCCTCCTCTGCAGCAACCACGTTTTGCGATCAACCCATCCCCAAGCTGCTTTTCTGGCCTGCCTTAATCCGATCATCCGCTTTGTGTCGGGGGTCAGAGTGAGGAGTGCCGAGTGGGGCCTCGGAACAAGTTGCTCCATCAACCTAAAAATCGGCTACAAGGCTCGCTTAGCTGGCTTTGCCATCGGCGCCGCACGTGTCTGCCCTTGCCCCCTTGGGCTCTTATGAGTGTCAGCATAACTTGATCCGCCAATGCTCGAGACGTGCGAACGAACGTGGAAGTGATCCTGCCGCTCCGTGCCGAGAGAGATAGGAACGTGTCTTGCCTGCGCCCACAGCCTTCGGCACACTCGACGTCGACGCCTTCGCATAAGAAAGCATGCGTCGGACACCCCTCACCCGCCGGCATAAGCGGCGGCATTGCATGACAACCGTTCGGCCTTACCCGGCGTCGCTGGACACTTTGCCACTTCTCGCCTTGCTGTTTGTCCAGGGTCTTGTCGCCGGAACCGGATTGCCCGAGCATCTTGCTAGCCACGCTATCGGCAGCATCGAGACCAACGCATATATATAAGCCTATCCTGATGCTCACCCACCGAGACGGTGCTCAACCAGCTCCTCTTCCCCTCCTCCTGACTCTCTGGCTCTGTTCAAAATGAAGTTCACCGTGATCGCCTCTGTGCTCGCATTCGCCGGGCTTGCTGCAGCATGCACACCTCCGTCGACCACCAACTGTGGCGGCAACGTGTACACCAGTGACGACATCAACACTGCCATCCAGGCCGGTCTCGACGACGCCGCCTCTGGTGATCGTCCCGACAAGTAAGTCGCATTCCACTTCCTCCGTTATCGACCAGGACTTACCATTCGTTCGCCTTACCTTTGATGTGCAGCTACCCGCACTCGTACTACGTGGAGGCATCCGAGGGTATCGAGCTTTGCTGCAGCAGCAGCGGCCCGTACAGCGAGTTCCCGCTCGTATACAACGGTCCTTACTACTCGTCGAGCGACAACTACGTGTCGCCTGGGCCGGATCGAGTGCTCTATGTCACGGGTACTGGAGAGTACTGCGCTGCCGTCACGTATGTTTTGGCTCTCTTGCGACTGAGATGGAGGAAGAAAGACATGCTGACAACCAACTCGCGATTTTTGCTTCTCCTCACAGCCACACCGGTGCGGCCAGCTACAACGGCTTCACTCAGTGCTCGTAAGATGTGCAGCGAGGACGCTAATCGAAGGTGCAATCGTACAATACATTCCAGAAGTACTGTCATTGCAGACTGACTGGTTGTGCAGCGTGTACCGTAAGAAAAACCGCAGTCGAGACGTGCGATGGTAAGGATGGGTTGATATTGCTGCCGCAGTTGACATGTTGCCGAACCAATTTCTCAAATGAAGTTTGTTAGAGCGAGCCAACTTGGCTAGGCGAGCGGGGGAAATGACGTCGACGCGCGCATGCATGGCCCGCGACGCTTCGGCAGGCTCTTGAAGATTGACCAGCCGCTCACTGGTTCAAGGTCTGATGTGCAGGCTGTGTGCCGGTGCCGAGTCGGAGCGAATAGCGGATGTGAAAGAGCACACCAAGATGGACTGCAGCCACTGCATCGACTCGCTGCACGACATGCATGGAGTTGCGCAACTGATGGACCATCTGCTGCAGCCTTTTGGCCTGCCAGACGGGCGTGAATGCGCATCTCCAAGGCAGCCGCTGCGGAAATAGACACTTTGGCCTTCCACGTTGTCGAGCGCGGTGCTGATCCACGGTGCAGATACAATAGACGAGCATCGTCAGCACGGACGCTTGGCAGCTGCAGCAGAACAGGGCAGATGCGCGTCACCCCTTGGATTGTTCACAAAAAAAGCACTCGGCTCGAGGCAGCTGCATCATTGCAAAAATTGCAAAAGTTGCGGAATTGCGAAATGGCGAAGAGACATCTCGACAGAGCGGATTGCGGGTCGGCCAACTCCTTCCACGCGTGCGTTCAGAGGTGAGCCGAAGTCAGGTCTGAGCACTGAGCCGCAGCTGAAGGGACAGACAGCCGGGGCCACATCGCATCAGCAAAAGTCAAATGTGCTGCCCTGACGCACTCACTGCACACCAGCTGCATCACTCTCCTCTCAAATCTGCCGTGTGCCGCTCATCCGCCCTTCATCGGCGGCTCAGTGCTCAGTGCTCAGACCCTATTGCCGTGTCCCGTCAGCTGCTCTCTCCCTCTCTGTGTCTACCTCGGGCCCCACACAACCTCCATCGCCACTCCTCGCTCATTGCCATCACCTCATTCCTATACCCACATCTCTGACTGCCCATTCCCCCGCTTCCACCTTCGCATATCCATCGTAACTCTGGCTGCACCCCACACTTGCAGCAGACACACCCTACAACCGGCCACCCTCGCGTGTGCATCGGACCGCCTCCAACACCACCACATCCTTCTCGGGCGCACCTCCACCGCCCCACACGCCCGGCCACAATGTCCGCTCCGCGGCCCTCCACCAACACCATTAACGGAGGCACACCCGCCGGCGATGAAGGTGAGTCGAGCCTACGAAACATGCGTGAATGCTGTTCCTCTTTTGACATCGCCTCTCCCTACGATATCGCAGTCGCCGAAGCCGTATACAGCTTCAAGCTGCTCGAGGCGCTAAGAAAGGGCGACCAGCAGGCACTCATTCCGCTCCTCCAGCCCACCCACGCCAGCCAGAACCATCTCGCAAAGGAGAGCACATCCCCGCTCCACCTCGCCGTCCGCTGCGCCGACTTCAACATCATCTCCTTCCTCCTTAACTACAAGACCATCGACATCAACGCCACAGAGTCTCAGCACGGCAACACCGCTCTCCACATCGCCGCCGCGTCCGGTCGCGACGACGTCGTACAGCTCCTCCTCGAACAGCACGACATTGACGACTCCAAGCGCAACAACGACAACAGGGACGCACTCGAGGTCTCCAAAACTCCCGAAATCGCTCAACTCATCCAGGTCAGCCGCGCACAGCTCAATGTCAAGTATGTCGAACTGCTCACCGCCTATGAGCAGGACACCCAGGCAGCAGAGCAGGCAATTCACGCCCTCCTCGACCTCCCGCGCTACTCGGTCATCGACCTCAACGCACACGGCGCCAACGGCTCCACCCTCCTCCACGAGGCCGTCCGCCGCAAAGATACCCGCATGATCGAAACCGCCGTACGCAAGGGCGCAGACGTCTATGCACGCGACCGTCGTGGCAAGCGCGTCGGTGACGTCACAAAGGACGAAAAGGTCAAGGCGCTTCTCCGCCAGCTTCACAATGCAGACGCCGCACGCGCAAGTCAGGCCGCCCACTCCGGTCAGCCCCCTTCCTTCAAGGGCTACCTCGGCAAGTGGACCAACATCGCACACGGCTACAAGACGCGCTGGTTCGTCCTCGAGGACGGCATCCTCTCCTACTACCACAGCCAGGACGACGAGGGAAAGCAGTCGCGCGGCGCCATCAACATGCGCTACGCAAAGATCCGCGCAGACAACAACGACAAGCACCGCCTCGAAATCATCAGCGAAACTGGAAAGGGCGTCTCCAAGCTCTACCTCCGCGGCACACACCCCGTCGAGCGCGCACGATGGGTGCAGGTCCTCCAGCAGACCAAGGAATACTTCAGCCTCGAGCGCCAGACCAGCCGCGCAGATAGCTTTTACCGCCAGCGCGCTCCTTCCACCTCCTCGCTCCACAACGGCACTTCCGCCACCGCTCCACTCGCCAACCCTGCTGGCATCGTCCGCCCTTCCTCTACCGCGCCGCTCGCCAACCCCGCCGGCATCGTGCGTCCCCCCTCCGCCGCTCCCAGCGAAAAGGGCAGTCGCACTCTGCTCTCCATCAAGTCGCCCACCACTCAGCCTCCCTCGGGCGCACCCAGCGAGCGCTCCCTCCAGCTCGCCAACCGCAGCCCCAGCATCCTCAGCCGTCTCTCTAGCGACGGTCGCCTCGACGACGAGAACGAGAACGGCGCCACCGGCGGCGCCATGCCCTTCGAGTCCGAGTTCCCCCTCACCGCCGAGGCGCTCAAGGCACAGGCCGAGGCCAGCCAGCGCCTCGTCGAAACTCTCCTGGGCGCCGGCGCCGTGGCTGCTCCTGCCGTCTCGTCCGCGCGCAACTCGTCCGAGGAGGGCAGTGCCGCCGCCGCCAAGTCGAGCCGCTCCAATCGCGCCTCGAGCGCATCCCTCTCCTCCAACAACGCCGATGCCGTGCGCTCGGCCCTCGACGCAGCCGTGCGCAGCAACCTGCAGCTCGTCGAGCGCTATCAGGCCATGGTCGCCGCTCGCGAGACGTACATGACCAAGCGCTACGAACGCGAGCTCCAGATCAAGCATCTGTGGGAAGAAAACATGGCCGTCCTCGCACAGCAGCACGCAGAGATGGAGGCACAGCTCAAGGAGGCCGCCTCAGAAAACGCGCGCAGGCGCAAGGCGCTGCGCGAGGTGCGCGAGACCATGGGCTCCTCGCCCGGCTCCATGATCTCGCCCTCGCTTGGCCCCTCGGCCTCGACGGGCTCCGTGCTGCACAACCCGGAACCTCGCCGCCAGTCGACGATGCTCAGCAACGTCACCACCCAGTCGTACGAGACTGCCCAGACCGATGCTGCCGGCGGCTCGCTCGCGGCTCGTCGGCTGGGCAACGAGGGCGGTGCGCAGCTCCAGCTCGACGACGCGCTCACGCCGCCCATCCAGGCGCAGCGCTCGCAGATCCTGAGCATCGCCGACGAAAAGGCGCTCGTGCGCGACTCGATCGACGACGCCGACGACGAGTTCTTCGACGCCATCGAGACGGGCAACCTGCCGGGCCTCAAGGTGGAAAAGTCGCTCGAGGAGCCAGAGACGGGCCCGGACGAGTGGCCCGAGAAGTTCGACCGCAGCGCGGTGGAGGATGCGATGCGCGACAGCATGGCGCCCTACTCGCATCTGCGCACCAGCATGCCCATCGGCAAGGACGACCGGCCGTCGGTGTCGCTGTGGGCCATCCTCAAGAACAACATCGGCAAGGATCTCACCAAGATCTCGTTCCCCGTGAGCTTCAACGAGCCGACGTCGATGCTGCAGCGCATGGCCGAGGACATGGAGTTCTCCGAGTGCCTCGATGCGGCGTCGCTGCAGGAGGACTCGACGAAGCGCATCGCCTATGTCGCCGCCTTTGCCATGAGCAACTACTCGTCCACCATCGGCCGCATCGCCAAGCCGTTCAACCCGCTGCTCGGCGAGACGTTCGAGTACATGCGTCCGGACAAAAAGTACCGCTACTACTCGGAGCAGGTGTCGCACCACCCGCCCATCTCGGCGTGCTTTGCGCAGTCGCCCACTTGGGAGTACATGGGCTGCGTCGATGCCAAGTCAAAGTTCCTCGGACGCACGTTTGAGATTCGTCCCACGGGCGTGGCGCACGTCAACCTCAAGGTGCCCAAGAAGTGGGTGCGCTCGGACAAGGAGCTCAAGCCGGCGGCGATGCTGCAGGACCACGTGCTGGAGCACTACACCTGGAACAAGGTCACCACCTCGGTGTCCGGCTTCATCGTGGGCAGTCCGACGATCGACCACTTTGGCGACATGGAGGTCACCAACCACGCCACGGGCGACCGGTGCGTGCTGACGTTCAAGCCGCGTGGCTGGCGCGGCAAGGATGCGTTTGAGATCCGCGGCAGCGTGTACGACGCGCAGGGCAAGCTGTGCTGGGACATTGCGGGCCGCTGGAACTCGCAGCTGGTGGCGCGCAAGGTGGGTGCGGGTTCGGGCGATCTGAATCCGGACCAGAGCGTCGAGGCGCCCGACGGCCAGATTGCGGTGGCGCAGCCGCTGGCCGAGTATCTGCTGCTGTGGCGCAACTCGGACAAGCCGCCGACGCCGTTCAACCTGACGCCGTTTGCCATCACGCTCAACTCGTGCCCGGACGACCTCAGGCCGTGGCTGGCGCCCACCGACTGCAGGCTGCGCCCCGATCTGAGCGCGTTCGAGAGCGGCAAGTTCGACCAGGCCAATGATCTCAAGCAGAAGCTCGAGAACCACCAGCGCGAGACCAGGCGCAAGCGCGAGCAGGGCGAGCTGCCACCGCACGAGCCGAGGTGGTTCAAGCGCACCACGGACCAGGACACCAAGGAGACGCTGTGGCAGCCGCTGGCTGCGCCGCCCAACTCGGGCCCCGGCGGCAAGGAGACCACCTCCTACTGGGCCGAGAGGCACGACGTCGGCTCCAAGAAGAAGGAGGGCCAGCAGGCGGACTGGAACAACGTCTACCACATCTTTGGCGACTTTGAGGTGCGTTGAGGTGGGCACTCGTTGGCTCTGTGTAGCTCATGCAGCTGGGTTTGTTAATCTTAGATCGTGTGTTTTCGCGACATTTGTGTGCTGTGTGCTGAGTGCTTCGAGTGGATGATGGGGTTGTGAGGTGCACGTGGGCAGTGGCAGCGGGATGCGGATGTTAGGGCAGGAAGGAGCTTTTTTCTTCTCTCTGCATGTTCCGGAGCATCCGAGATGGGGGGAAGCGTAGATTAGATTTGACGCGCTCATTCGCGGAGGTCCGGGAAGAAAAGTGCGCTTTTTGGGGGAGCGGTTGGGAGTCACACACACACACGACAGCAGTGCATTTCTTTTGGTGTTCCCACCACCATCTCCTCTTTTGCATCTGTAGATACTGTTGGTCATGACGAGTGTCAACACGGCGCCGGTACCGCTGCCTAGCGTAGGCAAGCAGCTTATTGTGTTTGATTTCGACTGGTATGTCACCACCCCGCGCCACCCCACAGCTACTCTTCTTGTGGTTTGAATGCTGACTGGTTCTGTTTTTTTGGGAATCAGGTCGTTGGTTGATCAGGATACGGATCGGTGGGTGCACGAGGTGCTCTGCCCGGAGCTGCGTGCCGAGTTGCAGCGACGCAAGAAGGGCGAGCAGTTTACGGATCTGTGTGCGGATCTGCTGCTCAAGCTGCATGCGCGCGGCGTGACGCCCGACCAGCTGCGCGATGCACTGCGTCTGTTGCCCTTCCACCCCGGTGTCAAGCGCGCCATCTCAACCCTCAAGCAAACTCCACAGCCCAACACGACGCTCTTTCTGCTGAGCAACAGCAACACCGTCTACATCAACACCATCCTCGCCCACCACAACCTCGAGGGTCTCTTCGACGAGATCGTCACCAACCCTGCAAACTTCACGCCCGAAGGTGCACTCAAGCTCGAGCGACGTATTGCGCCGTCGGCGCTACAGCACACTTGCAGCGTGGGATGTTCGGCCAACATGTGCAAGGGCGACGAGCTGGAAGCGTTCCTCGAGCGCCATGGTGGACGCGATGCCTTTGACCGCATCATCTACGTCGGTGATGGCGGTAACGACTACTGCCCCGTCAAGAGGCTGCGCACGAGCGATCTTGCGTTTGTGCGCAAGTTCCGCGGCCTCCAGACGCGCATTGCGCGCGAGGGCGGCGTCAAGGCTGGCATTAAGTACTGGAACGGCGCCTGGGAGCTCGAGGGCTATCTCAACGAAGCACGTGGCGTCCCTGCGCTCGACTACTAGAACCCCCGCCCGCCAAGACGCAGTGTTGATTACACCGATTGTTCAACGTGCAGAGTGCGACTGTGCTTACAGAGTGTACGTGAGGATACAGGCTACCAGTACTGCTGGAATCCAGGGCGGAGTGGTGCTTGTGGCCGCATTCGTCTGTGGGTTGGCCGGATTGCTCGGCACGGGTATCGGCGAACTGCTAGCCACCACGGGCAAGCTAGCTGCGGTCCCCGCCTCGACGGTGGGCAGAATCGGGCTGTATGTCCTGCTTGCACCCACGCGCGTCGGTACCACGCCCGCACTCGGCGTGGCCGTCGCATTGCCAAAGAAGTACGGCTGTCTACTGGGAATGCTCAAACTCACAAGCGAGTTGGGCAGGACACTGTTGATCTTGGTCCCCTGTGCACTGACCCAGCTCAGCACGCTCTGTGTCGGCTCGGGCTGGAACACTTGTGCTGCCTCGGTTGCATCGGCCGGCTGCCTCAACGGGAAGAACCCGACTTTCGGCGGCTCGACTTGGTTGATGCCGATGGCGAAGAGTGCGTATGTTGCACGCAGGAATGGCGTTCCTAGTATCCAGTCAACCCCGGTTGCGTCCGGCGGCGATGCTGCCGGCCATGCAAAGCACAGGTACGGCTGCAAGGTGTCCGGTCCGATCAGGTAGTCTTGCGGGAGCAGCGTGATGTTACGTCCGCCGAATGAGAAGTACATTCGAGCGGTCGTATCGCACGGCACCACGAAGCGGCCTCCGCCCACATGGCGGCTGTTTGTAATACCACCGAACAGCGATTCGACATCAGCCGCGGGGCCGAGGATCGCCGACGATCCCGAGTCGATCAGCGCAAGCGTCTCTCCCACCTGCGTGTACGTCGGCGTAAGCGTAGCAGGGCGACCAGCAACACCAGCAGCGGTGAGACGAACGACCCACTGGACATAGGACCCGAGAGCGGGCGCGTCGACGTTGAGCGTAGCATTGGCGGGCAGCGAGGTATCGCCCGAGGGGAAAGGCACCACTTCGTGCCACTGCACCAAACTTCGATCCTGCGCCGTGGAGAGAACGATTGGATCGGCCGCACCGAATGTCGCTCTGCCACCCGTGGGCGTGAGGTACAGTCCGAACATCGGATACGACACATTGGTGCGCAACAGCGACGTTGCCAACGGCAGCGTACTAACATCCCCTATCTGGTCTTCGTACCCAACCAAGCTGCGGGCGATAGTGCTCCCGCGCGGGAAACCTAGCCCGAGCACACCCGAGATCCCCTGTGCACCGAGCGTGACATTGGTCTCGTCGATCAGTGCAAACGCCTGGCGCTCGACACGCAGGCCCGCCATGCGCACCTCGTCTGCGCCAAGCACCCCCTTGGCGGCGGTGTCATCATCGTAGAAGATCGAGAACGCCACGTCCGTGTCGGCGCGCTTGCTGATCGTGCTGCTGTTCGTCGAGGTCTGCGTGGCGTTGTCGCCAAAGCTCGATGCGGTGAGGTTGAGCGCGGCGGCTGCGTCGACCCGGATGGTGCGGAAGGAGGTGCTCTTGTCCACGTCGAGCGTCAGCACACCGTTCGCCCTGCACTGCGAAGAGCTGCATCGGGACGATGTGATCCACAGGTCCGACGACCCCGTGTCGAGCTGGACAAACACGAGCTGGGGCGGCGACGAGACGTTGAGCGGGACGTCGTATGCGCCGGATAGCAGCCCGAGCGACTGCATGGTGTCGTTGGCATCCTGGGCCGCGCGCCGCCGAAGCGCATGCGATTGAAAGTGCTGCTGCTGTGCTTGTGCGTCAACAGAGCGCGAGGACAGGTGAGCTGGCGCACGCAGCTCGATTGCCGACTCGTCCGCCGAGGGGAGTGACTGGAACCATGGTGGAGGCGCGGCTAATTGGGCTGTGCAGTGCGAGATGCCGGCGGCGAGCAACGATACGAGCGCGAGCGTGCATCGCCAGCCCCGCCGCACCGCCATCTCGGAACAGTGCATGCTGAGCGGTCGCAGGACGATGGTGGTAGCAGACGTAAGACGAGACGCGGACCCTGTGAGACTTCCGAGACGCTTCTCTCCACTCTGGCCTCGGCGATTTTTGGGCCAAAATCCTCCGAGGCTCCCGCCCAACCAACTATCAGAGCGCGTTGTGAGTGTTGCTCCTCACGATGCAGGGCTGAGCATTCTCATATCTTCCTCTTCTTTGACTCACAGTCGTGGGCGCAGTCGATTCATTGTATTGCGATGAAGGAAGTTGCCTCCAAAGTCGAGGCAGTGGAAGCATGACATCTCGCCGATAGAATTCGCGGCTGCAGGTCGCTTCACGATGACATCAGGCACGGCGCTTCAGATGCGGCTCAAATTTGAGCGTGTTAGACCGCGGTGGTATGGCATCTCTCGGAGCTGCGTCGTGCTGCGTCGTGACGACCATCGTACTGTACTGCGCTAAGGGGAGGCAGCGTCTCGGATCAGAAGACCATCTCTGACGCCGTTGACGATCCAGTCGCGGCTGCCGCTGTGAAATTCGATGGTCGAATTGTAGCTGTCGTGCAGGACGTTGATGACCGAGGAGTTGCGGCTGCGGCCGTGGATGTTGATGGTCGAGTTGAAGTTGTCTCCGTGAACGTTGATGGTCGACTTGCGGCTGTCACCGTACACATTGATGATCGTGTTGACATTATCGCCGAGGATGCTAATAGTCGAGTTGCGGTTGTCGCCGTAAATGTTGATGACCGAGTTGTAGCTTCCGCCGTGGACATTAAGGGCCGACTTGCGGCTGTCGCCGTAAACGTTGATGGTTTTGGTGCGGACGCCGCCGTGGAGGTTGAGGATCGAGCCATGGCTGCCGCCGTAGACGTTGATGATTTTGTTGTCGCTTCCGCTGTGGATATGGGTGGTCGCGTTGCGCCTGTCGCCGTGAATGTCGATGACGGAGTTGTCGCTGCCGGCGTCTATGATGACTGCATCGCTTGTGCTACCGATGGGGACGGCGGAGCCCGCGGAAGGTCCATCTTGCAGAACCAGATCCTTATTGTCGTCACTCATCTTGAAGACTCGGAGCAGGCAAGGAGCGAGGAGGAGATGGAGGCACAGTAGGCCAGCGGGCTGCCGAGATGGGAGAATGGAAAAGTCAGAAGCGTGACACCAGCTTGATGCACTTACTGTACGATGCGACTGGATCAGTGCCAATGGCTGTGCTACCAAGCTTTCGAGGTGTAGTATGAATGATGTTGTGGTAAGGAAGCAAGAGGAGAGTGCAGAAGTGACAGAGGAGGAGAGGAAAAGAGAGGGAGTCGAGGCCGTGCGGAAGTGAGGTTGAAAGTGCGGGAGCTAGACGCGTCGCCATGGATGAGCACTTGACGCGAGTGGGGAGCAACGTATCCGAGAGAACGCGGAATACGCCAGTGCTTGTCTTGCTCGCCTGCCGCATGTGCGACTTGAATGACAGCGGCGATGCGTCCCACCAAGACTTGAATCCGAACCGACCTTGATGGCAGACCTCGGTCCTGCTCGGTACGGCGTCCGCTCGATGAGCCTGTGACAGGTGTGCGTCGGCTCAACTTGCAAGCCGCAGCAAGACGGAGGCCGCGCGGACCAAAATGTTCGTAGCGGTGTTGTTTGCGCTGATGCAGCAGGCAAGACGCGGAAAGTGTTGTGATCCGCACTTTGCTTGGTTTCGCACGTCTCCTTGTGATCCGCTCTTTGGATACCGCATATGAACCCGGCCTTCGTCTGTCCCCCATCTTGTTCTCGCTCCACCATCACCTCAAGTCCTTTGATCGTAGCAAGCATGGTCGTAGATCTTAGGTATGTTCGACATTTGCCGGATGGCTCTGTCGACATGTCGGAGATCGGGGTTGTTCAGAATGGTTAGTTGCTCGTCGCGCTCTCTTGACCCTTGGAAGCTTCACTGACACCACCGTTGACTCTTTTCGTTTGCACAGGCACGACCGCTGGAAAGCCTCGACACATCGGGCAAACGACGGAAGAGCTGGTTGAGGCCATCCGGGCCGCCATGGCGGCCACCGCTGCGGAGGACGCTGCCGCTGCTGCTGCGACCTTTCACTGCTGCGAGCACTGACGACCGGGAAGAGCGGAATGCCGGTCAACCAGAGGCTGTCCGCCGCGGCACTGGGTCCTTCGCTGTTTCTGCCGATGCGCCTGCCGCTGCGCCTATCGCTGCAGCTACCTCTGCCCCTTCCGCGCCCGCTGACCCTACCGCTGCCAACAACCAGCACCATTCAGCCCCATCGGCGGCTGGAAGCGGCGAAGACAAGTCTTGGAAGGCTGGCGACGATCGCAACTCGGGACGTTCTCGCAGCTGCCATGCCATGGCGACTATTTCCTTCGAGGTCATCTGGAACTTCAAGCGAATGCTGAATCAGTGGCGAGATCAGTCGAGGGGTCGGACCCTGCCTCGAGACGAACAGCTGGATATGCTGATTAGTTATGTGCAATCCGAATACGAGATTTTCGGCTTTAGGGGCGACGTAAGTACCAATGATGTGCCAAACAACAACGCTCAAGCGTACTGACTTGCGTCGCCTTCGCCACGACAGTTCAGGGATGATTTCGACTAAGGTCGCCGCGCTGCAACGACTCTTCAGGCACATCGTACTGCGCCGTGACAACCACCGTGCTGCGCTCGTCCGAGCCTGCATCGAAGCGCAAGCACGCCACAACCGATTTTGATGTACTCCACGTAGGGCCGGCTTCGCTGAGCGGCGACGAAAGCAAAATTCAAGACAGACAAAAGAGTCGGGGACTGGAAAGCGACAGTGTTGTTGAGCCGGTGGTGAGCTCGAATTACTTACAAGGTCACTGGTGCGAAAGCTTTTCCCAAGGCTGAGAGAAGGCGAGCAGGAGGCAATCCCGCAGAGCAAAGGTGAATTCGACGCGTCGCCATGTCTGATCACTTGGCACGAAGCGAGGAGCTATGCATCCGAGCGGCTGCGGAATCTTTTTTCGCCGGCGTGCGACATGAATGGCAGAGGCGGTGCGGACGAGCCGATGCGTCCCACCAAGTTGTGAAACCTAAACCGACCCTAAGAACTGAGCCGCGTCTTGGCAAGAAGACAAGTTGTCACAAGCTGATCAGTTACGCCGCCGCCAGACGGGAGCAGACCCAATTGTCTTGGCTTGGGCTTGCCGTGTCGACTCTGCGCTGACCGGTGCAGCTGGGCACGGTCTGACGGGACAAGGCGTGACAAGATCAAGCAGAACTTTGCCTGGTGCCGCATGCACACTCAGACTACGACTCTCGACGTGGTTCGTCTCGCCTCACCATCAACTCAGCCACTTCGACCGTTGCAAGTATGGACGACGACGACGGTGCCTCTAGCTCGAGCGAGTACCAACCAAGTGCATCGCTGTCTAGAACGAGACGCAGCAGGGAAAGGGGTCGAAAGTCTGGTGACCGTCGCGATCGCAATACTTGGGTCATCGAGGCTGCACAGGCGCAACGCCAAAAGCATGCCAAGTCTCGAAGGCAGCAACTGAGGACGGCGCTTACGGATCGCCACTGGCCAGACGAAGGCTGCGGGCCATGCAAGGCTGCAGGTGTGCGCTGCGAGGCGCCATCTCCGGAGGACTACCGTGAGAAGTGTACGCGATGCTGTCGGAGAAAGGGCCCATGCGAGCTGCGTTGGATTCTAGAGAACCCAAGCGTCACCTCGATGATGAGTATTCTCTGCCAGCAGCCGAATGTTGCCGACGTCACTTCTCCCGCCTTCCTGGCGGCAGAGAGACAAGTGTACGGCAAGCACTTGGGAGGGCCGTTTGACAAGCTCAAGAACTACCCTGATGCTTCGTCGTCGGCGGCGCCACCGAGCAAAGCGAGTGCGCACCGATCCGGCGAGCAGTCAAGTGGCGAGGCTCAGCCTGCCAGCGCTACAAGATCTGCTGATGCCGACCGACTCGAGCCGCACGAGGCTGTTCTCACCGAAGAGCCTGCCGCCTCCTCGGCCGTCTTCTCGTCCTTTCCGTCCTCCTCTTCCCTGTCGTCCGCCTCGTCCGTCACCTCCCCTTCTTCCTCGTCGTCCGCAACGCCCGCCTTTACTGCCTCCTCCTCTCCCTCTTCACTACCTATCCGCAGGCTGCGTGGGCTCGGAATGGTTCACCGCAGTGACACGTTTGAAGTGTCGTTCGTGCCGTGCTCCTTGCTGGCAAGGGAGGCGCTGGAGGAGCACTACTGCGATGTCACGCGCAACAATCAGCGGACGATGGAGCAGTTGCGTTACGATCTGATGGGCCAAGGCCTGTCTGCCGAAGAAGAGCTGGACATCCTGCGTAACAACTTCCAGTCGAACTACGAGGCTTGCGGCTTTCCAGGCGATGTAAGTACGCGATGACTCTGGTGAATCTCAAGAGGCGGGCGTGCTGACTCGGGTCGCCTTTACCATGGCCAGTACATGTCCGCCCTCCGTTGAGCCGATTGCATCCCGATCTAGTAATGGTCTCACCACCTTTTGCATCGGCAACGGTGTGATTTGCAGGCTCGGCTCAAAAAGACCTCACGAAATGATGCCAAGAAATTCAAGAGTTGAAATACTTCGCGATACGGAGCTGGGGCGGCAGTGAAGGGCGGATGAACAGTTGATAGGCAGGCGGAGCGAAGCGAGATCGAGACGAGGAAGCGAGCGTTGCTGGGTGCATATGGCTGCGGCGATCAAGGGGCGATGCAAGCGATCCGATGGATGCCAAGACGGCGGGTCGCGGTGGGTTTGCTGGCACACGGCGTTCAAGGATCGTGTTAAGCGAACTGGAGGCAGGACATGATCTCTCGGATGTGGGTTGGTTGACAGCAGCGATGATCGGCAGACGGCAGAGCGCGCGCCCGCGCATACGAACGCGTTGGGTTGGTAGCGAATAGCAATCTCACAATCGAAGCAGTGGTTCGGCGTCCAAAGCTGGACTTGACGGCGAGTGTTGACGCTGGCTTGGAATTGGATCCAGAAAGCCGGCTGAGTGAATCTCCGACTCGGCCCCGGCGGACGGCAGAAGCAGGCGTGGAAGGAAGGAGGCCACTCGGGGTTCGGAGAGTGAGGAGGAGCCAGAGACCAACACCGAGAGCGCGCCAAATTCAGCTTCCGCTCGAGCGTCGGATGCTTCCGTGCACCTGCGATGCGGAAGCGCACATAGTGAAGCGTGGGCGCGTCCAAGTAAACAATGGCAGCCCCACGCCCCTCTCCCATCTCGTCCAGACCACTGCTGCTGCTGCTGCTGCTCCAGCTGATGCACGCGTGCAGACCAGCCACACCTGACCGCTCGCCATTCACGATCTTGGCTGACGATTGGTCACGACGAGGATATTTTTAGTGCTTGCAGAGCGCGATGCGTGGGGGAGGAGCAGGCTATGCTCGAGACGTGCAGCGCGCAGATGCAGCTGGCATCAGCACTTGTTTGCCCAAGTCGAGAGGGAGGAAGGAGGCCGGGGACTAAGAGCCCAGGGGGCGGATGAGCAACGAGCGTGTGGTCGGTCGCTTTACGTCCAGCCAAAAGGATCGCCATTGCAGCTGGGCATTATTGTTGTGCTTGCAGGGTTGCCCTTGCGAAGGGTTGAAATTGAGCGAGGCGCGTTGGGTGCTTGTGGGTGTCTGTCTCCAGTAAAGCTCTGTCTCACTTGTCGCTGGCTGCAGTCGCTGGCTGCAGTCGCTCGCTACAAAAGCTGGCGTGAGGAGGCGATGGGGAGAGGCAAGGGCAAGGCAACCGACTCAAAACATGCACGCGTGCCGCCCGCCAATTTGCGTCGGAATGAGACCGTGCTCCTTGCCCTGAGCGATTTTGTACTGAGTCTCTGCCCTGATGCCTCGCAGTGCCGTGCATGTGATTTTGCAGTCCGAGCCAAAGGCCAAAAAGAAGGGAGAAAAAAAAAAGTCGGATTGGATTTGACGCTGGAGAGAGCGCGTGTGCATGCGTGTGTGTCTGTGTGTGTGTGCTTTGGCGTGTGCTGGCAGAGCAGGGCAGAGCAGGGCAGAGCAGGGCAGAGCAGGGCAGAGTGTGCATTGCTGTTGTCTCCTCGTTGGCTCCTCTCTCTGCCTGCATGGCTCGGCGCAGAAATCGCAAAAGCAAAGGCGATCTTCCTTTCTCAGCAAGCGCGCCTGAAACACACTTCTCTCTCTCTCCCTGCACTCGCAGCTGAGCACTCTCTGCCAGGTCCAAGCTCACGCTGACTCTGCTCTGCTCTGCTCCGCTCCGCACCGCCTCCGTCCATCTCGAACCCGGCCCATCTTTGCTTGCTTGCTTGCTTGCTCGCTCGCCATCTTCGCTTGCCTCGCTCCGGCTCCATCATCGCAACCACCAGCGCGCGTGATCGCATCCGCCAACACACGCTTCGCTACACTTCTCCATCTCGGTCTCGGTCTTGGTCTCGCTTTCGCATCGCGCGCTGGTTCGCTCCGCCTCGCCATCCTCCTCCATTTTTGAACGCCAGAGCGATCGTCGTCGCGCGCTCATTGCATCTCGACCCATCATCTGCTCCGCCTCCAGCCGGATTCACAACTTCATTCCGTACACTCGGCCTCCCAGCGAACCCACCCACGTCGTCGCACTTCCTACACGCTCAAGCTTATTCCTCGCCGAAACCTCCCCGCACTCTTGATCCGTAAGTCTCGCCGCGGCCCTTTCATTTCAAGCTCATGCTTTGCGCATGCCCATCTGCTGACACCCCTTTCCCTCACATCTTCTTGCATTTGCATCTCTCCTCCATCCAATCGACATTGCTATCGCGCTTTCACCCACCTATCGACCGCTCATCGCCCACTCGCGTCGCTCACCGAACCCCACCATGCCACCACGCCATCATTCCGACCGCTCTGACGCTTCCGCTCGCCACTCACAACCAACTCCATCTCCGATCCCACAGTACCAACCGCAATCTCGCCCAGCTACCTTTCATTCAGTTCGAGCACCTCTGCCTCTGCACATCCATCCTCTTCACTCGTCTTTCGCGCCATCCTTCCACGCATTCCAACCTAGGCCCCCGCCAGCAACTCGCATCCGTGTCGGCTGCCGTGTCCCCTCGTCACTCTCCAATCAGTACGTCCTGCCTCCGCCGCAATCGCACGACGAGTTCGACCACAACAGCCACACCTGCCTCCCGCGCCCCATCTCGGCTCATTCGAGTACATCGGCACATCCCACCACAGCCATGTCCGCAGCAACTGCTTCCATGGATTTGCTGCCACGCATGGGGCCTTCCTCCGGCATGCACAGCCCTTTCTCCATACCACATCCGCTCTTCAACAATGACGCAGGGCCTTCCTCCTTTCCCTCGTCCAGACCGCCCGCGCCGTCATCCATCGATACCAGCGCTCGCAAGAATGCAGCACTGCTCGATGCTCTCGCCGGTCCCTCGGGCGCATTGAAGCTCTCCTCGCCCGCATCTGCAGCAGCTCCGCCTTCCAGCCTCGAACTCAGCCAGAACGCAGGCTCCAGCTTATCCGCAGGTGGCGCCTTTGGCGCATCAGGCGCCTACTCCTCCTCCAATGGCGGTGCGTCCGGCGGCTTCGGTAGCAGCAACATGCGCCCAGGCGGCGGCGGCGCTGGCGGCAGAGACGATCTCCACCGCAATGGCGCCCCCGGCGACGGCAGCGGCTCCGGCGGCAATGGCGGAGATGACTCCCACGACGACAAGGACGACAAGGAAAAGGCAAAGAAATCAAACCCGCTCGTCGATCTCCTCGACACAGAGGCCGCCTACGTCTCCGAACTCTCCAAGATCATCAAAAAGGTCGCTGCAGCCTGGTCCCGCTCCAACTTCCCGCCGCCCGAGCTCGATGCCATGTTCCGCAATACAGAGGCCATCTATCGCGCCAACCGCAGCTTCCTCAAGGCGCTCAAGGAGATCGGCCCCAACCCCTCATCGCCAAAGGCGCTCGGCGATCTGCTCATGAAGTGGATCGACGATCTCGAGACTCCCTACTCGCGCTTCTGCGAGAGCTACCTCTGCGACTTTGACGCCTGGTCCGCCGTCCAATCCAACCCGCGCCTCGCCAACCTCCTCCTCGACGTCTCTGGCTCAACCGATGCCGATGGCAACCCCGTCACTTTCAGCGATCGCAAGCGCGATCCCAACGAGCCCTGGACCCTCGACGGCCTCTTTGCCCTCCCGCACATCCGTCTCAAGTACTACAAGAAGCTCTACTCGCGCCTCCTCAAGAGCACTCAACCGGGAAGGAGCGACCATCGTCTGCTCGTCGGCGCAAACGAGAAGCTCGACGAGCTCGTAGACAAGTCCAAACGCAGACTCGCCATCTCGGTCCTCGACGAGGTCGCCGGCCGCGAGTCGCGCGACAGCTCCTTTGCAGAGAGCAACGTCAACAGCGAGTCGTCGCAACGCGAACGCGTCTCTTCCGCCACCTCGCAGTCTGACTCGCAATCGCCCAACTCGCGTCCAGTGCAGACGCTCGGCAACAAATCTTCCCCGACGCGAGGCCCCTCGGCAGGCACCGCCAACGCTGCCTCCACCGCATCCACTGGCGCGCCATCATCGCTGCTGCCTGCCGCCGGACGCGCTCCGACTCCTGGAGGCATGCCTCTATTTGGAGCACCCACGAGCCAGCTCAACGGCCTCAGCTTGGACCACCCCAGCATCTCGGCGCCCCGGCCCGAGCTCGTCCGCGGCAACTCGGAGGTCGCCAGCGTCCACGACAGCGGCTCGCAGACCGCAGCCGAAGACTCGGCATCCACGCGCACCAACTCGCTCTCCCAGCCCATCGAGAACCTCGAAAAGCGTCTCGACACGTCCAAGACGCTCGACATCTTCACCATGAAGCCCAAAAAGTGCCAGCTCCAGATGCATCCGCCCAACCTGCCGTTCGCACGCGCGCTGCGCAAGTCGGCCGACGTCGTCATCCACTTCACCCCGAGCAGCGGCGGTCCCGAGATCAGCATCCGACGCGCACACATGTTCCTACTCACCGACCTCTTCCTTGTGTGCGAGCGCATGACGCCCAGCGAAAAGGCCGAGCTCTCCAAGGGCGGCGTGGGCCCGGACATGTGGCTGCTCTACCCGCCGCTGGCAGGCAAGCACCTGCGCGTCGCCGACCTCGGCGGCCAGGGCAACACGCTCTCCATCACCATCCTCAAAAAGGAGACGCTCACCGTCCACACCGACTCGCGCGAGGCCAAGGACGAGTGGCTAGAGCACTTTGCCGACTGCCAAAAGTTCGCCGCCAACCTCGGCCTCAAGGTCAAGACGGGCAGCAGCACGCTCTCGGCGCCGTCGGCTGCAAGCAGCGTGTCGGCCGCTTCGCTCGGCTCTGCGCAGCCGAGCCTCACCACGCCAGCGCTCTCGCCTGCCATCTCGGTCACGCCTTCTTCGACGCACGGTCACGATGAGATTGCCGAATCGATGCCGTCGTCGTTTGGCAACGAGGGCGCCAACAGCTCGCCCGTCATCGGCTCGGATCTCTCGAGGCAGGCTTCGTTCAACTCGGTAGCATCGTTCCCCAAGGCGGCAGCGCTCGGCTCGCCCGATCTGGGCAACTTTGCGCCCGGCAGCAGCTCTGCCTTTTCGCCACGTTCGCCGTCGCCATCCAATTTCGGTTCGGGCGGCGCACCGCCCAACGGTCCGCACGGCTTTGGTGGAGCGCGACCGCCCATGCAGATGCGCCCGGGCATGATGTCGCCGTCCAACGGTGCGCTTTCGCCCGACACGAGCCCCGCCACCGGCCCCGTGCGCTTCGGCCCCGGTGGGTTTGGGCCCAACGGCCCGATGGCCATGGGACGACCTCCGCTCATGCAAGATCCCAACATGCCTCCACGCTCGCCTGGCGGCATGCGTGGACCGCCCGGTGGACCGCCGGGCCCTGGCGGTGCCATGTTCCCACGCGGAGGGCCAAGTCCCGTACCTGGTCAGATGCCAGGAGGTCCGGGCGCGAGTCCCGGATTCGGACCTATGCACATCCGTCCTGGCATGGCACCGCCCGGACCGCCAGGCATGGGACCAGGTGGACCGGGTGGACCGGGGCCGGCGTTCATGAATGGTGCTCCACGACCGCCGATGCCGCGACCGCCTCCGGGTGTGCAGCCGTGGGCGAACGGCCCACCGCCGCCGCCGCCGAATGGCATGGGCGGCCGCGAGCCGTACAGGCGGCCATCGGCGCCGAATCTGCGCCAGGCGTCGCACGGCTCGTCGGGTGGCGGCAGGACGTCGGATGAGGGCGAGGGTGGGCGGTCGTTTATCCGCACGCGCTCGGTGTCGAGCACGGGCTCTACGGCGCCCAAGCTGCCATCGGCCATGATGAAGGAGGGCCGCGACCGGGGTGAGCGCGGTACGGACGTGTCGCCGCCGAGCAGTCCCGTGGCCAAGAAGCAGGGTCCGTTCCGAAGCACGGTGTCGGCGCAGATGCGATGCAAGCTGTTCCTCAAACAGGGCCATGCGCAGTGGAAGTCGCTGGGGAATGCGCGGCTGAAGCTGTTCCACATTCTGCCAGACGACATCAAGCAGCTGGTGGTGGAGAACGACCGCAAGACGCTCATCTCGACCATTGTGCTCACGGACGGCGTCGAGAGGGTGGGTAAGGTGGGCGTTGCGGTGGAGCTGAGCGACCGAGGCAACCGCACGGGCATCATCTATATGCTCCAGATGCGTTCCGAGGAGTCGGCGGGCGGGCTGTTTGGGCAGCTGCTCGAGGGCAGCGACAGGACGGCGGCGGCGACGTCGATGGCCGGCAGCTTTGCCTGAGCGTGCGCCGCCAGATTTTGCATTCATTCTGCTCATCCTGACATACTACCAATAGAACTACTTTGCACCTAGACGCGCGAATGGGGTGGGAAAATCAGGCTTTTGAGTGGATGCGAGTTGTGAATATTGTACAGAGTGAAGGTGCAGACTTGTGCGGCTATTCGTCGTCTTCTTGGTCCATGGGGTCTTCTTGGTCGTCGTCGTTAGCGTCTTGGTGCTCAGCGTTGTCTTGGGTGTCGTCATCGTCTTGTGGCTCAGCTTCTGATTCTGGGTCTTGTTCTGCTTCGGCTTCTGGTTCTGGGTCGTCCTCGTCCTGGAGGGTTCCTTCTAGAATCATGTTTTCCTCGGTCTGCTTTTGGGCAAGTTTGGTCTGGCGTGCTTCGAGGGCGGAGGAGAGGGGCATGGCGGTTGGGATGGCATCGCGCAAGAACTCGAGCGATTCAATCTGCTGAACGGCACGAGAAAGGTCCTTGTAGAAGACGTGCTTGCGCTTGTCGAGCTTGGCGTTCGTGTAGGCCTCGTCGGTGAGTCTGCGGATGAAGATCTCGGTGGCAATGCTGATGAGGAACGTCGCCTCTTTCGAGCAGATGTCCACGTCGCGGTCCGCTTTGATGATGCGCTGAACGCGAGCGACGGGGAAGACGGAGACGCCCTTGTGCGTGGTGGCTGCCGGAGGAGCGGAGTCCTCCTCCACTAGTTGCGGAGATGATGGCGCCGACATCGGGCTGAGTGGCTTGTCGACCGAAAGAGAGGGTCGAGTAGAAATGTGATGGTGGACTCGAAGCAAGGCTGGATTCCCTGCGCCTCTTTACGCGACGCGTGCCGTCACAGCAAAAACGCTCAGTCCAAGACAGAAGAGTTGACGCGCAGAGAGAGAGAGAGCAACACTCCACCCGCCCGTTTCAGCTCAGCTCGACTCGACTCGACTGACTGCGCCCAAAAAGTGTGACTTTGGCATTTCACTTCATCACCTTCTCGGCTTCGGCTTTTTCTCAGCACTAGTCTGCCGCTTTGGGACATCGGCGTGGCCGACGGATGTGTCAGAATGCTCATCGTCATCAACCGCTGAGCTGCTTTCTGCTCGTCGACTCATCCGCCTCCGCCCTCCATCGTCTTGGAGCTCAGTAACAATGGCCGACGAACGCGAACAAGATCTGCCGCCCGAGGCCGAGGCGGCGCGCTACAAGCCCATTCGGCGTCTCGACGAGAACGTCGTCAATCGCATTGCAGCCGGCGAGATCATCCACCGACCCGCCAATGCGCTCAAGGAGCTCATCGAAAACTCGCTCGACGCTGGCGCCACTCTGATTCGCATCACCCTCAAGGAAGGCGGAATCAAAATGCTCCAGATCCAGGACAACGGTTGCGGCGTTCAGCCATCCGACTTGCCTCTCCTCTGCGAGCGCTTCGCCACCTCAAAGCTGCGCGACTTTGCCGACCTCGACAGCATGGCCACCTTTGGCTTCAGGGGAGAGGCGCTCGCCAGCATCAGCTACGTCTCGGCTTCCATGAACGTCGTTACAAAGACTCGCGACAACGAGTGTGCCTACCGCGCCTATTATGCCAATGGTGCACTCGCTCCACCTAAGCCCGGACAGAGCAGCGAGCCGAGGCAATGCGCAGGCACAGACGGCACCCTCATCACCGCCGAGGACCTCTTCTACAACGTCCCACAGCGCAAAAGGGCCCTGCGCAGCCCCGCAGACGAGTACAACCGTGCTTTGGACGTCGTCTCAAAGTACGCCGTGCACTACGGCGGCAGAGGCGTCGGCTTTGTCTGTCGCAAGGCAGCCACCAATGCCACCGATCTCAACACTCCTTCATCGCCCACCAACACCACGCTCGACACCATCCGCATCCTCCATGGCAACGCTGTCGCGCGCGAACTCGTCGAGCTCGCAGATGTCCACGACACAGATCTTGGCTTTCAGTGCAACGGCTGGATCAGCGGCGCCAACTGGAGCAACAAGCGCACAACGCTGCTTTGCTTCATCAACAATCGGCTCGTCGACTGTCCGCTGCTCAAGCGCTCCATCGAGTCGCTCTACGCAACCCTCCTCCCCAAGGGCGGCCACCCTTGGATCTACCTGTCGCTCTCCATCAATCCGGCCAACGTCGACGTCAATGTGCATCCCACCAAGAAGGAGGTACATTTCCTCAACGAGGATGAGATTGTCGAGCACATCTGTCGCGCTGCTCAGGACAAGCTCGCGGGTGCCAACTCGAGCAGGACGTTTGCCTTTTCGCAGGCTGTGCTCCCTGTTCTTGCTGCCGACGTAGCTGCTCGAAGCGTACCAGCACCCGCGCCTGCGCAAGACGAAGGCGATGCGAACCTCACCATCGATGCGGTGCGCGAAGCGACGCGCAGCCGTGACAGCGGAATTGCGACCACTGGTTCATCAGCCTCGGCGGCTCGAAGAACAGCAGGAGGTCCGATTTCATCGTCGAAAGGCTACCCACAGCATCTCGTGCGCGTCGATGCCAAGACTCGCACGCTCGACTCCATGTTCTCGGCTTCCACACCCGCAGCGGGCAAGAAGCGCTTGCTAGACTCAGATGCACATCAAAGTGTCGATTCCGACTTGCCGACTGAGGCGTCGGACGAGCAAGCGAATGCCGCTACCTCGAATGCTGACAGCAGCAGCCACAGCGCCCCTGCGATCAAACGCGCGCGCCAGGGCCTTGGCGTGCGCATCGCCGACTCGGACTGCTCGCTCACATCGGTGCGCCAGCTGCGCGCCCACATCGGCAAGGCGCAGCACCGCAACCTCACTGAGGTGGTGCAGAACCACACCTTTGTCGGCGTCGTCGATCTGCACAAGGGCATCAGCCTCATCCAGCACGAGACGCGCCTGCTGCTCGTCAACCACGACGTCATGATCCGCGAGTTTGCCTACCAGCTCGTGCTGCGCCAGTTTGGCAGCTTCGTCGCGATCAAGCTGGATCCGCCACTCTCGCTCGATGAGCTCGTCGACATTGCGCTCGACAACATCGCCGGCGTGCCCGAGGACTCGACGGTGAGCACCGAGGCGGCGCGCGACAAGATCGTCGGCGTCCTCCTCGACCACGCCGAGATGCTGCACGAGTACTTTTCGTTCCTCGTAGACGCGGACGCGCGGACGCTCAACGCACTGCCGAGTCTGATGCCTGGCGCGAGCGTTGCCGGCGTGCAGGGCGCGTGTGCGATCGAGCTCGAGCGCTTGCCGCAGCTGCTCGTCCGCCTCGCCACCCGCGTCGACTGGCAGGACGAGCAGGCGTGCTTCGACACATTCGCGCGCCAGATCGCATGGAGCTGTATGCCATGTCTGCCACCGCCTCCCCCAACGCCGATGCAAGCGAGCGTTGGCAAGGAAGAAGACGCAGTACAGGCACTCCGGGCGCGCGACGAGCGCGAACGCGAGACAGAATCGGCGAGACGCAGAGTGCAACACCTCTGGTTCGACAGCATGCCCAGGTCGCGCGCGCGCTACGTGCCCAGCCGCGCCACCAACGACGTCGTCGTGCAGGTCGCCAATCTTCCCGACCTGTACCGTGTCTTTGAGCGGTGCTGAGCTCGTTCATGTACAGCATCACTTGCTCGCGTTTTGTTAATCTTATTGCTGCGTTTTGCGATCCACCGAGTGGACCCAGTGCGAAAGCCCCATGCTGCCTGTGTCTGGTGCAAGTGCTCTGACCGTGCTTGGCTGAGATGGTTGTCAACTTGCAATGTTGGAGTGAGCGGCAGCTTGCAGGCTTGTGCACGGAGTGAGCACTGCGCAGCTTGAGGCCACGGGCGCACGCTTGCGGCGCAGCATTCCGAGGTGCTCGACGACCTCGCTATCGAGCTCGCTCACAGTGAACAGCTCTCGCCCACCTACTTCTGCAACGCGATCAATCTCTTGCAGCGCACACTCTGCTCTTTACACGGGGCATTTGGCCTGCGAGGTCGCCTGGCCGTAACCATCTGATTCGCGCAATCCACTACCACTATTCGGACTTGCTCTTGTCCTTGCCAGCGGTAAGGGGAGTCCACAGATGCTGCATCCATGCGTCTTCGAACGCCTTTCTGCCGAACATGGTCTTTGCTCTTGTGCGCGCATCTGTCCTGATGCGCTGTACCCTCTGCGGATCTGCATCGAGCATGTGCATGATCTGCGCCAGTGTGGCTGCATACTCGTCCACGTCGCGTGCGTGCCACCCGATGCCCTCTGACTTTTCGACCGCACCCTGCTCTGCAGGTAGATTGACTGACGGCGTGGCGATATCCAGCCAGGGACCTGCCGACATGTGGCTGAGCGTAAGCAGGCCGGCAGCCATGAATTCGACGACGTTGATGCCAAAGTGTTCGTCCTTCATGGTGCTCAATCCGACGCTTGCGCGCGACAGATGGCTCAGGATGGTTGGATAGTCGGCATTGACTACAAACTGCACGTGCGCATCGATACCCAGCTGTTTCGCCAGACCACGCAGCATCTCGATGCGCGCCTCGTCCGCCTCGTTGCGCGACGAACCCATCATGACGAGCTTCACCGCTCCGTCGCCCGAGAACAGCTGCGGCTGGCGATCGTACAGGGCCTTGAGCACGCGCAGCTGGGTGGGATGCTCCTTTTCCGGCCGAAACTGCGCCAGACTCACAATCGTGCGTGGCTCGGCTCTTGACTCGAGCGCAAACTTGGTCAGCTCCTCGGTATCGCACGGAGGATAGACGACGTGCACGCTGTGTTTGTGCCCAAGCAGCGTCTTAAGATGCGCCTGGGTCCACGAGCCGTTGGCGACGAGCGCATCCGCGTGGCGCAACGCCCAGCTGTACAACCATGCAAACACGCGGTAGTAGACGAGCTTGACGCGCGAGCGCAGCTTGCTGTTGGCGGTAGCTTCGTCGTTGGTATGACCCGCCTGCCTGTTCTGCACGCGACGCAGCATGTCG
The DNA here is from genome assembly GCA_003004725.1 of Moesziomyces sp. F16C1. Classification (NCBI taxonomy): domain Eukaryota; kingdom Fungi; phylum Basidiomycota; class Ustilaginomycetes; order Ustilaginales; family Ustilaginaceae; genus Moesziomyces; species Moesziomyces sp. F16C1. The sequence goes on from NXFS01000019.1 coordinate 324,831, forward strand.
GTGCTGATGATGGGATAGTGCACGTAGGCGCCCGTGCGCACTTTGCGATCGATGAGCTTGAGCGCCACGTAGGAGAAGGCATAGCCCATCGTATCCACATACACGTCCGGCACGAGCTGTGCCAGCGCCTCGAACGCCAGCCACACCGAGCCGTAACTCTGCCCAAGCAGCGTCCAGCTCTTGTACGCGCCCTCCTCGACCATCCAGCGCCGCTTGAGGGGCACCATTGCCACGCGGCCGGCGTCGAGGCTGATGCCAAACCGCGCGGATGCCTTGGCGAGGATCTGCTCCTTGGACGCCGCGGGGAAATCGCCCGTGTAGATGACCACCACGGCGCGGGCGTCGCGCGCAAGGTGCAGCGCAACCGCATCGTACAGCACGCGCTCGCCGCCGCCGCCCGCATTGCAGTACGGATGGAAGAAGCCGATGATGGTACGCGCCGGCTGGTCCGCCGCGAGCTCCGCCTTCTCGTCGATGCCCAGCTCGGCGAGCAGCTTGCGTCGGCGCGTTCGGTTGGTGCGCCGCACGCGCCGCAGCGCCTTATCCGCCACCTGTACCGCGCCGACCACGACGGAGAAGAGGACCAGGAAGAGCGGCAGAAAGATGGGCACGAGCACGGACTTGAGCGTATCCCGCAGCGAGTCGGTGCGCTCGTACACCACCGTCGTCGCGGCAGGATCGTATGCCGCTTCGCCTGCACCGGGGTGCGGTGTCGAGGACGCACGCACGGACGCAGGCATCATGTACAAAAACACGCCGACCAGCAGCAGTGTATACGCCGACCCCGACAGCCCACGCGTCGAAGTCAGTGCATCCACCATAGTCCGCTGTGGCTTTGTTGCTTTCGACCTGGTAACCCGCGTCGGCTCCGCCCTGAGTCTTCCAGCAATGTACAGATAGCTGTCGAGCATGAGCCAGAGCGGCAGAGCGACCCAGACGACATTCATAACCACGAGGTAGAGCCAGAGGAGCAGCCAGTTGCTCGTATCGAGCTGCGCGCTGCCTGCGAGCCATTCGGGTGCAAACGTCATCCAGCCGCCATAGATCTCGCCTGCACTGAGCACGGTGACCCAGTAGTAGTACGTCGGATCGCCCTTTGCCAGGAGCCATGCGCAGTATCCTGCCATGGGACCGGCGACGAGCACGGTGAGGAACTCCATGGAGACGAGCGTGGGGTCTGCTGTGCCCCAGCGTGCGTCGGCGGCAGCGTACTCCTGCCAGAGGAAGCCGAAGAACGAGCTGGAGGCGTTGACGGTGCGCCCGCGCACCGAGAGGTACAGGAAGGACCCTTCGAGTGTGAGGTGGCAGATGGCGTCAAAGGCGAGCCAGAGGAAGGTGAGGCGCGTCTTGCGCGTGGCGGTGGGCGCGAGAAGCGCGCGCGAGGCGAGGTGCGCGCCAAGCACCATCGCACCCACGTAGCCCAGCGACAGCGCCGTCTGCACGTTGAGCAGCCGGTCCATTTTCGATCAGCCGACACAGCACAGCCGTGGTTGAGAGAGGTGTTGATGGTGGTGGTAAGAAGAAGCAAGTGATGGGGGTGGGGGTGCAACAAAGGCGGTCCGTGCTGGCGCGCTTTTCGGTCGGCGAATTGCAACGTATTTTCCCGTCCGACCTCAACAGCGCTCCACCATCTTTCGCTCAGATGTGGACCCTCGTACGCGGGCTTTGTGACACACACTCGTGTCTCCGGGAGATGGCAACATCGGCTCAGGGTATCTGGCATTGACCAATCCTATAGCTACGCGATCCAGCGCAGCGACTCGAGCACCCTCTGCTGCAAAAAGTGCGTCTCTCGCTGCTCATCCGCACTTTGCTCCGCCTCACCCACCGCGATGGCCGCCCCGTCATGGCTGCACTGCTCGCTCTCAGCCTGGTCGCCCACCGTGTGAGCAGCAAAGCGTTCCATGATGCGTTCGCGCGCGCGCAGTCTGCACCGTGGGCAGAACTTGACGCAGCCCGCCGAGTCGGCAAAGCGCACGCCGGCGGCCTCGGCTGCAACATGGTCGTCGTCGGCGGTGCTGCACGTGGGTACACTCACACCGAGCTCGAGCTCGATGAGGTTGCGCCTGCGCATCGGACAGTCTGCTACGCGCAGCCTGCGTAGATTGATGCGCGTGTTCCCGGAGGTGAGCAGCGTGCTGAGCGTCTGGGGCTGGAGCGACTTGTTGGCGCCGCCGAGCAGCGTGAGGCTGGCGAGGTGCGGCAGCTCGCTGAGCATCCTGGCCGTCGCCACGTCGTAGCAAAAGTTGCCCAGCCGCAGCGAGACGAGTCTGCTGCTCCATGCGGCGGCCGCAGCGTCGGCGGGCGTGAGCGCGCGCAGGAACGAGTGGTGCGGCGCGAGCAGCCAGCACGACGGCGTGATCCACTCGAGATGGTGTGGCTGGAAGTGCGTAAAGAACTCGACCGCCTCGGCCACTGCCTCGCCGGGAAAGCGCACACGCAGGCTGCGCACGCGCGACGACGGCTGCCCCTCGCCGGCGCTCGTCTGGACGCGCGAGACGAGTCGCGCAAGCCGCATGGCGTGCTTCCAGTCGATGCGTGCCGAGTAGACGTCGAGTGCGCGGATGTACTGCGCATAGTGCGGGTGCGTTTCGAGCGTGGACAGCGCGCACGAGAGCGAGAGGCGCGATGTGAGCGTGAGGTGCTCGTACAGGTGGCGCACGCCCGTGCGGCGGAAGAACGAGTTGGCACACAGCACATCGCCGACGCTTCCAGATGCGGTGCTGTTCTGGGCATGCACGAGCGCAAAGGCGATGACGAGCGATTGCAGTTCGTCCGGCAGGCGGCTGAACGGAAAGCTCGCCGCATCCGAGGCGGACGGCAAAGGCGCACCGGCGCTCAGCTCGGTCGCAGTCGCACTCATGGCGAAGGTGTTGGCGATGGATGAGGTAGGGGCGACATTCCAGGGTTCACATGGGCACGAGCTGCGCTGGTGCGGTGTCGTCGTGCTGGGGGTTGGTTGGAAGGGTTCACCTTGACAGCGGAGCTGAGGACGAGGAGCGGATGAGAAAGTGGAGGCGATTTTGTTACAGTTGTGAGATCGATTGTTCGAACATTGCTTGGGCCGGCGCGCGCGTGTTGGACCGGAGAGCAACACTTGAAATTTGGCATCACGTGGATCGCGACGCGCGCAGTGGGAGTTGGTGTTGGCGCAGTGCAGCTCGTGCTGCTTGATCACCACCACCATCACCGTCCTATTATCCGCACACACCATGTCTCGATCTAGACAAGCGTCCGGGCCGACGCCCACCACGCCGCTGCGCCGCATCTCGCGCGGCTCGCTCAACGCGCTCTCGCACTCGGCGTCCAAGCAGCTCGCCGCCGGATCCACGCCGCTCTCGTTCCTGCAGGGCGCGATGAGCGACCTGGCCGAGGAGGTGGGCGTGCTCAAGCTCAACCTCGAAAGCATCGAGGCGGTGCACGACAGCCTGCACAGCTTCAACGAGAACTTTGCCATGTACATGTACGGCCTCAAGATGAACGCGTACTGTGTCGAGTGGCCCGAGGCGCCGCTGGCGGACAACTTTGAGCGCGCCGAGAAGCGCATTGCGCAGCAGGCGCAGCAGTACGCGGCGCAGCACGATCTCGATATGGCGCTCTCGGCGCAGGGATACGCGGGCGGCGCGGGCGAGCCGGTCAATCCCGCTGCCGACCAGACCTACGTCACCACCGATGACGAGAGCATCTACCGCACCGACGCGGCGCCCATCGTGACGGCCAATGCACCAGCTGCCAAACCGGCGCTCAAGTCGGCACTCAAGAAACCCGCCACAGCCACAGCCACCGCCAAAAAGCCCGCTGCGCCTGCTGCTGCTGCTGCGGCGGCGGCGGGGGGAGCCAAGCCCAAGATGACGCTAGCGCAGAAGAAGAAGCGCGAGGCATATACCGACGAGATCATCGAGACGCTGCCGCTCGAGTACCGCGGAGGGGGCAACGACCCGAAACAGAATGCGATGGCCAAGCACGTATGCATGGCACTCATCGCCGCGGGTCCCAAGGGGCTGCGCATCGCCGAGATCGTCAAGAACCCGGAAATGTCGCAGGCCAAGATCAACAAGACGCTCATCGCGCTCGTCGCCGCCAAACACGTGGTCAAGGCGAGCAACAACGTGCGTTTTCCTTGCTCTGCTCCTCCTTCCTCTGTCCTGACATAACTAACCCCCTTCTCTCTTCCTTTTCTTCCTTTTCATTTGGCGCTGTGTGCAGGGAATCGTGTACAGCCTGGATTCGAGCCGCCATCCGACACTTCCCTAGGCGCGTTGCGGGGATCATGTATTTGTATTGTCTTTTGTTCAGAGTTTCTTGTTGGCCTTGTCCTCTTTTTCCTGTTTGATCTGTTCGAGGCGTTTGGAGCGCTGGCGTTCCTCGTCGATGGCCTGTTTGGTGAGTTTGCCCTCGGGGTCTTCGGCGACGTGTTTCATGGCATCAAAGTCGAGCTGCTCGGTCTGCGTCTTGAGTCGGTTCTGCTGCGCATGGTCCAGACGCAGCTCCTTGTCCTTGATCAGGTGGCGCGAGCCAAAGAACAGTGCCAGGCACACAATGCCGCCGGTAAAGAGGAAAAGCGGCGTGATCTCGGGCCGGTTGATCACCTGCTTGAGCTGCGTTGCGCGCGCGACGGGAAGAAAAAGCGGGTCAGATGTTATACTTCACGATTTGGGGCTGGGGGCGCAACTTACGCTTTCGCCTTTGGCACGAGACTGGTCATCTAGTCGCACGCGCGTTGTGGATAGGAAGCGGTTGCCGGACGTGGTGCTGCGGGGCGTGCGCAACAGGCTGGCGCTCATTGCTGTAGCCGTCGATGGAGTGAAGAGAGATCGCATGTTGCTCGGCTCTAGCTGTCTAGATGGTGCGGAAGGAAGAGGTGATGGGTGCAGAAGACACGGGCGCAATGGGGGGTCCTGCTGGTTCAAGGCACGCCCCGATCGCAGTAAGATGCCCCAGCCACGGCGGCATGAAGCCGAAGCCTCTCTAGTGCCCTTGCGTTGCTGGCCATGCTGCGAATGAAGTCATCCTACATCGAGCCATCGACTGCGACAGGCTCGCCAATCCTCCACATTCGCTTTTTCTGCCCACAACAAAAGATGCGCCCTAACACGGTATCATCGGCCAAAAAAAAAGGCGTTGTGCCAAGTATAGCAATCAAGCTCATCTTTTCAGGGTCTTGACTGGTGGTGATGGAGCTCATGCAGAAAAGAAGAATCTAAAGGAGGCGCGGGGCACCTCTTTTCCTCACCACCTGCATCTCTTCTCTTCACTGCGCAGGCGTTAACAAGGATGGCGGTAGCGGTGGATACGAGCACCAGCCACGACGTGCGCGCGGAGCTGGAGCGCGAAGAGGCGCTCGACCTCGCCGACCCGCTGCGCCACTTTCTCGCGGTCGACGAAGCCGCACCCATCCCTCTGGACACGAGCGACATTCGCGATCTGCCGAGCAGCAGCGACTACAGCATCGTGCCCACCCAACTCGAAAGCATCATCGACCAGCGTACCACCATTCGCTACTTTCGCGATCTTGCGCGGCGACCGCAACTGCTCGATTCGTCCGGCACGGATGAAAGCGGCGGGTACTGGGATGTGCATCTGAAGCTCGATATGACCACGGGGTGTGGAGGCAAGATCTGGCCCGCTGCCGAGGTGCTGGGAGCGTACATTGCCGCCAAGTACTCGTCACCCCCCGCAGCAGACGCCGGCGCGCAGAAGCAGCAGGCGGAGGGATTCAACAACCACGCTTGGGATTGGAGGGGAAAGACGGTGTTGGAGCTGGGGTCGGGCACAGGACTGGTGGGCTTCCTCGTACACGCCATGCAGCTCGAGGCGAAAGTATACGTGACGGACCAGGATGCCATGCTTGCACTCATGCGCGACAATCTCGCCCTCAACTTTCCCACCGCCTCTGCCACCACCGCGCGCGCCGAGGATGGACGCGGCGAGTTGCATGTGGCTGAACTCGAGTGGGGCTTGCCCATCCCCGCATCGATTCCTGCACCCGACGTGCTGCTGCTGGCAGACTGCGTGTATTTGGAAGTGGCCTTTCAGCCGCTCATCGATACCATGGAGGCGCTGGCTACGAGTCGGACCGAGATTCTGTTTTGCTACCAGAAACGCCGCAAGGCAGACAAGCGATTCTTTGGCATGCTGCGCAAGAAGTTCGTCTTTACCGATGTCACCGACGACGACCCCGCACGCACAGTAGACTACCGTAGACAGGGCACACAGCTCCTACGCATCCGCAAAAAGTAGCAACCCCAAAATTTTCCTTCCATCTCACCTCATTCGTCGTGTGAATGTTTGCATTGATAGGAAGTTAGGCTATGATGCAGCACTCGCTTGGGGCTCGATCCGACTGTTGCTCGCCCGACGCAGGTGTGGACGAGGTGAGGGAGCGGATGGAGAATCCGCTTGTCGAGCGTGTGGTTTGTGCGGGCTCGGATGGTTCGAGTGCGACGGTGCCAGAGGTTCGGCCTGCCGCCCTTACGCGCATGCGTGAACGCTTCCCCAACGTACCACCATCGTACTTTGCCGCGCCCGCCGGTGCACCATCCGTCTCGGTTTCCGGCGTGGAGAACTTGCTGTGGATATCGCGCGCCGCCTGTGCAAATGCCTCCTGCACATTGTGCCCCGTCTTGGCACTCGCTTCTATGAACAACAATCCGTGCTCCTGTGCAAACTGCCTTGCCTCTGCTGTGCTCACTTCGCGCTTCTTGCCCTTGCTTCGTCTGCGATCGATCCTTGCCCTGCGCGTATCCTGCACCGCCTCGTCTTGTGGAGTCGACCCACTGTCGGTGGGTACATCGTCTTCGTGCTCGACCAGATCGTACATGTTTCCAACGAGCACGATGCTCACCTTGTCCTCTGCATGCGATCGCACATCTTCAAGCCAGCTTTTGACGTTGAGGAAGCTCGGACGGTGTGTGATGTCGTAGACGAGCAGCGCGCCTGCTGCGCCGCGGTAGTAGGATCGCGTGATGGAGCGGAACGACTCCGATCCCGCCGTATCCCACACCTGCACCTTGACGGTCTCGCCATTGTCGAGGCGGATCAGATGCGAGCCAAACTCGACGCCAATCGTCGGATCTGGATCGGCGAGGAACCGGTCGTCCGTCAGACGCACCAACAGCGACGACTTGCCCACCGACGAGTCGCCGATGAGGATGAATTTGAGGATGTAGTCCCACCCCGACGATGGAGGCGCGGTGCTCGCGCCTGCAGCCGATGGCGACGAGGTGTAGCTGCCAGAAGGAATCCGAATGGGTGCCATGACGGATGCAGCAGCACGGAGGGCGAGCGGAGATGGTGGCAGCTAGCCATGATAGAGCGGATGGCGAGTCGTAACTAGGCTCATATCGCCTCGCCCTCGCCTCGGCTCGCGCCAAGTTGGCCCCCCAAAAAAGGGTTCCCCACGCGCCTCTCTCTCAAGGCCTGGTTTGAATTGGAGCGCGCGCCGGCGAGGATGTGCCTGAAAATCCGCCCTCGTCGGTGCCTGCGTGAAAAACCGCGCCGCCTGCTGCACGCCATCAAGTGGAGGCTACCCACGAGCCATGTCAAGTAGAAGCGGACACAAACACACACATACATCGTCTTGAGTGGCCAAGATGCTACAATTACAACGGCGTCGGGCGCGCTTTACACAGCTGCAGTCGGACGATACTTTTCCTGCTTGCTCGGACTTTGCGGCGCATCGCCACCTCCCGTGCCCAGCGCAGGGGAAGCGACTAGCGGCGCACCGCGCGCATTGTGATGCAGCTGCGCCTGCTGCTGCTGGGCCGACGTGACCCCGGGGCTCGCATGCGCCAGATCAAATAGCCCGCCTCCATTGCTCGTCGGCACTCCGTTAGCTCCGCCCGCCTTGCCGTTGCCCAACGCCCCCTGCGCTGCTGTGCGTCCGTTGACCATGCCCGCCGCTCCGCCATGGGACCCGGTCGCCGAGGCCGCAAACGAGTAGCTCGCCGACATGGCCATGCTGCCATCCAGCCACTCGGGCTTCTTCACCAGCTTGTCGCGGCTGCGTGGCGGCGAGCCGATGCCGCCCGTCCAGCCCGCCTCGCGCGCCGCGTCAAAGTAGCCCATCTCGCTGAAAAAGTCCCACACCTTGCCCAGCTTGTTCACGTCGATCTTGATGAGCGTGCGGCACTCGCGCCGCGTCAGCTTGCCGCCGCGCGCGATGAACTCGGCGATCAGCGTCGACTTGATCACCAGGAACGGCTGCGGCAGGATGCGCAGCGCAGAGCACAGCTGCACCTCGGCCGGCGTCAGCAGATTCAGCGACGGCGCCTTGGCCAGGTTGAGCGGCTGCGGCGGCTTGCGCGGCGTCTTGGGCTCGTCGCTCCCATTGGCGCCGCTGCCCGCCTTCTTCGCCTTGCCCTCCTTGTCCTTGTCGCCCTTGTCCTTCTTGCTCTCCTTGCCGTTCGCCGCAGCTCCGCCACTCGCAGCGGCTGCTGCCGCTGCTGCTGCTGTCGTGGTGGTGTCGTCGTGCGGCGTCGGCGTGCTCGTCTCGCGCTGTCGTGCGCGCGCCGCGTCGATCCTAGGCCGTGCCGATGCCGCCACGGGCGTCGCTGCCGCACCGGACGCCGGGAAGGCGGCAAGACCGCCCGCCGCAAGCTCGGCGGCCTTGCGTGCGCGTTCGCTCTTTTCGCGCTCGTACGTGCTGGCGTCTTCGAGCGTGAGGATGCCCATCTTGCGGTAGTGCTGCAGCTGCGCCGCCGCCTTGCGCAGCGCCTCCTCGTAGCACAGTCCGTTGAGGAAGTCCTCGTAGTCGAGCGCCGTCTGCATCTGCGCAAAGTGCTTGGTCCTCGAGAGCAGCTCGCGCTCCTCCTTGGGCCGCCGCCGCTCCGCCGCCTGGTTGCGCCGGTAGTCGACCAGATTGCGCTCAAACATAAAGTGCTTGCGCCGCAGTCGTCGGTCCAGCCGTTCATTGTACATGTCGATCACCGTGAGCTTGAGAGACAGGTCCGTCGGATCCTCGTCCCAGTCGAACGGCTTGTCCTCCGGCTCGGCGTCCTTGTCCTTGTCTTTGTCTTTGTCCTTGTCCTTGGCATCCGCCGCCGCTTGCTGCTGCTGCTGCTGCTGCTGCTGTTCTTCGGCGTCTTCGTCGGCATTGCCCTCCTTATCCGCATCGGCTTCGGCGTTCTGGGTGGCTTTTTTGCTGGTGGGGCCTCCGCGTCCGCTCGCCTCCATGCGTGCGTGGCCCTGCGTCGCCTTGCTGCCCAGCGCCTCCCACTCCGACGGCATGTCGGCGCCGCCGAAATCGTACACGCGGCCGAACTCCATATCCTTGATCAGGTGCTCTGCGTCTTGCTCGTACTCGTGCTCGAACTCCAGACGGCCGGGCATGAATCCGGCGAGCTCGCTGTGGTTGGTGGGCGCACTCACCAGCGGCTTGGCCGACTTGGGCGGCGAGTACGACGCCTGCGCTTCCCGAAGCGTCTCGACGCGCCGCCGCTTGCGCCGCTGGAACTCGTCCTGCGATATCGACGGTGCGAACGCCATCGACGGCCCCACCACGGGCGGCTCCTGCGTGGTGAGCTGGCACGCCACGCGGCTTCCTGTGCCTTCATCGTCTACGAGCGGGTCAAACACGGGCACCGCCACACGCTGGTATCGCTCGAGCGCTTGCTGTGCACGCTGGTCGCCCTTGTCGCCGCCATCGCGCCCCTCGACATAGACGCTGAGGTAGTGTTGCTGCACCTCTTCCTTGGTGCGGTTGCCGATGTGGTCGGCAATGTCGGCCCAGTTGCCGAGGCCGTAAGTCTGGCAGCCGTCGATGAGGAGCAGCTCCTCGTCGGCGCCCCAGTCGTCGCAAAAGATCGGGTACGAGTGCTGCTCGACCACGCGGTAGTCGTGCCACGCCTTGTGCTTGCCCGGCTGCGCACCGGAGCAGAAGCAGGATGCGCACAGGTCAAAGTCGGTGCAGCCGCCCGCACACCGGATGCGCACGGTGAGCGTAATGTCGGCGCCGCATGCATCGCAGTGATAACGAACGCCCGGCTCGGCGGCGGCGGTCGTGGAACCGTCTTCGGACTTGGGCGTGGGCTTGTTCTTGCGGTGGCTCACCGTCATGATGATGGGCGGTCCAGGGTGTAGACAACCAGCCGCTCAGCCGATGTGCGACGCAAGACCGATGTCGTCAAAGTTGACCACGACGACGGCGGCGCGCCGGGTGGGAGCAGACACCGCCGCGAGGACTGAGGAGCAAGAGGACCGGCTGTGTCGTTGCTTTACGATGTCGAGTCGCTGCTGAAGTGTGTGCCAATATATGTTCGTGCGCCGACGACGTTGACGAGGCGCGACCGAGACGACTTCGGCGAGGATATGACGGAGCGCGGTGTTTGTTGCACGATGCCGGACCAAGCTCGAAGCGAACGAATGTGAGAGCGGACGACGCGCCGAGAGTGGGGGTGAGAACTTGGAAATTGAAGGCACTAGAGCAGTGCTAGCTTTCTCGGCCGTGATGCGCAGATTGCATGCGCTCGTATGTGATCAAAGCGACGTCGAGACTAGCCAAAATGGGTATGAGGATGCAGCCTGAGACGTTGAGGATGCAGAGAATTCGGAACAGATGATGTGCAATCGAGAGAGATGGTGCGGTATGCCAGAGGGCAAGGCCGGGGGCGATGGTGCGAGAGATGGCGGTGGGCGAAAAGGTCGCGCGACGAGACGGTGTTGTGTGGCCTTTTTCCACTGGCGTTGCGTTGCGTTGCTCTGCGTGGCTTTGCTTTGCTTTCGGCGGCCGGCGCGTCTCTTCTCTGAGCCTGAACCCCCAACCGCGCGCTGCAACAACTCAGCGGCGATCGGGATGTCGTCTCGATTCGATGCGCAATTTCGCTTGTTCACTCGCACGAATTATATGATATTTCCAACGCCAGACTTCTCGGAACTCGGCCGTTTTGGTCAAGGGTGCAGGAACGCCGCCGCTCAGTTTTTTCTTGGGAGGTTGTGTGGAGAGGCGGCCAAATCTTCCCCTCGCCTTCCCCTTTCACCAACCGTCATCTCGACCCTTCACGACATCGGACATATTTTCTGTCAGCCATGCCAAAGGCGTCAGCTTCGCCGGTCAAGCGCGTCGCTTCGGCGTCCGCATCAACCTCCGCACCATCACCAGCTAGCAGCGCCAAGTCCAACAAGACCAAGGCGGCACCACGACCCCCATCCCCTTCCGATGAAGACGAGGAGGAGGAAGAGGAGGACTCTGAAGCCGAGGCTGCAACAGCCAGCGCAAGCGAAGATGACAGCGAAGATCAGAGCCAAAGCAGTGCAAGTGGAAGCGACAGCGATTCGGATGATGACCAAGACGCCACAGCAGCCGCGCCAGACGATGAGCAGGACGAAAAGAAGGTGGCCACCCTCGCCGAAGACGGCAAGAAGGTGACATTCGCCGACCTCGGTGTGATCCCGCAGATCGTCGAGGCGTGCACCAACATGGGCTTCCAACATCCCACGCCGATCCAAGTCAAGGCAATTCCGGAGGCGCTCCAGGCGCGCGACGTCATCGGTCTCGCCCAGACCGGTTCGGGCAAGACGGCGGCATTCACCATCCCAATCCTGCAGGCGCTGTGGGACAATCCCAAGCCTTTCTTCGCGTGCGTTCTTGCACCCACGCGTGAGCTCGCGTATCAGATCTCGCAGCAGGTCGAGGCGCTCGGCTCCACCATCGGCGTGCGCTCCGCGACCATCGTCGGAGGCATGGACATGATGTCGCAGTCCATCGCGCTCTCCAAGCGGCCGCACGTCATCGTCGCCACCCCGGGTCGTCTGCAGGACCACCTGGAGAACACAAAGGGCTTCAGCCTGCGCGGACTGCAGTACCTCGTGATGGACGAAGCCGACCGACTGCTCGACATGGACTTTGGACCCATCATCGACAAGCTGCTCCAGTCCATCCCGCGCGAGAGGCGCACCATGCTCTTCAGCGCCACCATGACCACCAAGGTGGCCAAGCTGCAGCGTGCGTCGCTCAAGAACCCCGTGCGCGTCGAGGTGGACACCAAGTACACCACCGTCTCGACGCTCAAGCAGCACTACCTCTTTATGCCGTTTGCGCACAAGGACACCTACCTCGTCCACCTCGCCAACGAGCAGGCAGGCCACTCGATCATCGTGTTTACGCGCACCGTGCACGACTCGCAGCGCCTCTCGATCCTGCTGCGTCTGCTCGGCTTCCCCGCCATCCCGCTCCACGGACAGCTCAGCCAGCAGGCGCGTCTGGGCGCGCTCAACAAGTTCAAGACGGGCGGTCGCTCCATCCTCGTCGCCACCGACGTCGCCTCGCGCGGTCTCGACATCCCCGCCGTCGACCTGGTGGTCAACTACGACATCCCCACCAACTCCAAGGACTACATCCACCGCGTCGGCCGTACCGCGCGTGCCGGCCGCTCTGGCCGCTCCGTCACGCTTGTGACTCAGTACGACGTCGAGCTGCTCCAGCGCATCGAGGCGGTCATTGCGCTCAAGATGACCGAGTTCCCCGGCGGCAACGACAAGGAGGCCGTCATGCTGCTCAGCGAGCGCGTCGCCGAGGCGCACCGCGCCGCCGTGCGCGAGCTCAAGGACAAGGGCGTCGGCAGCGCTGGCGGCTCGGGCAAGCGAAAGAGAAAGATGGACGGACGTCACGCAGACGACATGGACCGCGACGACGACCATGTCCAGGCCGGCATGCCTGTCTCGGGCAACGGCAGGCACCAGAACCTCAACCGCAAAAAGGGCCGGCGCTGACGCTTGCCGTCGACGCAACAGCATGTGTATTTGTATCGCAATCGCAAATCTCTAGACCATTTCGCTTTCGCTTTCGTGCTCGTCGAGTGAGGTGCCCACATCTCAAAGTAGTGCACATGTGAGAAGGCTGCGAGGATGAGAATTCGGGACTCGGCCTCCACACCAAAGACCCTGAGTGAAGTTTTGAGGTGGGGGCCAAATTTTACCTTCCGACCTGAGGGTGTCACCTGCCCACCACCTCTCTGACCCTCCTTACTTGGTGCGGGCGTGCAACGATGGTGGCGGCATCCACGACCGAATGTGGCGAGTGCTCGGCTGCGGCCAAATACACGTGTCCCGCGTGCGGCGTGCGCACCTGCTCGCTCGCCTGCACCAAGGCTCACAAGACCGACGCCGCCAAGCGTCCCTGCCGCCCCAACGCAGCCGCGCATGCCAACGGCCCAAGCACGAGCTCTTTCGCAAAAAAGGATACGAGCACGCCTGGAGGATACGTGTCCATGTCCGAGTACGGCGAGACACACATGATGCAGGACTACCTCTTCCTCTCATCCATATCACGCACAACTGCTGAAGCGGGGCGACGGATCGTCGACATGAAGCTCCTGCCGCCCGCCACCGCCGGCGCAGCTGCGGGGAACGATGCAAAGGTGACAGGACCGATGCAGCAGAGGGGGATGACCAATGCACAGCGCCAGCGCGAGCAGCTGCTCAAGCAACTCCACTACCGCCGGCTGCGCGTCATGGTGCTGCCGGACGGCATGGCGCGTCGCAAACGCAACCAGACGGGCTTCAATCCCAAGTCGAAGCGCTTCGAACTCAGCGCGCTGGTGCGCCTTCCGCTTCATCTCGACACGCCTGTCAAGGGTAAGGCGAAAGCCACCCCGCACGAGGCCGATCGAGATAGTCACGGCGAGAGGGAGAGCGAAGGGTGGATGGTGCATCGACAGGACGCCGAGCGCAACGTGGCCGAAGTCGTGCTGGTCGAACTCGAACGCCGCTCGTTTGCAAGTCGCAAGGAGATGCTCAAGGCGAAAGACGCGCTCGGGGTCGCGCACAAGTCGTGGCTCGTGAGCGTTGCAGTGCTGGACTCGGCGCAGTTGGTGGTGCCGTCAGCACGGCGGTGTGCATGGGCGGATCAGCAGTGGGTGGCACTGGACGCGTGGCCGGGCGAGTGGGTCGTGCATGTACCCGCCTACTCTGCACGACTGACCAACGAGAGCACCACGCGATACTTGGACTGGTGGACACGCAAGCGGCGGTGGGAAGAGGCCAATCCGGAACTCGCAGCCGAGCAGAAGCTCCAGGCATCTCGACCGCGCCACGACAGCCCACCATCCACATCGCCGGAAGCGTTGGAGCCACAAGTGGAGGATCCACCAACAGGTGCGGGGATTGTGTCCGGTAGCTTGCTCTCGATGCTCTCGCAGCGGCTGGGTCGTGCGCCTGCCGAAGCTGCCGCACCGGAACCTGCGCCCGCGCCCGAAGCGGAGCCAAAGCAAGAGGACGAAGCGGCACAAGCCATCACGGCACGCATCTATGCTCCAGATACGATGTCACTTACGGCACTGCTCCAGCAGCTGCCCGAGGGATATGCGGTGGTGGAGTTTCCGGAACTGCGAGTCGTGCCCACCGCCCATCCCGCGCCACACGCTGTTGATCTGACCCCCCGCCGGGAGGCAGTGACACAGGAACACGCACATCCAAACGCGATTCCAGCGGTTGCGGTGGGAGCCAAACCACTAGGCGCGCTGCTGGCGAGCTATGATTCGGACTCGAACGATGACGTTGACGATCCACACGCATTGCCAGGCGCACAGACGCACGAGCTCGAGACACACGATTCAGAGGCTGGGGCTTCACTGGCTGCGCTCGCATCAGTGCATGGCTTTGTACGACCCACGTCGTGAAAATGAACTACATTAAGCGGGTTTACGAATGCGACGAGTGCGGCGTGTGCGAGCGAGCTGAGCAGGAAGAGTGTTGCGAGCGGCGGTTCGGTGACTGGCGCCACCGCAGGGCTACACTTCAGGCGGCCAAGCACGCAAGGATGACGACGTGGGCAGCTGCGGTGGTGAGCGCGATGGTGCGCCTATGCGGGGCATGCGTTACTGCCGCCACCAAATCGATCAGCGCTAGCAGTACGAGCGTTGCGAAGGCCGCGATGACGCTTGGCCTTGGGGCAGGTAAAACGGCAGCGGGCGAGAGACATTTCAGAAACGCCACGCCGATATGCTGCGCTTCGGGCGGAACCCTTTCCCACCACGTCGTGCGATTGCGATGCTGTGGCTCGCCGGGTGTGTGTGCGGGTAGCGGAGGAAGAGCGGCTGGTCGGTGCAGGGCGAGCGAGACGCGTGCACGATGGTCATCACTCCGCCTACGTTCTCGCTTGGCCTTTGCTGCGTGCTGTGCCTCGTCGAGGACGCGCAGAACATCCTTGCAGCTCGGCCTACGCACGGGATCGCGCTGAAGCAAGCTCTCGAGCAGATCCAGCAGCCTGTCATCGCGTCGAGCCGCCGTATCGCACGTTGCCCGATCAAAGCCGCCATACGCCATCATCTCGGCCCTCAACCTGTCCACATCGGTGTGCTTGTACGGCAGCCTAAAAAACAGCAGCAGATGCAGTACCACGCCCAACGACCACATGTCCGCCTTGCTGCTGAGTTCAGCCAGCCGCCCACCGGCATCGGCAAAGACGGCTTCGGGAGCCATGTACTCCATGGTGCCCGTGTGGCCGGAGCGCGTGCGTGTCCAGTTGTCGTGCAGCAGCAGCGACGAACCAAAGTCGCTCAGCAGCGCGCGCGGCACGAGCGAGTCGTCGTCCCAGTGCAACAGCACATTGCCCGGCTTGATGTCGAGGTGCAGGATGCCGCGCTCGTGCAGGAAGCACAGACCGGAAGCCATGTCGTGCAGCAGACTGTAGATCTCTTCCTCGCGCAGCAGGTGCACGCCCACGCCCACCCCATCCGCCCCGCCAACGGACGCAGCTGCAGCAGAAGTCGTGGAGGCGTCGACGCTAGCTTCATCGCCAGCGCTGCCCCTGCGATTCGCCCGACGCTGGCGTAACGCCGCTTTGAGCCGCTCGATCTTGCGCCGATCGGACGCCGTGTCATCGGCGCGCCCTGTCGTCTGTGGCGACTCGGCAGCGGTGGTGGTATGGGCACTGCGCGGTTCGGTATCGCTGGGCGAGTCGAGCTGCGCACCGGCGGCGTCACCCGCGCGCGCCGAGATCCAGTCCGCCAGACTGCCGCCATTGGCGGCCATCATGAGCACGAACAGCGTAGGCACGGTGGGTCCAAACTGCGTGAGCTGGCAGCGCTCAATCCAAGCATGCTGGTAGTGGATGAGGTGCGGATGGTGGAGCGACTCCATGAGGTGCACCTCGTTGAGACTGTGCAGCAGGCTCTGCGCATGGTCGCCCACGGGGATCTTTTTGATGGCATACTTTGCCAGCTTGTTGCCGTTGAGCACGTGCTGGCACAGATACACTGTACCGCGCGCGCCGCGGCCCAGCCGCTTGAGCTCCACAAAGAAGCGCGCATAGTAGCCCTGCGCCTCGGCATCGTGCTGCAGCGGTTCGGGCGGCGTGCATGTGCCCGAGGCGGCGACAGGCGTCGAGGAGCCCGATGCCGACTCGAAGCGGTTGCGCAGCAGGCTCGGCGTGTCTGGCCGCGTCGTGTAGCCGCTGGCGCCCGTCGAGGTCGCCTGCGCCAGCAGACGAAAGTAGTTGGGCGCGATGAATGATGGTGCCTCGCGGTCGTAATCGGCGCGGTCGTACTCGGCATCGTCGTCAAAACCACGGCTTGGGTTGAACTCTGCACCAAGAGGTTCTGCCTGATTGAGAGGCCAGGGCCGCGCACACGTTGGGCAGACGGAATCGAGTTGCGGACTGGGAAGCGGCGACGGCCGGCGGAAGCGCTGCAAGACTGTCTGCGGATTCGTCTGGGAGCGATGGCGAACCAGTGGCGCTTGGGCCCCAGCTGGCTCTGTGGGGTGGGACGGCGGCCACTTTTGCAGCGAGAGCTCGTTGGACGTCGGGTCGTAGTAGGCGGCGTGCTCGCGCGTGCGTAGGATGATCTGCAGGTCGCTCGCGCGCGGCGCAGGCACCAGGTCGCGGCTCGACGAGCTTCGTGAGGGCGCCGAGCTGTCGATGATGCTCGAGGTCACCCAGCTGGCGTCCGACGAGCGGAGTGGAGACGGACGATGCTGCGCGGCCATGTTGCTTCAATTCACATGGTCCAGGAGCCAGCACGCTGCGGCTTCCGTGGGAAACGGAGGAAGCGGCCTCGGTGATGTTGCTGACGAGAGAAGAGCGTGGCTGTGGGGGAAGTGGGGAAGATGAAGTGGTGGCAAGGAGCACAGATGGGTGGCCCAAGCACGGCATTATGCGCGCCCCACACCGGTTGCAGCGACAAAGCTCGCAATTCAGGGTCCATTCGGCCCGAATCTTCACGGCACAAATCCGAGTCCATCCCGTATCCATACTCTCGGTTTGCTCGTCCTGTTCATCGACTTCAGCTGTGCTCCTGATCGTCTTGGCTGGCTGTTGAATGCGGGCGACTGCATTGAGCAGTTTCTTTGATGCACGACGTCCTGCTCTGCTGAAGCACTGCTTGAAGCTGTGAATGTCAACAAGATGCACATCATATCCGTCTCATGGTGCCGCCGTCGCAGAGGGGCCGGCACAGCTTGTGCCTAGAAGAAGGTAAAGAAGCGCCTTGCTGGTCCAGCGAAAGCTATCCCCATCGTATATAGTCTGAGCAACTCTGTCATTGGACGGCTCGCATCGAGACACTCAAGGACTTTGGCAAGGAGTCAGCACACCCAGCTTGCTCGCCAAGATTTCTCCCTTGGAAAGCCTCGAGACAGGTCACCAGCGGAACGCTTCTGACCATTTGACGCGCTTGCAAAGCATCGTAGTCAAGATAGTTCCCTCCCTTCGCACGGAAGAAATGCAGGACAAGGACGTGAATGGGTGGTGCTGTGCGATGGGCAAGAAGCTGGAAGTCGCAAATCGGACTGAGACGTTGTTGAGCGACAGAATGACAAGGTTTGGAAAGCGACGCTTGCGGTCCAGCACAGCGTAGCATGCGAGTTGGAAAGATCATAGCAAGGGCATCACGGGGCTGATCAGCAAGCTCCGCGTCGCCCTCGACCCCTGTTGAGTGGTGCTTGCGCTCAAGAATCTCGCTCCTCATCTGTAAATGATGGTGACGACGACTGCAACACAACCGGCATCTACCGTCGACGCACGAGGTTGGCTTGGTGCACATGCGAGCACGAAATGGTTCAGTCTGTGTCCGCATGCACGGAACCACCAATCAAGCTCGGTGCAACGGCGCATGCTATTCAAAAGAAGGAGGCATCTCTACCACCTTGTGTAGATTTGAAACAGCAGTTGAATTGCGACGGAGGATCCTGCGAGAGGGATTGTAAATGTCGATCGGAATGACGGCAGCTAGACAAGCTTACTTGAGGCTGATGGTGACGCTAGCCAAGGTGCCGGGAAGGTCTTGGGAGCCCTGGGCGAACAAAAAGTAGACGCTACCAGCGCTGATGAGTACGAGCAGCACGACGCTGGATGCGAGCAGCATGAACTCTGCCGATACGTCCTTCTTCTCGCACGCTGCGCCTGCCCAGTGGGTCTTTTTGCCCTTGCGCACCTCGGTAGCCTGACACTTGCAGCGCCAGCACGGACGACCGCCCTTGGACGACTTGACGCCCTTGCCGTGGCCCGAGCAGCTGTTGGTGGCCTTTTCCAGCTCCGATTGCGAGCCAAAGCACGTTCCGGCAAGGTTCTTGGGCAGCGGTGAGGGTTTCGACTTTTTAGCCGTCGACACGAGCACATCGCTCGGACGCAGAGCCGCGCCGTGAGACAGCTCCGAGGTGCGCGCACCCACGAACGGCGCCAACAGATCCGAGCCGGAGCGCTTCACCAGCTGCTGCTCCGTGTCGGCATCGGTGACGACAAATGCAATCGAAGGCACACGGCCGTGCTCTTCGGATCGCGCCTGGAAGAGCGCAGTGACCCGCTCGATCGCCTCACGCACCAGCTGCTTGGCGCGCGCCAACTCGACGCTGTCCGCGCCATAGGTCGCCTCGACATCGCCCAGCGCCGAGAATCGCAGCGGCTGCATCGAGAGCTCGTCGGCCGAGTCGTTAGCGGGCGTCGCTTGCATCTTGGCCACAAGCGCCTCGGCGGCCCGCAGCTCGTGCTCGAGCTTGACAAAGGCGTCCGAGCCGAACGAGGCGGCGTGCTGGGACCAGTGTGTGGCGGCCTTGTCGGCGTGCGAGGTGAGCCAGTCGATGCTGGCGGTAAAGCCGTCGAGGAAGGTGCCTGCAAGGTGCGAGAAGGCCGACTCGGACGATCGGAGCGTGTTCGAGACGCTGCCGAGGTAGCTGTCGAAGAGCGCGTCGAACGACGTTGAGCTCGGCGCGCCCTCGATGCTGTGCGTCGCACCGACGCTGGCAGGAATCACGTCTGTCACACGAAACAAAAAAAAGAGTGTCAGTCGGAATGTATCGCTGGAGGGCACAAGTCTGGAGCGTGCTTGCGACGTACCCTGGTGCGCAGTGCCGTGCATGAGCACGAGGAGACGGTTGTGCTCGTCCTTGTGGCCGTCAAAGAGCCGCTCGACGCCAGCGCGGTTGTCGACCTTGGCATGTTCCGCGCCCATGTCGAGCATCTGCCACACATCCTTTGCATCCTGGTAAGACGCATCGTCGTGCGCATGCTGCTCGACATGCATGTGGTGTGAGAGGATGCGATGCGCCTGATTGGCATCGATGTCGACCTGCGCATCGGGCGTCGTGGCGGGCGAGAGGTAGAGGCTGGTCTTGGCTGAAGCGCCACCGACGGCAGCGGAGGCGATGCACGCCAAGGAAGCGAGTGATGTCGCCGAGATGCGCACCATGCTGATGATGTGTCTGCAAAAAGTATGGCGAGATGAGGTTCAGATGTCAAGGTGCGACGATGGCGGGCGCGCGTGTGTGCTTTCTCTCTCTCCCTCTCTCTACCCCTGCGTCTCCACTGCATCGTCCCTTCTGAGCCAGTCCGTGCGGCGACGTCGACGAATTTCGGATTGGCTCGACTCGAGGCGGCTCGCGCTCAGCCTTGGCTCGTCGGTACGCGCGATTTTCTAAATTGTTAGATCAGTCCCACTCACCATCACACATCGGAAAAAGTCGACAGGATGTGCTTCTGACACGGAGAGGGCGAGGACAGAGGCTCATTCTTGGCACAGAGCCAGACCCGGAACACCGCAAGCCTCAACCCAAGCTGCATCGGAAGACAATGGCTGTGTGTCTTCATCCCGAGGCCTTAACCCTCAGAATGGCACTGAGCCTCGGATCAAGCTCTTTTGTGTCGATTGGAACCCGCACACAGACCCGAACGCCTTCCACGCTGTGAGGCATGACTTCGCGAAAAATGCAGTCGGGATTCCGGTGAATCTAAGCACACGGCCAATGGCGGATCAAAAAAAGAGAGTGGTATGATGGCGGCACGCTGGAACAACAATCTCGAGCAACGACAACCTGGGGGAGCGACTAGGAAGCGTACGGCGGGCTGATGGGGGAGGCGGTGGTGGCGGCGCTGCCTGTCTTAGCCGGGCGCGCACTGTCGGGACCGAGCAAGCTTGCGTCCTGGTCCTCGCCGACCTTGAGCGAGTCGAGGATGGCGACGGCGCTGGTGCCGTTGGTGCCGTTGGAGCTGCCCAGCATGGGCCCACGGCGCGACTCGCGGCGGTGCGCACGACGGCCCTCGAGGTCAGCTGGGCCCGCGGCGCTGTCGTGGCTGAAGCCGTTGGTGTGCTTGGTCGACACGGGCGAGGCAGTGCCAAGCGCCTCACGAAGCTCATTGACACCCGTCGAGGGCACGTGAACACTCAGCCTGCCTCCACGCGAGAGCGAGGCCGACGATGCATTGCTGCCATTGACCAGCGATGCTCCGCCCACGCCAAGGCCATTCACCGGCGTCACCGACGGACGGCGCGAGGGCTGCTGCGACGCCGAAGCGATCGACGAGCTGGCATACGGGTTGGAGGCGTTGAACGCCTCGTCGACCGCCATGGTGACGTTCCAGTCGCGCTCGAGCCATCGCTTGAGCACGCCCGCGTCGAGCTGCGTAGCCGACTGCAGCTTGGCGCTCGAGGCAAGCCCACCAACAACCGTGCTGGCATTGAGCGAGGGCGAGCTCGAGCTGCTCGAGTCGCCCGCCGCATTGATGCCACCCACCGCCGAGAAGGGGATCACCTCGGGCGGCAGCGTCAGTCCCGCTGCTGGCGACGGTCCCGGCTCAACACCCAGCGAGGGCACCTGCGCCAGCACGCTCTCGGCCGCCTTGGTGATGGCGGGCACGTCGAACGTCTCGCCGAGCTTGGCCCACACGCGCGCGGCGAGCATGCGCGACGAGACGCGACGCTGGTTCTCCAACCCCGTGCTGGCCGAAGCAGCATTGACCACCAGACGGCTGCCTGCATCGCGGTCGAGCGCCACGAGCATGGGCGCGAGCGCCAGCGCCGCACTGCACGGCAGAGCGGTCACCAGATGCTCGAGCGCGTGCGACACGGCAACATAGTCGATGGGCAGCGCCGCCATCGACTCGGCATCCGATGCGCTCGACACGCCGCTGTTGAGCGAACCGGGACGCCCGGGGTCGGCGTTGATGCGGTCCAGATGCGGCAGTGCCTCGAGTGGCGACTCGCGCAGGTTGGCCACCACCTGTGCGGGCGGCGAGAGCGTCTTGCCGAGGCACATGACGTGCACTGCAGCGCCGAGCGCGTGCACCAGCCCAATGTCGTCGCCCACGCGCTCGCCGATGGGCGCGGCCGCAAACACCGAGGCGCTCGAGTCGAGCGGCTCGCGGTCCAGCTCGTCGCGGAAGAGCGTGATGAGCGTCTGCGCATACGCCAGACGCACCGCGTGGTTAGGCGACGCAAGCAGGCTGGCGGTGGCGAGGAGCGACGAAGGCGAGACGCGGTTGCGCGTACCGGCGCGCGCCAGGCCGAGCTTGGTCTCGGCGTTGGCCGCCTTGCCCTTGTCGTCGGCGCTGTGGTGAGCTGGGGCATCGACGGCCTTGTGGATCTCACCGCTGGACTGGTGGGTGGCGCGAAGGACGCCCTGGAGGCAGAAGAGGAGCACGCGGATGCTCTCGTCGCGCTGTTCGGGCCCGGCGTTGGCGAGGCGCTGGCGGTGGATGTGGTTGTTGAGGTCGAGCTGCTGACCGCGGCCGAGCTGGCCGAGGTTGTTGGGCTTGAGCGAGGCGGCGTCTGGGTTGTTGGTGGAGGAGGCGTCGGGCATCTGGAGCGCGGCGATGCGTGCGGCGATCTCGTCGACAATGTCGTTGATCTGGTCTGCGTAGTAGACGTGCGTGCCGAGGCCGCTGATGCAGTCGACGAGCGGCGGGAGGAGCGTGTCGCGCGTGTCGCGGTACACCCTGCGCACGGCGAGCGCCGAGAGGTTGGTGAGCGTGTCGGAGGTGCTGAGGCCGATGAGGCTGAGCTGTGCGGTGAGGATGGTGCGCGCCATGTGGATGAGCGAGAGGTGCTTTGCGGTGGCGGAGCCCTCGCAGGATTCGACGAGGTGGGCGACGAGCGTGTCGAGCACGACGAAGCGGTACTGGAGCGCGGACCAGGTGCAGAGCGACTGTGCGAGCCAGCAGCACCACTCGGTGTTGTCCCACTGCGACACCTGCTGGCGGCCGTCGGCGGGGGCGGGGATGGCGAGGGCGGACTTGTTGTCGAGCCAGAGGATGACGTTGTGCACGACGCTCTGCACCTGGAGGGCGTCTGCGTGGCGGAGGAGGCCGCGGAGGGTGCCGATGGCGGCGGAGATGACGTCCTCGGAGGAAGGGCCCTTTTCGCCTGCGACGTGCGCCGAGATGGAGCGCACGCGACGGATGGCGAGCGGTTTCTTGGCGATGTTGAACTCGGCGTAGCTGGGCTCGCCGTCGGAGGCCTTGTTGGCTTCGCTGCGGAGCCAGTCGATGGTGACGCGGTTGGGCTTTGCATTTTCCACCAGGGCTGGGGTGATGAGTGCGATCAGGTTGGACGCGCTGGACGAGTAGATGGCGTCGGAGCCGACTGCGCCGGCGAGAGCGCCGAGTCCGATGAGGCGGGTGCGGTTGCGCAGCTCTGCGTCTTCGGGCAGGGTTGCGTCTGCGGCGCGTGGACGCTCTACGGCGAGTGCGGCAAAGGAGCGTAGGTTGCGTTGGAAGGCGTCGTCGACGGAGGTGGTGGCGGGATCGAGGAAGGAGGCGAGGGCGTAGAATGCGCTTGCGGCGCGTGCGCTGATCTCGAGGTCACGCGGACGGGCGGGGGTGGGCTGGGCAGCGTCGAGGGCGGCAGCGATGATGTTGTGCGCAGGCTTGATAAAGTAGTTGAGCGAAGACTTGCATTCTGCCAGCAGGTTCTTTGTGATGGCGAGGGTGATCATGAGGCCGGCCTTGGCCTTGTCGGCAGCGACGCCAGAGGCCTTTGCAGAGCGAGCGTCTGCATTTGCCTTGGACTCGAGGAGGCTGCCAACCTTTGTGAGTTTTGCGGGTTTGTTCTGGGCGTAGTAGGTGAGGCGGCCGAGCTCGTTGGAGTTGGGACGGTACTCGGGAGCCGAAGAAGCGAGCGCCTTGGGTGGCGGGTAGCAGTCGTCGACGAGCTTCTTGTGGTTGGATTTGGGGATGCACATGGCGGCGGGAGATGGATGTGGTGGTGGTGGTGGTGAAGAAAGCCAGGCGCACCGAGTATGAGCTGTAGGATGGTGGCGGTGGGGAAGGGCAAGCGGTAACCAGAGAGACGAGGGAGAGCGAGGGAGAGCGAGGATGGCGAGTGTGGGCACAGACAGACGGCGGCTGCCACACACTGCGTCGGCTCGCGCCTGCAACTGCATCTGCAACTGCACCTACACCTGCAGCACCACTTCACCACTTGACCACATCGACGTCAGCCAAGTTCCGGCTGAAAAGGAGTGCACGCGCCCACTTTCTTTTCCGATTTGGCGCCTCTCCGCTGAGAACATTCGCGCATCCCGCATTTTGCAGTTGGCATTTCGCCTTTCGCCGCGTGTTGAAAGCAGTCCAAGCAATCCCATCCATTGCTTGCTCGTACAGCGGATCGGCTCGGTCTGCACTGCAAATCCTCGCTGCCCAAATACACACCTTCCTTCCTTCCTTCCACTTGCGGGGCAGCCGCTGCTGCCATCAAACGCTGCTATGTTGCCCTCGCTGTGCACACCCCCCACACCGCCATTGCGTTCTATCGCATTGCATTGCATTGTCTGCATCGAGCCCACAGTGAGCCCCTGCGTGTCGACTGCATGATGAACGGGCAGAGCCACCGCACGGTTCGAGTGTGTGGACGGGGCGCGGCCCAGGAACGTCGTCCATTTCACAAGAGCCGCAGGTGTGAAAGCGGGGCAAAGCAGCATGTCTCGCTTGCGCCCACACACAATGCGGGCCCCAGCCTGCTTGGTCATGCTGACACGTTCCCTACCACGGCTTTGTTTCGAGTCAATGCCCTAACACACGTAAAACAAATTCCCACCGGCATTCTTCCGCCGCCCGGACACGTCAGCTGCAGCTGCGGTTTTGCATTTCTTTCGACTCGGAGGTGGAGTGGCTGAGCCAGAGCCCAAGCCCATATGCAAGCGGCATAGTTTGGCATTCGAGCCTCCAACCAACACCTCACCCAACGCCACGTCGACCATGCATGCGCCTGCCCACCAGCTCCACCTGCTCCACCAGCTTCACCCCTAATCCCGGCCCGCTTGGATATAAGATCGACGCTCCTCGTACTGCGAATCCTCCCCCGCGTCTTAACGACGCACGACACATGATGACGAACCAGCAGCCCGCCTCGTTGCGCGCACCACAGCGCATCAGGGCGCTCAAGGCGCGCACCTTTTCGTCGCTCATGGTGCTCGTCACGCTTGCTGCGCTCGTGCTGCTCGCCGCCTGGCCGAGCTCCGCCGCTGCTGCCGCTTCGCAAGCCTCTTCGCGCCCGGCGCTCTTCCGCTCGCCCGCGTCGGACAACTCGCGCGGCGCCGATTTTTTGCAGCAGGTGCTCACCAAGCCCAAGCGCGCACCCTCCACCGCAGCGTCCGACTCCATCTGCCGCCCCACCGGCCACATCGAAGACGCCGCGTGCGACTACGAGACGGTCGAGACCATCAACTCGCAGTTCTTCGACCGCCTCGATGCGCTGCGTCGCACCGACTTTTTCAAGTTCTACAAGGTCAACCTCTTCAAGGAGTGTCCCTTTTGGAACGAGAACGGCTTCTGCATGAACCGCGCCTGCAGCGTCGAGACCGAGGACGAGGCCGACATCCCCGAAGAGTTCCGCGTGAAGCGCCTCAGCTCCGTCACCACCGCCGCGCCCGGCGACGTCGCCATGTCCGGCTCCGACTCGAGCTGCTCCTGCTCCTCCACCGAGTTCTGCCACCTCGACGACGACGCCACCAACGACGGCGTCTACGTCGACCTGCTCAAGAACCCAGAGCGCTTCACCGGATACGCAGGCGCCAGCGCCAACCGCGTGTGGAAGTCCATCTACGAGGAAAACTGCTTCAACGGCGTCAAGTTCATCGAACCCGCACGGCCCACCTCGTCTGGCGGCACCGGCTTTGTCGACAAGTCCATGCTGCACAGCTCCTCGCCCGCGTGGGGCGCAGGTCTGGGCGGCGGCGGCGGCTTTGGCGGGCTCGTCTCGTCGCTCCAGGCTCCGCTCGACAGCGGCGACAGCGAGCAGTGTCTGGAGAAGCGCGTGTTTTATCGCATCATCTCCGGGTTGCATGCCAGCATCTCAATCCACATCTGCCACGACTTTTTGGACACGTCGACGGGCGAATGGGCGCCGAATCTCGAATGCTTCATCACGCGCATTGCCGAGCATCCGGAACGCCTGCAGAACGTCTACTTTGACTATGTGCTGCTGCTGCGTGCGCTTTCGCGGCTGGGCGATTCGAGGGACAACTTTTCGCTGCGTGCCGGCGATGCGATCGAGGACGGCGCGGCGGTGGAGCAGCTGGACGAGCTCATCGCCGACGCACGTGCGTGTCCGACGACCTTTGACGAGGCGCAGATGTTCAGCGGCCAGACGCGCGAGTCGCTCGAGCTCAAGAACGAGTTCCGACACCACTTCCGCAACATCTCCACCATCATGGACTGCGTCGGATGCGACAAGTGCAGGCTGTGGGGCAAGCTGCAGGTGCACGGCATCGGCACCGCGCTCAAGCTCCTCTTCAACTCCAACGACGACCATGGCGCACAGCCCGTGCAGCTTCAAAAGTCCGAGTTGGTCGCGCTCGTCAATGCCGCCCATCGCATCGCAGAGAGTCTGCGTGCGGTAGAGAGGTTCAGGGATATGTACCAGGCGCAGCGTCTTGCTGGGGATGCAGGCGATGCAGGCGAGGTAGCCGTCAATCCACCCGCGAATACCTCGCATCCGCACCGCACTACGCAGCAGCAAGAGGCGACGACGGGCAAGTTGGCGCAGTTGGCACATTGGGTCGAGTGGATCGAACGACACGTGCACCACACCATGCGCGCGTGTCGGCGCGAACTCTCCCACTGCCTGCGTGCGCTTGGATTCGCCGCACCCTCATCATCCTCCCCACCCCCGCAGCATGCTGATTTGTAGCATGGCTTTTTTCCGGCATCAACACTCGAGTTTTGCATCTTGTACTTTTACACATCCCCCACTTGCTCAATGTTCTTACGCAGTTATTTGATCGCAACGAGGCTCGATTACGGTTTGGCAGGAGGTTTGGTGCGCTTGAGCAGCGTGGGTGCGCGTTGGGCCAGCACCTTGCGCGCGCCTGCGCCGCCGATGTATCCCAGCCCGGACCAAACGGTGGTGGCAGCTGTGATCCACATGAGTGCTGCCACTGCGCGGTCGACAAGCCACTTGGTCGAGCCATCCTCCTGCTGTTGCGTTTGTGTTGGCAGTAGCGCTGGGGGTGGCGAGTCGGGGTACAGGAGCGGGTACATTGTAAGGATGCCGAGCAGGAGCAGCTGGAGGAAGGTGTTGTACTTGCTGATCTGCGTCGGCGTCACACTCGCCGACGGCAGACGCGGGTTGAAATAGCGCCGCAGCGTCTTGGGCGGCTGCAGCGTGCGGTATCGAATGACAAACGCCGATGCCACCAGTGCCACATCGCGTCCCAGGATCACCGTGGCGATGGGCCAGGGTAGCATCCCAGAGAGCGCAAGCGATACGACCATCGTCGTCACCAGCGCCTTGTCCGCCGCCGGATCCGCAATGCTGCCAAACACCGTGTACTTGCCCGTGCGCCGTGCGAGCCAGCCATCGAGCACGTCGGTGATCGAAGCGACGAACAGCAGCACACATGCGGGTGCGAACTGGTGCGTCGCAACTAGGTACCCGATGTACGGCGTCAGCGCCAGCCGCAGCATGGTCAGCACGTTGGGCAGCGTCAAGAGGTCCTCGGACAGCGCCGGCTTTGCTTTCCCGTCGTCCGTACGCGATGGTGGTGGTGGAGGCATGGAGGAGTCGCAGCGCAAGGGCGTGGACGAGAAGCTTCGCAAGCTCATAGTACGCCACAGTATCGACGTCCGTCTCGTCGCCAGCAGATGTACTGCGCTCGACGAGATGCCACGCTGTATCACGATACGAGGCGGCAAAGTGGAGGCCGTGAAGAGCGTGTGTGTCGAGAGCATGGCGGCAGCTGGACGCAGCAGTGGCAGAGCAGTATGCCAAGCAGGTGCGGCGCTCGTGCATGCGGCACGCAACCCGACGGAGCCCAGCATGGTGTGCATGCTCATCAGCGCCTCGATCGTCAAGATGGTGGTGGTGGTAGTCGTTCTCCTCCACTTTTGGGCCTCGGCTTTGAGTGCTGAAATGGACCCGGGAAAAAAGCTCGGCTTTCGGACACAGCACCGCCCTGCATGGCACTTTCACTCTCGCCTCCGAGTTGCAACACCTCTTTCCATACCCTGCTCAACTTGGATCAGCTGCTCGGCATGCACGGCGTCAAACGCACGCCCAAGACGGCGACCACCGCCGAGGCACGCGCCGCACGTGCTGCCAAGGACGCCGCCAAGCTGCGCGCCTACCTCGACATCGAGCGCACCTTCTTCGAGCACCGCCAACAGTCGCGCAAGGACGCCACGTCGCTCGCCCACACCACCACGCTGCTCACGCTCAATCCGGAGCTGTACACAGTGTGGAACTATCGCCGCGACATTCTGCTACACATCTTCACGCAGCCGGCCGACGACGATGCGCCTAGCGAAAAACCGGACGTGTTTGCAGCACTGCGAACCGATGCTGCGCAGTCTAGCACGAACGCCGACGAGGCGAGGTTGGTGCGCAATCGGCAGCTGCTGGATGACGACCTGAGCCTCACGGAGCATGCGCTGCGTGCGCATCCCAAGGTGTACTGGATCTGGAACCACCGCATGTGGTGTCTGCGCCACTATCCCGTGCTGTCGGCCGATGCACAGTGGGCGTGGCGCCGAGAGCTGCGGCTGGTGGAGAAGATGCTCGAGCTCGACGCACGCAACTTCCACGGCTGGAACTGTCGGCGTGCCATCATCGACCATCTTGCGCTGGCCGTCGTCTCGTCCGCCCAGTGCGACGCACTTGCCGGTGTGGAATCATCGCACGCGTCGCTCACAGCGCTGCTCACGCATCCCACCATCGTTGCGGCGGAAATCGATGCGGTGAGGGACGTCAAGAAGGAGCTGGTGCGACTGGCCGAGGCGGAGCTGGCGTATGCGCTGCGCCAGATCGAGCGCAACTTCTCCAACTTTTCGGCATGGCATTTGCGCTCGCAGCTGCTGCCGTGCATGTGGGTGGCGCAGAGGCTCACGCCGACGCAGCAAGATGCGCGCCTCGATAAGGAGCTCGAGCTGGTGCAGCAGGCCATGTACACGGATCCGGCCGATCAGAGCGTGTGGTTCTACCACCGCTGGCTCATCGATCGGCTTACTACATCGTCGCCACAGCACACGCAGAGGCTCCAGGCAAAACTCGCCAACGAGGTGCGCAGCATCGACGAGCTGCACGAGCTCGAGCCCGACAGCAAGTGGTGCGCCATCAGCCTCGCGCATCTGCACACGCTGCTCGTGCAGCTCGACGCCACGCATGCAGACGAGCACCGTACGAGCGCCAACGCGCTGCTCGAACGACTCGTCGAGCTGGATCCTGACCGTGCACAGCGCTATCGCGACCTGCTGGCGGGCCGAGCGAGATTTTAACCCCACACATTAATCGCACTTAG
Organism: Moesziomyces sp. F16C1; assembly: GCA_003004725.1. NCBI lineage: Eukaryota > Fungi > Basidiomycota > Ustilaginomycetes > Ustilaginales > Ustilaginaceae > Moesziomyces > Moesziomyces sp. F16C1. The sequence continues at coordinate 353,769 of NXFS01000019.1, forward strand.
TTCACTGTGTGCACGTTGAAGGAACGCTGCAGCTGATAGTGGTGAACGATGAGAACGCAAGGCGGATGTGAGAAACCCGGAAAGAGGATGCAGACAATCGCCACGAGCTTCTGGTGTGCATGCGACACGACTGGAATTGCGAGGACACGACTGGGATTGCAAGGTGGAGAGGAGAGACACGGAAGGGATGCTGGTGTGGTGATGCGAAAGATATGACACTAGTAGAGGTGGACAAAGACGTTGGTGCCGCCAAGAGGGCCGGTGGCCTCGCACTGGGCCTTGCAGTCCTTGATGAACTTGGCGTTACACTCGACCGAGTTTTCGGTCTGGTGGCACTGACCGCATGTGAGTCCATCCCTGCAGAAGGGCTTCTTGCCGATCGATCCTACGGTCTTGCCGTCAGCATTGCGGCAAGACACCTTCATGTCCGGGCAGATATCGCCCTCGTCGTCATCGCCACCCAAAGCATGGCTTGCTCGGTCAATTGCATCTTCGACTGCGGCGAGCTTACCGCCGAGGGGACCGCGTGCTTCGCACTGGGTGGCGCACTCCTTGATGTACTTGGTGTTGCAGTCGAGCGACTTTTTCTTTGGGTGGCACATCTTGCACGACACACCCTGACGACAGAAGTCCTGAGGGCCCAAATCGCCGACGACTTTGCCGTCGCGAACGCACTGCACGGGCAGCTGCGGGCAGATGTCATCGTCGTCGCCCGAAGAGTGGAACCAGTTGGGCAGCGTCAGCACGCGCGGCGTCGATGAGAACGGAACCTGGATGGGAACCGAAATCGTATCGTCGTCCGCGTTGAATGCCAGCGGCGTACCAGAGACGCTCGCCAGCACCGACGCAATCACCACGAGCGAGGCCGATGTGAACTTCATTGTGAACGCTGAAAGGAGGAGGTGGTTTCGAGGGATGAGAGTGAGTTGCGATGAGAGATGCAGGGTTGTTGTTGAGGCAGATCCAGGGTCCATTGCGCAAGCTAGGCAGACCTATATAGCAAACTCACACGCTTACGCTGCACAGGTCACACTTGACTCAGCCCTCCCCCCACAGCGCATCGTTGGGGGGAGGAGAAGGGGGTTTAGCCTCGCCTAAAAATAAAGCGCTGCTGATGTGCAGCATGACGACGATGATGCGCCCGCGCCCAAAAGTGACGGCGGCCGCTCAATCTGTCAGCCTCGGCGAAGCGGCGAGCGGCGAGCGGCGAGCAACTGCTGCTGGGCTTGCTTGGCATGAAAGCGCAGCAGCTTTGGCGGTGGAGGAGAGCGGCTGCTAAATTTGGCGCGCGCCGCTGCTTCTCCTCTCCGCAAAAGGTACCCGAAACCCCGCAAAAAGCTGCCACTCGCGCTGCACCCTCCGTTTGACGTCAGCTTGCATTTTTCTTTTTTCCCCCCTTTTTTTTCCCATTTCGGTCGCTGTCTCACTCATCCGCGCGTGGAAAAGTGGTTCCACATCGCAGTATCGGAACAGGCTGAGCTGTGTATTCCTGCTACAGAGGAGAATACAGAGGCTCACCCTTGATACAAGCGCTGAACCAAGAACGCGCAGAGCCTCTGTGAGACCCTGTGCAAATATTCACACAGTTTTCAATCCTTTCCGATAGGCGATCCACGCACGGAGCCCTCTTGTGCGAGAGAACATGGACTGCAGGCAAAGACGCATAGGATGTGGGAGCCCGAGTGGCCTCGGTCGGACGCAGGAACGAGCACGCAAAGGGAGGCGAGCGACCGGCTGGGCTAGTCCGTAAAAGCCGTTGATGCTGTTGGCGCGCGAATTGCAAGGGATTGAGATGGTGGAGAGCAAAGAGGCAGATGGCGGACCGGCGCGGCGGCACATCAATTCCGGTTGTCAAGTTCAGACGAGGCATGCACGGTTTTCCTGACTGACGCGTTGAGCAGTATTCGCTGGGGCTCACACACACACACACCCACACGTGTGGTTACATCGGGCAACCTTGAGATGTGGGTGACTCAGAGCCAATGTGAGAAAACCACACAGCTCGTTATTCTTCATTGTGGCGCAAGACGAGGAGAGCGCAGAGCGAAACGTGTCGACATTGAGAAAAGAGGGGCATCGAGGCAGGATCGAGGTGCAGAAGGTGGCCTCTGCGTCTGCAGCGGGTGCACGAGCATCGGTCTTTGGCAGTATCCTGACCCGAAAAAAGGCGATGACGGCGTAAGCATTCTCACATCCTCACGCACACACAGACAACGCAAAAGCGACACGTGTCGATATTGAAACTAGGAACGAGGCATGAAAAATAGCACTATGGCCTAAGAGGAGGCCTTGGAGTCAGCGGCTGTGCCATCAGCCTTTGCGGGGAGGGGAGCCTTAGCCGCAGCGGAGGTGTCGATGGTAGGAGCCTCCCAGGAGAGCGTGTAGAGGCCGGGGAGGGTGGTGACATTAGCGATCTGGCCGCGGAAGGCGATGACGGCGGTAGCGTTTTCCCAGACGTCCGTTTCGTAGTGGTCGTTCTGGTTGAGCAGGACGAGCGAGAATCGCGACACGCCCGGCTTGACACCATCCTGACGGAAGGCCTGGGCAAGCAGTCGTCCACCGAGCTCGGTGATCTCGTCGGTGCTGCTAACGCCAATGCGCTTCGAGTACTCCTTGGACGCTCCAGTGGGTCGAACCGCCGTAGAAAGGTGAGAGAGAACTGAAAAGTCCGACGATCGCTTGAACAATGACGTCTCGTACACACTGTTCGTGCCCGTCTTTTTGGCGTCAACGACGTCCTTGGCCTGAATAGCCTCCGCCTTTCCAGCACCAGCACCAGCACCAGCAGCAGTGCCAGTCTGCGGCTTGAGCTCCTCCGTGGTGGTTTGGGGCTTAGTCGTGTCGGGCTTGGTGTCTTCAGGCTTGGCATCGTCAGCTCGGCGCCAGAGACTCCTACGGCGACGCTTGTCCTTCTTGTCGGCGTCCTTCTTGTCGGTGGCACCAGCGGCTTCGGCGACGGTCTTGGTGTGGTTGGGATCGGCAGCAGCCAGCGCATCCGTCGAGTCCGGCAGCAGCAGCACGGCGGCATTGCAGTTGAGACAGACGTTGGGCAGGTGTGGCGTGGTGAATCCATCCTCGTCCTTGCGCAGCACCAGGTTCCACAGCACGACACTGCGCGAGTAGTAGCGAATCGACCCAATGAGCAGATTGCGCGCCGTGTTCTTCATGTTCTTGTACGGCTCGCTAAAGTACTGCGTCACCTCGGTGTACTCGGTAAAGTAGGTCTCCTTGTCCGGGTAGGCGTCGTGCACCACCTTCTGCGCGCTTGGCTGGCCGGCGTATCCGTGCCAGGCAGTACCGTCCCACGGGATAGGATCGGCATTGAGCACCTGCAGCGCATAGTCGGTGTTGTCCCAGTTGTGGTCCCAGGTGAGCAGCTTGACCTTTTCGAAGCCCTGCTTGTTGAGCGCGGTGCGCACCAGCTTGCCTACCTGAATGGCTTGGGCCGCAGACAGCTTCATCGTCGGATACTGCAGCTCGGGAATCAGCGGCTCGTTGAGCAGCGCGAGCGCATAGATGTCCAGCTTCTCCTGCGTCTTGATCTCGCTCACCGCCTTGACGAGGTAGTTGGCGTACACCTCCTCCATGCCCACCTTGAGGCTGCCGCCGAACAGCGGCTGCGTCGCATCAGCACCGTCCTTCATCCAGCCGGGAGCACTCCAGGGCGCAGAGATGATCTTGAGGCCCGGGTTGATGGCGACAATGTCGTGCAGCGTCTGCCACAGCTTGGGTGCCTTCTTGATCGTGAACAGCTCGAGCTTGGGGTCCTCGGAGCCGTCCTCGGTGTCGTCGTAGGTGTAAGGCGAGGCGCCAAAGTCGCACGCGCCCAGGGGCACACGCACCGTGTTGAGGCCCACACCGCCCTTGGCGTGCCACTCGGCATCCTGCGAGAAGAGCAGGTGGAGCAGGTCGTCGTAGTCCTTGGGGTGCTTGCTCTTGAAGTCCTGCAGCGTAATCGCCACACTGTCCGTCACACCGCCGCCGAAAGCATCGACGAGCTGCCCAAGCTGGTTGTCCTGAATCTGGATGCCAATCGAGTCGTACTGCTGCGACTTGACCGAGTCGGCGGCAGTCACATTGACAGAAGCAGTCAAGGCCTGGCCGTCGACAAACTTGATTTGCGGGTTGCTGAGCTCCTGCACCTTGGAGTAGTCGTACGTCGTACTCCACATGCGGTCGATGACGATCTCGGCGTGCGCAAGCTGCGCGCACGCTGCCACCCACGCAGCTGCAAGCGCGATCACCTTCATGGCGCTCTGTTTGGTGGAAACTGGCACGGCGAAGGTAGCAGGGGATAGGGGGAAGGGGGAAAAGAAGGGGAAGGAAGGGGGGGGAGATTGTCGGACGGGAAGGCGGAGTAAGTTAGGAGCGGGATCGAGGAGCAAGCGCCGGGGGCCGGCACTTTATACGTTCAGATCTGCACTCGCAGATCATCCACCGTGCGCAACATCGATCGTCAAGCACGTCGATGTGAGTCTTTGACGCCCGCCAGTCAAGTGAAGCCAGCGCCACCGTGTTTGTTCATGTGCGGTTGAGTGGGGAAGATGGGCTTGTGTGGGCAACAATGCCCGGTCTCCACCGAAGTTGGGCACAGGGGCTGCACATCGACGTCGAAACCCACCTGTGCTCGTGCTACGGTGCTATCGAGAGGGCCAACAGCTGCCCGGGCCCACTGCGTTGCCGCTGGGACCCCTGTCTTCATAATTCGGCGTCATTTGGGGACGTGACCCTTAGAACGGCGCCCGAGCGATACGCCACTGTGGATCTAGGCTCGAAACTGTCGGTCACGAGGCCCACCAACTTGGCGGCTATTGTAGACTTTGTTCGATGTGCGATTGTGCAAAAGCCAGCCTTTTTGAGCTAGCGTTGTAGTTGCGACTGAGCTAGAAGCTTTTGCTGTCACTGTTTAATCTTGCACGCCTGACGACGACACGGCTCGCTGCGAGCACATGAAACGCAGACTCGGACCCCACTCGACTAGTGCAAGCTCGGCGTTCATAGGCCCAGCCGCCCATTTCACGCGATGCTTTGCTACGGTACAAACACTGCTCAAACCACCTCCCACCACTGCCACGTGCAGTCAACTTCACCCTTTGTCTCAATGCGCTTCTTTGGTGGACCGAGGTGAAAACAACGTGATGCAGAGAATATTGCCGGGACATGCGAAAAAAGAAGAAAATTAGGACGACAAAACAAAGGATAAAAAAAATCAAGGCTAGCCTCGACAGCGTGTCTCGAACCCAAGCGGCGGGTGCAGTAGCTCAAACACAAACAAAAGCCAATCGAAGACGGCTCTGACCGGTGGGCAGGTCTGTGTGTGAAAGCGCGTGGCGTATCGTTCGCGCGGCTCGGGTGGTGGAGAGGGAGGGACTCAGGCAATGGCCGAGTTGGTTTCGGTAGGATCGTTGGCCTGAGCGGACTGGATGAGCGAATCGATGCCCGCCTTGGAGGTCTGCTGCTTGGTGGCCGAAGATGCGTTCATCTGACCCGCACCGGGGAGCTCGCCGGGCAGTGCTTGGCCGGACGACGTCTCGACGGTGGCCGTGCCATCCGCGCCGGGAGGCAGGGGCGATCTGGACATGCGCCGCGCGTGCATGGCTGCCGCCTCGGTGGGCGTGGGCGAATCGGTAGGCGAGAGCAGCGCGGCCGAGATCGAGGTGGGAGGCGACAGGTTCTTGCCCGGTGGCGAAGCCGAAGTGGGCGCCGGAGACTTGGGCGCGGGCGACTTGGACGCCGCTTTGGAATCGAGCGCCTGCAGCGCCTCCTCGATCGAAGCAGGCGGTGTCTTGTCCTGGTCCTTGTCCGAGAGCCATTCGGGCTTGGTGGAGGCTGGTCGGGGCGACAGCTGTGCTGCAATCGGCTGGCGAGGCGGCTGCGGCGTCGATGGCTTTTGCTGGCTCGAGGCCGAGGTGCGACGCACTTTGGGCGCGGGCATGCCATTGCCACTCGGCGTGGCCGAGGTGTCGGCGGTGGCAGCGCTGCTGCTCTCGACGCTGCGTCGGCTAGGCTGCGGGGACGAGGCGCGGTCAGAGGTGCTGATGCTCGAAACGGTGCGCTTGGTCGATCCGGCTCTGGCCACGTTGTCGCCCTTTGAACTTCCTGCCTTGACCGTGTCTGCTGCCGCGGCGTCTTGCTTGGCAGTGGTGGGCTTGACGTCGCGCTTTGGCTTTGCAATCTTGTGCACACCAGGCCTGAGCGCGGTGGCGCTCTCGGCGGCGGCCTTCTTCTTTGCAGCGAGCCTGCCCTTGACCTTGTTCTGAAGCTTCTGCATGATCTGTGAATGCGACAGATCCGTGCCGGGCACCGGGCGCTCTGCGGACGAGTGGGATGTGAGTGAGGAGCGCGATGTGCGCGCCGAGGACGACTTGAGAAGCGACTTGGAGGCGGGATCGTCGATCTGCAGTCGGGCCACGCCGGCTCGCGTGGACTCGGCCGCCGTATCTTCGGAGGCACTGCGGAATGACGTGGGTGCGTTGGCATGGCCGTCGAGGCTGCGCTTGCGATCGTCTAGTGTGCCTGCGGGTATGCCGAGCAGGGGAGATGGCGTGAGGGCTGCAGCAGATCCGGCAACCGAAGTAGAAGATTCAGCGGCGGGCGAACGCAGAAGCGGCGAGCGGTGATCGTGAACCGGATACGGGCGCGGTGCATCGGCCATGGTGGGGGAAAGCTGAGGCGAGATGCCGATTGGGTCTGCGGAAGCGCCAAGGTAGCGGCTGGAGGGCGAGGCATACGGATGGAAGGAGTGGCGGACGGTGGGACGGACGAGCCTGTCTCGATAGCGCTCGTCGTCGTGTTCAGAGCTGGGCACGGCGATGCGGCCGTTGTGGTCTGCCATGGAGCCGCGACGTTGGTGACGGCGCGGATAAAGCTGGGGAGGCGCGTCGAGATAGTCGTCGATAGACCTGACTCTGCGTTCGGGGGCGCGAGTTTGGGGCAGAGGAGGCGGATGATGGGGGTATGCCGGATAGCGCGAGCGGAGCGTGGTGGTGCGCTCATCTTCAAAGGCGCGGTGTTGGCGAGAGGCGTCGTCGAGATGCCCATGGCTGGGTCGATGGAGCGGGTAGCCTGCAGCTGGGCCGGCCACGTCTGAAGAGGGTTGCGATGATCTCGGATGTGCGTCGTAAGCAAAGGGCGAAGGTGATTCGGGACGGTGTTCGGAGATGGGCATCATGGAAGCGCCTGCCGCGCCTGCCGATCCGGACGCTACAGGGTCGACGCGAGCGACGTCGTGATAAGCAGGATAGACGGAACGGGAGGCTGGGCCGGGCTCTGCGTATCTGGAAGCGTAGGCGGCGTGAGTGCGGGCGTTGGAACGAACTGGATCGGCTTGCCACGATTCGCGCACGAGAAGCGGTTGGGATGCGCGATCGGACTCGAGTCGGTAAGCATCCAAGATCTGGCGAACAAAGAGAGGCTCGCGTGCGTGGGGGGCGTCCATGGCGTGATGGACAATGTCTCTGACTTGTTGGATGTCGACGCCCATTGCGATGGAAGCGCGACGAAGCGCGACTTCGTGTAGATGAGCCGAGGTGGCGGATTGTGTGGATGCGGGAATGCTGTGTCGCAGATGGATGTGCCTAGGCAATTGCGCTGGCGCAGCTTCGAGGCGCGGGGAAGAGTCGGGAGAAGCAGTCATGTGTTGATCGTGGAAGAAGGACGAGGGTGATGAGGAGGAGCTGGCATTGCGCTGAAGAACTTCGTCTCCCAGACTGGCATGTCGCAGCATGTGGTGGGAGGTGGTGGCGGGATGAAGAGGCATGCCGTGGTCCGAGTACTGGGAACGGTGTGGACGGCGGTAGTCGTCGTAAGACGAACGGAATGCTGGAGCGGGTTGTGCAAGTGTAGACGAGGTTGCGGACGAAGACGCTTGTTGTGTAGCAACGGATTGGGAGGGTAGCGGGGGTGGCAGGCGCGTTGCTGGGAAGGCGGGCAGTGCAACAGGCGCGTCGTTGGTCGGAGGAGGAAGAGGAGCTGGCGGTGCTGTAGATGGATCGGCTAGAGAGCGAAGAGCGGCCCTTGCGAGTTCCTCCTTGTCCGAGACGGGACGCTGCGAGCGATAGGAACCACGGCCGTCGGCGCCGGCAGAGGGTAACATGATGTGACTAAGTTGCCGGACGTAGAATGGAAAGAGAGGCCGGGGTACGCATCGGGTTGCGTCTAGATACGAGAAGCGAGAGAGGGTGGTTGTGGTGGTTGTGGTGGTGACTGCGAAGCGTAGAGACGAAAGCTGCCGAGGATCGAGATACGAGATGCGAACTTGTACTTGGTGGAAGCCGAAACGAACGTGCACAGGGTCGGACGGATTGGCGGGTCAGATGCGAGCGTGCAAGTATTGATGGCAACGATGGTGGTGATAGTGATGGTGATGGCCGATGGCCGAGATCGCAAGAGCGGTGGTGAGGATCTACAGGGGATGCGACGATGTTTGCGGCGTCAGTGGCGGCGTCAGAGGCGCTCGGAAGAATAAGGTGAGAGAGAAGTCGAGATGCTGCTGACGGGCCGCGGTTTGTTAGTGCTGCTGCTGCTGCTGCTGCTGCTGCTAAAGTGAGCGGCTCTGCGGGATTTAGAGCGCGAGTCCGGGTGGAGAGCGAGAGTAGTGAGAGCGGAGGGAGAGCGGTGTGAGAGCGGTGTGGATGAGAGAGACACAGACCAGCAGCCCTAAAAAAAGACGCCGGGTGCGTCACCATCCGGACAGTCGCTCTTTCGCCGTTTACTGCCGGCTCCCACTCGAAAATCCTCCAAAAATCGTCATGCCAAAAAAAAATGATAAAAATATCGCGCGGTTTTTCTTTTAATAAACTATTGCGCGCCCGGTCGGGTGGCCACTCGGTTAGCAGAGTGCAGCCGCGGGTCTCGAGGCGGGCCCTCGAGACGGGTCCGACCGGAAAGCAGCACAAAAGGAAATGCATCGAGATAAAGGCAGCCGCGGAAGACAAGGTCGAGTTGTTGTTTGCCGCGCGTGCAGCCGATTGCGTGCGCCTGTGCAGCGCTGGACAGGCACCGTACGGATGCATGCTGCCGAGCCGTGTGCCAAGATATTGGCCGCCGCCAGTCGCGCCCCCGCCCAATTTGAATGGATTTCTTTTCTTTTTTTCTGCACTTTCAACTCGCCGGGTCAGCCCATTTTGGCGCCGACTTGCCCTTTGTGCGTGGACACTGCAGCCATTCACTCAAGACGCCGACATCCGACTTCTCTTTCTCTCAAACAAAGAAGTCATGACAAACCCCGCTGACCGCACCACCGTCTGCGCCGTAAGCGAGAGCACCGCCCCGGTACAGCCTAGCCTAGACGCTCCGTTCTCACAATTGTTGAACCGCCAAAAAGATCAGCCGGCCCACTGTACATACTGTACGCCCTTGGGTCGTCCCATGACGTCGCAGCGCGGTCAATTTTCCGACTTTGCGGGTCGGGTCGCCAATCCAATTTACAATTTTTAGCTGCTGCTGCCGCCTCCAAATTGACCGGCACCACTTGTACGGAGCTGTGGGGCCTCCCACATCCTCTCCCACTTGGCTCGACTCGACTTGGCTCGGCTCGGCTCGGGTCTCTGATCGAGCTGGCAAGTGGCATCGACTGATTTGACAACGCTTCCGTCCATCTTCCGATCCTGGCTACGACACCTTCATCGGGTGCCGATCCGACTGCCCCAACTTGCTGTATCTCGCGGCTATGTGCTGCTGCCCACCTGCCCTGCCTGTCGTCTTGTTCGTGTGCTGCTAGACAAAGGAGGTCATGGTCCAGAGAAGCAAGCGAACAAGCAAGCGACACACGCTCAAGGGAGGTGAATGAAGTTGCCTTGATTTCCGGCCGTTGGCTTCAGGCTCTATCTTTGGCTCGGGCGGCTCCTTGAAAACTTGAGATCTTGGATCGGCCGGACCTCCCGATATCAAATAGGCATCGGGACGCGCTGGACCCTGACAACGCGGGATCGTCAACAGCTCCACATGCCGCGGCGCAGCGCAGTGGAAAGCGCGATTGGCGTCGCTCGGCTGCACTGACCGCCCCCAATTCAGTATGCCGCCGACACGGACCGCCTCCGCATCAATCGACGCGTGCAAGTGCCGCCCTCCCTCCTCATCCACGCACCACCATCTCAACCCTAACGAAGCGCGCCGCCAACGCATTCACCCCATCCGGCGATCCGCATCGTCTCTGCTCATCCTAGCCAGGCCACGCTCCGTCGTGCGCTCACACCACCACCACCACCATGTCGTCGCTCGCTCCGCCACCAGACCCCAAAGATGCCATCACTCCCTTGCATCAGCTCCTCAGCTGCCCCAACGTACCGCTCAAGTACTCGATCGCACAGGCTTCCTCATGGTCAGGCACCTACCATCCCTCCAACATCCTCCACAATCGCCCGCATGAGATGTACTCGAGGTGGTCCGGCTCCTCGCAGCATGCCGTCAACTCCGCCTCTTCTTCCTCCTCCTCCTCCACCGGCACCGGCATCGGCATCCACAATTCCACCTACCTCTCTCAGTCTTCTGCCACCCAGAATAACTCCGCTGCTCCCTCCTCATCCACCGCAAACGCAGCATCCAACCCCGCATCCAGCCCCTCCCTCTCGGCTGCCCTCCCGCCACTCGCCGCGCAGTCAGCAGCTAGCAGCCGCCGCACCGCTTCCGTACCCGTCATGAGCAACGCAGCACCAGCCGCATCAGGCAACGTACAGAAACAGTACATCATCCTCAAACTAGACAAGCCCAGCGTCGTGCGCTCCATCACCTTTGGCAAGTATCACAAGCCCCATCCGTGCAACCTGCGCGACTTCAAGGTCTACGGCGCCACCACCATCGACTCCCTCCTCCCCACCTCCTCCGTCCACGGCCGTCCTCCGGCCACAAAGCGTCTCCTCCGTGGCGGCCTCAAGAACGACGCCATCCCAGAATCCTTTGAGCTTCGCTGGCTCGAAGATGCCGCCACCGGCTCCGGCTCCGCTTCCTCCATCGACGGCGCCATCCGCATCCCCGCAGACGGCGAACCAGACCGTCGCTCCGCCACAAACGCGCTCGTCAACACAGGAAACGCCGTGCCCTTTGCCATCCGCTACATCAAGATCGTCCCCCTCGCTGCCCACACGCCCAACTACAACTTTTCCATCTGGCACGTCGCTCTCGCCGGCGTCAGCGATCCCGCGCTCGTCAACCGCGTCGCAAAGAGCTACGACCTCCACCGCCACTCCTCCACCACCCGCCTCATCCTCAAGCACCTCCGTCAACACGGTCACCACACCGCCTTCCAGGCGCTCCTCCAGTCTTCGCGCCTCGGTCCACCCGCTCCCGCCGAAGCTGCCGCCGCTCCGCACGCAAAGATGCTTCCCTACAGTCCGCTCCGTCCCTTTGAGCATCCGCTCCTCACCTCTCTCTTTGACGCCCTCGTCCGCCGCGCAAACTGGGACGAGGTGGAGATCTGCCTCAATCGCGCCGCCTACGGTGACGCCGCCGCCGCCCAATCCGCCGCCAACAGCGGCTCCAACACGCCCCTCTCGCCTTCCACCGCCAACCTCAGCCGCAGCGGCGTGTGGACGCAGCCTTGGCTCAAATCCATGTTCTCCTCCTACATCTCGCGCCAGATCCCCAAAGCCAGCTGGTCCCACATCCACCCCTCGGCTCCTGCTTCGCTCCCCTCCGCCTCTCCCTACCACCAATCTGCAGCCCCAGCCTCGGCTTCGACGCCCATTGCCCCCTCTGGCCGTGGCGGCCACGCCATGGTCTTTGACTCCGACAAGGGCATCGCCTACCTCTTCGGCGGCTGGGACGGCAAGCGCGACCTCTCCGACCTCTGGGCCTACCACGTCAGCGAGAACCGCTGGCGACTCATCTCTGCCGATACCCAGCTCCAGGGTGGTCCCAGCCCACGAAGCTGCCACAAGATGTGCCTCGACGAAAAGAGCGGCTGCATCTACCTGCTCGGACGCTACGTCGACTACGAGAGCGCAAACCAAGTCGAGCCCGTACCCGCCGACTCCATCGCCCATCCCTCCCGCACTACTCCTGCCGTCTCCACGCTCCCGGTCACTCCCTCCTCATCCACCGCACGCACCACACGCGCCAACTTCCTCGCACGTTATCCCGAGTCCATCGCTCGCGACATTCAGATGATCCTCTCCGATGCATCCGCCGACACCGACGACATTGGCAGCGAAGGCGCTGGCGCCGCCGCCGCCGGATCGACACCAGCGCCCCCTTCCTTGTCCGAGTCGTCGCCCCTGCTCGCTGGCAGCGGCGCCGGTCCTGCGGACACGAACAGCCGCTCGCCCAGGCCCTCGACTCGCACGCACAGCGGCGCGCGCACCGACTCGCAGCAGCGCACCGCCACGCCCGCATCGCCGCCCGGTCGCGAGGCCGACTTCTTCCGCTTCTCCACGCGCTCCGAGCGATGGGAGCGCCTCAGCGCCGACACGCACGCCGACGGCGGACCCAAGCTCATCTTTGACCACGGCCTCGTCATCGACGCGCAGAACCAGATGATGTACGTCTTTGGCGGCCGCGTCACCGACTCGGACCCCACCAAGTTTGAGTTCAGCGGCATGTGGCGCTACGACATCATCCAGCGCAGCTGGACTTTCCTGTTCGACGACCGCACCTCCAACGGCGCCAAGATCCTCAGTCGCTCGGGGCACAGCATGCTGCTCGACAGCGGCAGGCCGGGCGCATCCGGCATGTCGCCCTCCCATACCCGACAGATCTGGATCCTCGGCGGCCAGCGCGGCGCCTCGGCCACCTTCCTTGCCGACATGTACACCTACAACCTCGCCACGGGCGCCGTGCGTGAGGTGTCGCGCAACACGGCGCACAACGGTCCCGAAGCCGCCTTCACCCAGCGCGCCACCATCGACGTGGCCGCGCGCGAGATCAGCGTGTTCATCGGCCTCATTGGCGGCCGCACCGAGCGCAAGCGCAGCGCGTTCTGGATCTACAGCATCCCGCGCTCGTCGTGGCGCAAGGTGTACGAGTACGAGGGCGGCATCTCCTCCGAGTTTGCCTCCGACACAATCAGCGCGGGCGGAGGCGGCGGCGGCATGGGCGCTACCATGGGCGTGGATGAGGCTATGCTGGGTGCAGGCGGAGGCGACGGGATTGACTTTGATGGCGAGCTCGAGGGCGACGAGGTTCCCGAGTCCGGCCCGCTCCAGGCGTTGCCCGCCTACTCGGACGACATGAGCGCCGACGAGGAGATGCCCATCGACCCGCCTGCCAACAGCTGGACCGCCTACACCGGCCAGAATGCCGACGCGGCCGGAATGGGAGCGTCCGCGTTCGCCACCGCCAGATCGTCACTCGCCTCTACGCCCAACGCCGGCCGTGCCCGAGCGGACTATGCACCAGGCATGTCCAGCGGCATGCACCCGACGGAGCCGCAGCCTCGGTACGCCACGCAGCTCGTATTCGACGACCGCAAGAAGGTATACTACCTGCACGGTGGCAATCCCGAGGATGCGTCCGATCGCTCGTACCGGCTCGACGACTTCTGGCGGCTGACGCTGCTCAGGCCGACGCCGGGCGAGATCCTGCGCCGCGCCAAGTTCCGCGTGCGTCGCCAGCGCTTCCTTGAGATGACGCGCAACCTGGCGCGCATGCCCAACGACTCGGACGACGACTTTGGTGCGTCGGCACCGAGTGCAGGCGTCGCGAGTGGCGACGTGCAGCTGCAGCCGCAGCCGCAGATGGGACTGGAGGCGCTCATGTATCTGCAAACCGAGGTGGGTGCGGTGGTGGACCACTCGGACGAGTCTGAGTCGCGTCTGTTCCGGCGGCTCATGTCGCATCTGCTGAGTGCCGAGACGAGCGGCTGGACGGCGCGCGCGCCTGCTCTCGACGGCAGCACGGACGAGGCGCTGAGCCCTCTGCGTGGCGAGGCTGCGTCTAGCTTGGGTGGTGGTGCGATGGGCTCGTCGCCGCTCAATCCGAACGCGGCCGCATCGCCGCACGACAGCTGGGGCGCCGCGGGCTTCAAGCGGCCGCGCGACGAGGCCGAGACGGAGGAGGCCGAGATGGGCAGCTCGGTGTCGTCGCTGCTGAGTGCCGAGGACGGATCGGAGACGATGCTGTCGGCGTCTCAGGTGCTGCAGCACCGACTCAAGCGGAGCGCAGGCGCTACTGCCGCGCCCAAGCTGCCCACGCTCAGCGTGACCGACGACGAGGGCCGCCCCTCGGCGCTGTACGTCGAGCGAACGCGGCTCTTCCGCGAGCTCATCGAGTACTTTAACCCCGAGCTCGTCGAGCCGCGCGCCGAGCTGGACGGCTGCATCGAAGCCGCGCTCGGCGCCTAGACCGTGTAGGCGTAGGGCGCAGAGCATGCCAGCCATAGAAGTGTTTGGGCTCTGCGAGGTCACATCGTAAAATGATGAGCTCGATGTTTCCATGCAGATACTCTGACCCTTGATTCGGAGGCTGATCTCGAATACCGCAGGGCTTCTAACCAAGCTCTGTGTGCGAGCCAAAACCTTCACGCAACTTCTGTGTGGCCTTCTGCGTTCGTCATACGATCTTGTTCCGACGTGAGTGGGCGGTTGGATGAGATCGGACCGCATGCTGAGATCGGGCAATGAAAGGCAGATCGGGTCGATGAACGCGTCGAAGGTGGCGATCCGTCCGTGCGTCGATGCTTGCGGTCGCGAAGAATCCATCTGGCGCCAAGCATCTTACCACCAGCATCATTGCCACAGCCGGCTTTCGGAACCCAACCACCGCCCACACAGGAAGGCTCCTCACGTATCTCTTGGACTTTGAACGATGGAGGCGAAATTGCAGTCGCTCAAGGTGGCGGAGCTCAAGGCTCTATTGACGTCGGCGGGGCTGGCGGTGTCGGGCAACAAGCCGGACCTGATTCAGAGGCTGCTTGAGAACCCGGCTGCGACCGCGTCGCTCGGAGGAGAAGCACAAGAAGCTGCTGCTGCAGCTGAACCTGCTGCTGCGCCGGAAGCAGTTGTCGAGGCTGCATCCGAACCTTCACCAGCGCCTGCGGCAGTTGCCCCCGCGGCGGTTTCCGAGGCAACCGAGGCTTCTCCAGCGGCGTCAGCTGCGGCAGTGCAGGCGTCGGAGACGGAGCAGCGCGATGCGCTCATCCGGGAGCTGGAGAAACGCAAGGCGCGCGCGGCCAAGTTCGGACAGCCGCTGGGCGAGGCGGAACGCAAGCTGGAACGCGCGATCAAGTTCGGGCTGGCGGCAAGCGATGAGGCGGACGTTGCCAAGCTGTCGCAATCGCTCGGAGCGGCTGGTACGAAGCGAGAGAGCAACAAACAAGCCAAGCCTGCACAGTCTGCTCAGCCCGCTAAGCGCGTAGAGAGCGAAGAGGAGAAGCAGCAGCGTCTGGCAGCGCTCGAGGCGGAAAAGGAAAAAGCCCGCAAACGCGCCGAACGCTTTGGCCTCGTTGCGAAAGAGTCCGGTGAAGAGGCCGACAAGAAGCGCAAGAGAGACGCACGATTCAACAATCCCGACACTACAGCCGAGGACAAGAAGCTCAAGACGTAAAGCTGCCCAAATGTAATCTCACACGTCGTTGCTGCTGTGCGAGGATTCGATGATTGACAGCGTGCAGTGTGTGCGTGTGTGCAGATCGACAGGGGCGCGGAGAGTGCGGTTGGGGATTGAGGGAGGGGGAGGGGGTTTGTTCAGCTCGACTTCTTCGCCTTTTCCTCTGCGGCGTATTGGTCTGTACACACAAACGACGAGGTGATGTTAGCAACCGTCAGACAGAAAGATGCGATTGGAGTGGAAAGGGTGTGCTGGGGCTTACTTTTGAAGGGAAAGTTGCTGACCGACCTATCCTTTGCACTTGCGTCTCCGGCCTTTTTGCTGTTGCGCGTGAGGTCGTTTCCGAACATGAACACTGCGAGGCCCCAGAAAGCAAAGCCGGCATGTGCAGCACCCAGCACCTTTCCGAGGGTTCCAATGCCCAGGGCGGCTGGATCGGTGCTGTCGGTGGGCTTGTTGGGGCTGGAAAAGCTCCAGGCCGAGTAGGCGTTGACGCCAAAGTAGACGGTGCTGATGACGACGGTGGGAATTCGGAAGGGCGATTTGCCCGACGAGGATGCGTCGGGTACGGGCGAGGTCGAGACGGGGATGGCACCGGAGAGCACGAGGATGAGCGCGGCGATGGCGAGCATGCCGAGCGCATTGGTGTGCGATGCGTATCGCTCGAGTGGGGTCAGCTCCGGACCGATCGCGCTCACTGCACTGCGGTCGGCGTCGGAAGCTGCCTGTCCCACAGCGCCGCGTGGCGTGGAGAGCAGCAGCAGCATGCGTGGGAACAGCAGAAGCGGCAAAGACAGCGTGATCAGGAACGCCGAGGCGGCATAGGCAAAGTAGTGCGCCGGATTGCTTGGCGACGACAGCGCATCCACATCGTCGCGTTTGCTCTTCTCCATGGTGTGGAATTGGCTGGTTGCTTCAGAGGGTCGAGGAATCAGAAGCTAGGTAGGGAGATTAGGAGGATGGAAGAAGCTGCGATGCCCTCTAACTCAGTTTATACGGCATGCCATTTCGCTCCATCTTGACAGCGCACGGACGTCTGGACCAAGGCGGTGGCTGCCATGAGGTCACGCTGCTACGGTATGCGGCCATGAATCATCGGTGGCTCAGCGTGAGCGTGAAGCTGTGGCCTGCCCTCGACTTTCTCTGCTTGTGGAGGTGAATCGCCTCGCCTCCTCGCCGGGGGGGGGTTGTCGTGCGGGGACGAGTCTTGACGGGCTCGAAAGGAAGGCTGCAACGGCTACGTCATGAGCAGCGCAAAATGGCACGAGTGTGAGATCGCAACACTTCTCACAAGCTTGCTCGTGGCTTAACTCTCACCGCCATTCGCCGGACACTCGAGCGCAGCTGGATCAGGAAGGCACACATGCGGAGTCCGACAGGCGAGGGAGAGCGGAATCGGAAGCAAGACGACGGCTGGCCATCGAGTTGCGGTTGCGTCGGCTCGGATCGCTCGGCGAGAGGTGCATGGTGAGGCCGAGCGCGAAGACCGAGGCGCGCAGCAGCAGCCGCAGCAGGAGCAGCAGAAGCATGCAGCCGGCCTCGCTGGCGTCAAATGAGACATCTGGACCCTGAACATCCGCACGCGTTGCGCGATTGGTCACCTTTTTGCCAATTTGGTAGCCTCGACCCGCGCCAGCCTCCCCACTCGACCACCTCATCATGCAACAGTCTTGGTGGCGGCAAACATACGCCAAAGCAGTCAAATCAGTGTTAGAGAAGCGTGATGAGCTGGCACGCATCTGTGCGAGATGGGTGGCTGACTACCGAGAAGGGAAGTGGAAGGGGAAGGGGAAGAGAAGGGGCCAGCGCAAAAAAGGAAAAGGCAACACATTCCGGCCACCCTGGTCGCGGAATGCAAGTGCGTCGGCGCTGGATCGGCAGCGTGCATTGACGCCGGCACTGCATACTGCACGGCTCCTATCTGCGCAGGTGGTCCACAGTAGCATACGGCGCACTCTTCGCAACGCTCGCTGCGCATACGTCGCGTGCATGCGTGCGGCACTGTTCAACACGCAGCGCGCTTCATGCGTCTCGACGATGCGTCTCGACGATGCGTCTCGACGATCCGCAATGCATCCTCCAAGCCGAGCTGCGTGCTCACCGTCTCGGCCCAAGCCTGCCGCCGACGGCGCCCCGCATCGCCCGTCGCTTCTCGTTCTGTTGCATCTCGCAAACACTTGCCTTATATGATCGCCGCATCGCGTTGCTCTTCAAGCCTCTTCTTTCGATCCTTCCATACGTCTCGTTTCTCTCCACCATCTCCCTCAATCTCTCTTTCCCCAATCCCTTTCCCACTCCCCAGGCCCCACACTCCAACGACTCGACCCACGCTCGCTTTGTCCAAACCCACACTCTCTTTTGAACCAGCTCATACTTTCGGCCCCACCACGCTCGCTAAGCTTCGCTCTGCACGCTGCATTCACCCGCATCAATTCGACACGCACGCACACACGCACGTTGCTCCTAACCCGCTCGTTGCGCCCCACCCATCCCAACGCTCCCTCACAAGCCACACGGCCAGCCGCGAGGTCCTATAAAGCACACACCTGCTCGCTCGTAGCGTCGATTCGATCCCACATCCATCAATCCAACCCTCCCGCTCTTGTCCATCTTTCTCTCCAACAAGATGCGTTTCGGTACTTCGTCTACGCTGTGTGCGCTCGTTGCTGTGGGTGGAGCGTATGCGTCGGTGCTGCCGCGCGTGCTCGACTCGTACGATCTGGGCATGCCCGTGCTGGAGCGCGAGGTGCCCGTGCTGCAGTGCGACTCGCAGCCGCTGCACGTGGGCCAGCTCAAGCTCGTCTCCTCCTCTGGTCGCGAGGTGAGCGCCGCCTTCGAGGGCCTGCGCGACGCCGACGGCTTCCAGCAGCTCGACGTGCAAAAGGCTGGCCAGCCGGCGCGCTACGAGAACTTTGCCTTCACCCAGTGCAACTCGACCTTCATGGCGTACCAGCCCGAGGCCAACAAGGCTGCCGAGGTGTTCTACGGCCGTCTGCAGCCCGCGCACCTGGTGGGCAAGCGCTGTGTGGCAGCCGACTACCTGGCCAAGGCGGATTCGAGGCTGATTGCGGACAAGTGCAACCCTTCGGACGACTCGGGCCAGCTGCTGCAGTTCTGGAGCCTCACCAAGCAGCCGGCTCTGGAGGAGGGCAAGTTCCAGTACTACGTCAACTTCCTCGGCCAGCCCGACGGCCAGAGCGCCGACTTCCCCGGCGGCTACACGCTCAGCAAGGCCAACGTAGGCGCCAACAAGCTCGTGCGTCTCGCGCACAACCAGGACGCCGGCAAGCCCAGCGCCTTCTTCCTCAAGCTCGCCTGAGCCCCAAAGCTTGTTCATGTCCATGTCGAATCTCGTTCCCCGTCCCTCCCGTCCAGACCGTCTAACTGTATCTTAGTATCCTCCCTCTCCCCCCTGCCCTCTCCTCTTGGTCTCTCCCGGCTCCGACTTTTTGTGCATGGCCTGGTGGGCTGGTCGAGCGGCGCCGTCTCTCGAGTCTCGTTCTGCAAAGAGCGGCTCCTGGACGTCCTGTGCCGCAGGCTGGGCCCATCCCGCCGTGTCTTCTCCTTTCTCGCCTTCCGACCCTGATGCCTGTCAGTCTACGAATGCAACGTGTTCATGACCGTGATGAAGGGCAACGAGCGTGCTGGAGATTCTTGGAGAAGCGATGCGCCAATCCAATCGACGTGATCGGATCGGATGGCGGCCAGGCAGCGTGAGTCGAAACCCGACCGCAAAAAAAGAGTAATGTTAGATCCCAGGAAACCGACTGCTGCTGATTTGATCGTCGATTCGCTGAAGCGCTGGGGCCAAAAAAGGCGAGCGAGGGTTGACGCGTCCGTCTGGAAACCTCCACTGCGGAGCGAGCGAGCGAGGGCGCAAAGCCTTACAGAGCGCGTGCCCACAAAACGCAAAAATGAGCGTGGCCGAGCGAGCGAGCCACTTTCAGTCTCGCCCCGTGCAGGCTGAGTCCAGAGAGTCCAGCAGCAGAAGCCCATCGCCAAGCATCTCGCTCCCCTTTTGCCACCGCTCTTCCACCTCCAGCTTCCACCAAGCCTAGATCGCAGCCCGCAGCAGCACGCAACATCAGCCGCCATGAAGCTGCTCATCAAATCCCTCGCCGGTGGCAACTTCCACCTCGATGCCGAGCTCTCGGACACCATCGGCACCATCAAGCAAAAGATCCAGGCCGAGCAGGGCCACAAGCCCGAATGGCAAAAGATCATCTTCTCCGGCAAGATCCTCACCGACGACAAGACCGTCGCAGACTGCAACATCAAGGAGAAGGACTTCCTCGTGGTCATGGTCTCCAAACCCAAGCCTCCCAAGCCGGCTGCACCCGCCGCTTCCTCCTCCTCCTCCTCAACCACAACAACAGCCGCAGCCCCAGCCGCAGACACTGCCAAGCCCGCCGAGTCGGCTCCTTCCACCACCACCGCCGCCACTACCACCGAGAGCGACAAGCCTGCTCCGGCCGCAGACACCACCTCGACTAGCGCTCCGTCATCCACCGAGGCTAGTGCCGCATCCGCTGCTGCAGACGCCACTCCGGCAGCCGCCGGCGGCTCGTCCGGTAGCTTCCTCACGGGAGGCCCGCTCGAGGCCGCCATGCAGGGCATGATGGAGATGGGCTTTGAGCGCGATCAGGTGCAGCGTGCCATGCGCGCCGCCTTCAACAATCCGGACCGCGCCGTCGAGTATCTCATGACCGGCATCCCCGACCACCTCGCCAACCCACCAGCCGAGCAGCCCGCACAAACGCCCAGCGCCGCCGCCAACGCGCCCGCCACCCCCGCAGCCCCATCCGCTGGCGCAGCCGCCGCACGCGTGCCTGCCACCCCCGCCACGCCTTCCCCCGCCGGCCGCGCCGGCAACCTCTTTGAGGCTGCCGCAGCCGCACAGCAGGCAGGCCGAGGTGGTGCACGCGGTGCCGGTGCGGCTGGTGCCGGCGCAGGCGCAGGCGCAGGTGCGGGCGCAGCAAGCCTGCTCGGCGAAGACGACGGCTCGGGCGAACAGGTGATCGACCTGGGCAACCCAGCCATGCTGGCGCAGCTGCAGCAGCTCGTGCAGCAGAATCCGGCGGCGCTGCAGCCGCTCGTCCAGGCCATCGCCCAGTCCAACCCGCAGCTCGCCGAGGCCATGAACCACGATCCGCAGGGCGTGCTCTCGCTGCTCGCCGGCGGCGCAGGCGGCGCGGGCGAAGAGATGGAGCTGCCCACGCTCGCCGAACTCAGCGACGAGGACCGCGCCGGCGTCGAGCAGATCGTCGCCATGGGCATCCCCGAGGACAAGGCCATCGAGTCCTTCTTCATGTGCGGCAAAAACGTAGAGATGGCCGTACAGTACTACTTTGAAAACCCGCAGGACTTCGACGACTAGTCGCGGCCCAGCCCGAGCGCAGTGGTAATTTCATTTGTTTAGTAGCATGAAGCGTTTGCACGTGTGCGCGGGCAGAGAAGAGGAAGGGATGAAGACGAGCGCGAAGGAGAGAGGATGCCAAACGCGGGCTCCTTCAGGCAAGTTTTCGGCCGCCCGCTTGACCCCCTTAGGACTGCGTTCTGGCACAGCATCGGCAGCAGCAGCGACAGTCCGATCCGAAACCCTCGACGGCCGACGGCGCCTCTCGATGCAATTGTGTGTCGCGAGTTGTTGCGTTGCCTTTCAGCCAGCCGGCGAGCAGTGCCTCGCGACCAAGCGCGTCATTGTAGCATTCACGTGTAGGGCCGGGTGGGCAAAGAACTCGGACTCGGGGAGTGCAATGCGTGTCAATTACGGCATGTGCGGGGGCAAATCATCAAAGAGCGACGAGGCGGTGAGCGTATCGAACCAGTCTTTGTACCTTTGCGTGCCGGGTGTGGCACGGACAAAGACGAGTGTGACTTCAGCTTTAGGGTTGAGGAAGAACGCGTTGGTGGGGGCAAGCGTTGTGGGGTGGGCAAAGTAGCCGGGCGTGTTGGAGGTGAGTGTGAGCCAGGGGGCAGTAGCCGTGCCTGAATTGGTGATTCTGACCTGCCAGTGCTCTGCGTGCGAGCTTTGATGCGCGTGCAGTGTGATGTTGGGTCGGGCGTGCGTAGAGAGCTGATCAAGCGATGCGGAGAGAGACGGCATGTGTGTCCAGTAACTCACCACGTCCGTGCCTGTCAGGCTGAGGCGGACGTAGCAAGGTGTGGCTCCGCACAGCTGGGTGGGATTCAGCTGCCAGGCACACCACCATCCAACGTCTTCCTCAATGCGTACCTCGAAGCGACGCTCCATAAGCAGCGTGCCGTAAAAATCGAACCACTCAACCACCAAGTGACCCCCCGCACGCGCTGCCCCGGTGTAGACTACCCCAACATCGAGCATGCTGTTCGAGGCGTTGTATATCGCCACAGGAGCGACAGGCGCTTGGACGGAAGCGAGAGTATAGTGGGCGAGCTTCCAGCTGCCCGAGTACTCGATGCTCGCCCACGTCGTTCCCGTCCAGACGTCGTTGAGCTGCCACACGATCAGTCCACGGTTGCGTTCCTCGCGCGCCGCACCGCGCCGGTACACTGCTACCTGGTTGGCTATGAACAAGGCATGGTACAGCTGGCTCGACTCGGTCCAGCGCCGCAACAACGCACGTCCACTCTCGCCGGACCGCTGCGGATCGGGCCACCACATCTGCACGCCCGCCTTGAGCTGTGACACTCCCTCGTCGGCGCCAAAAGGGTAGCTGAGATTGCCGGCCGGTGGATGCTTGAGATGCGCGCGCATGACGATCGAGTCAACTGCACATGCGCGCCTGGCAACATGACCATCGACTTCGAACAAGTAGCTGAGATTGGCCTCGACTCCAAGCTCCGCCTCACTCGCATCCGCACACTGGCTCGGCAGGATAGCGTCGAGTGCATGAATGGACGGCAGGGAAAACATGCCGAACTCGACCATGAAGCGCACGCGCGGGTAGCTGTTGATGTCCCACGCACGTGCGGCGTCGTAGCCGTAGTGCTCCCCCGTGCCGTGCAACTCGCTGTGCGGGTACGCCGTGTAGCGTCCTCTGTACGGATGTAGCGACACATAACCCGTGGTGGTAGAGCATGGAATGTATGACAGCGCGCGACTGGTGTCGAGCACCTCGTCACGCACTGCATGGTCAAAGAGCCTCTCGTAGGCGGGTTTCCACTGTGCATCGCGTGTGCGTTTGCCGTAGCCACCGAGAAAGTAGAGCTCGCCCTCGTTATTACCCACCACGGCAACGACACTGGGATGCGAAACCGCGCTTGCAACAGCCTGTGCCACCTCGGTGCGCACATCGGCCAAGAATGCAGCGTGGTAGGGATAGAGGGATGCGGCGAACATGGTGTCGAGCCAGACGAGCATGCCGATTTGATCGCATGCATCGAGCAGCTCGCGCGAGGGATAGCTGCCACCACCCCAGATGCGCAGCAGGTTGACGTGCGCCGCAGCCGCCGAGTCGAGCAGCCAGTGCATGTACGCCGGCGCTGCGCGCGGACCGAGCGTGTCGAGCGGGATGAGGCTCGTGCCCACCACGTACACCTCGCGTCCGTTGACGAGCAGGCGAAAGTGCGAGCCCGGCCGAACGTGCTCGGACGTTGCCTGTTCGGGCGGGATGCGCGAGAGGTCGAGCACGGCAGTGCGGAATCCAACACGGCGGCGCAGGTGGATGTGCAGCTCATCGCTCTGCACTTGTAGGTGATACAGCGTCGGCTCGCCGTAGCCGCGCGGCCACCAGAGCAAAGGTGCACCCACCCCGCTGCTGCGCAGCTCAAACGCCGCGTGCACCCGCTCAGTCAGTCCTGCCTCGATGACAGGCAGCGACAAGAGCGTGTCGGGCAGAGCCACGCCCAGCGATGGGATCGCAATGCGCATCGACGGCCGCACTACACGACGCGCAGTGAGCAGCGTGAGCGACACATTGACCACCCAGTTTGCATGCGGATCGGGCGGTACCAGGTTGTTGGTCTGCCCCTTGCGGTAGATGTCGACGTGCCAATCCACAACGTGCACCGCCTGCTGCAGCTCGTGAACCTCGACAGACGCTGGATCGCAAAGCTCCACGAGGTACGCTGGCTTGTGCGGGCCGACTGGCATCAGCGCGGGACCCCAGTCCCAGCCAAAGTCGGACTGCTGCTTGCGCACAAAGATGCGGTGCGGATAGGCATAGTCGGACGTGCGCGAGCGCCTGGGACTCTGGACCTGGTTTGGGTAGCCTGGATCCCATCGGCGCGCCTGCTCGACAGCATAGGTGTTGGTATTGTGAAAGACGAGCGTGAGGTTGGTGTGCCGCCCGGAAGACTGCTGCAGCAGGTGCGAAGGAATGCGCACGGCGTGCCAGATGTGTTGGTTGCGCGTATGCAGAAGGCGCTCTCCACCCAGAAACACATCAGCGACGGTGTCGAGACCGTCAAAGTGGAGCCAGTACTGGTGCGAGGCGGGCTTGTGCGTCGAGCGGATCTGGTCGAGGATGGGGGCGAGATCAGCCGTGTATGTCCATGTGGGCTCATCCGCGATCCAGCGCTGGTCGCCTTCGTTAAGTCCGACGGCGGGATCCTGGATGATGCCTGCGCGGAGGAGGTCTAGATGCACGAGCGACGGCAGCAAGGCATCCACGCTGATTGTGCGATTGGCATTGGTGAGCGTCCAGTGGAGGTGAGCGGGTGCTGCTCGTGCACGCCAGTCATGCAGAGTGTGGCCGGCGTCATCTTCGATGGCCGCGGCGTTGCTGCGCGGCCGCGGAGGGAATGCTCGCTGGTGTGTCTGGGGTGTAGATAGCGACCATACCCTCGCACTCGAGTTGGACGACACCACCTCGGGCGGCAGCTGCCACGGCTGCTGATGGCCCCGCGGGCCTGTCAGCGCGAGCGCGAGCGCGGCCGAGGTGAGGAGCGAGGCAATCGCGACGAGAAGCTGATGCATGACATGCAGCGTAATCAAGGCATGCCACGCCGGACGCTGCCAGACCGGCAAAGCGCAGGAGTGCAGTGCGGGTGGAGTGAGCGAGCGTTAAAAGGGCGCCTGGAGCGTGAGACAGGTCCTGACAAGGGTTCGCTTCGTAATGCGGCTCGTTTGTGCCAGCGGACCCTGCATGGGTGCACGAGCCGGGTTGGCATGAGTGAGCGGGCAGAGTGCCAAGAAGGCCGCGATTTCCTGGCCAATTCGCCGGCGCTGGTCGGTAAGCGAGGTGGCCGGATGCTGTTGATTCGATGGTGCACCATGAATTGTGGGGAATGCCCCGCCTTCATTAGCAACTTGCTGCATGTCCATCCTCTCGCCACTGATATAAGCACAACCCACCTGCGCCCCACCTCCTCTCATCAGCTGGCCTTCCATTATGACTTCAGCAACTCCAGCAACTTCAGCAACAGCCGCGCCTTCTGCCGATGGTGGGCGCAAGGACTTCAATGTGGCGGTGGTGGGCGGTGGGATTGGCGGGCTGACGCTCGCGATTGGCCTGCACGACCGCGGCGTGCCGGTGCACATCTTTGAGAGTGCGTCCAAGTTCGCCGAGATCGGCGCGGGGATTGCGATTGGACCGAATGCACAGAATGCGCTGCAGCGTCTGGGGCTGTACGAGAGCTTTCTGCAGTTTGCCGACTTTCCGTCGCGCAACCTCTTCTTCCAGTGGCGCATGGGCGAGGGCGAGGAGCAGCGTCTGCTCTCCGAGACCATCTGCAAGCAGTACGGCATGGCGAGCATCCACCGTGCCGAGCTGCTCGACACCTTTGTCAAGCGCATGCCCACCGAGCTGTGCAGCTTTGGCAAACGCCTCAAGCACATCCAGCAGCCCGAGCCCGCGTCGGCCGAGGGCAAGGTGCGCATCACCTTCGAGGACGGCTCTACCCACGACGCCGACCTGGTCATCGGCTGCGACGGCATCCACAGCCGCGTTCGTGGTGCGCTGGATCGTGCTACCGCCGGACCCTCCGCCGTCGCCGGTTCCGACTCGCTGGTATGGAGTGGCAGCTGGGCGTACCGTGGGCTGATCCCGCGCGAGCGGTTTGTGGCGGCGCTGGGCAAGGAAAAGGGCGAGTTCTACGCCGACACGGCGCAGATGCTGCTGGCCAAGGACTCGCACGTTCTCATCTTCCCCATCCACGGCGGCAAGACGGTCAACATTGTGGCCTTCCGCACCGACCGTTCGCGCTGGCCGCAACGCACGCCGTTCCCCAAGGGCGAGGCGTGGATCCAAGAGACGACCAAGGAGGAGCTGATGCGCGACTTTGCCAACTACAGCTCGGACGTGGTCAAGATGGTGGAGTGCATCGACAAGCCGAGCAAGTGGGCGCTGCATCAGGTGGTGCCCTCGCTCACCTCGTACATCAACGGCCGCGTGATTGTGGCGGGCGATGCGGCGCACGGCGGAGTGCCTCACCAGGGCGCCATGGCGGGTCAGGCAATCGAGGATGCGCTCTTTCTCTCGAATCTGCTCTCGCATCCGCGCATCAACGCCCAGAATCTCACCAAGGCGCTCGGGGCATACGACGCGATCCGCGTGCCGCGAGCCAACCGCGTGCTGGAATCGAGCCTCGAGGCGGGCGACACCTACGAGTTCCGCGGCGTGGCAGCCGACGATCCGGCCAAGCTCGGCGAGCACCTGGTGGAGCGCTTCGACCACATCTGGGACTACGACTTGGACAAAGAGAAGCAGCAGATGGAAGACTGGATCCACGCCAACCTCTGAGTCACCCACGCAGAGTGGCGTGCGCGTTGTGATGCTTGTAAATCCCACAGATTGTCTAAGACGCACTTGTTACCGTGCATTGGCGGTATGTACAGATGAGTATTCTCGAGAGTGGGCAGCGGCGCTTGGCAGCGGTCCTTGGCAGTGTTGGTTTGTTCACACGGTCTGTGAGTGAGAGGAGGAAAATGGATCCAGGTCAGCTGGCGGGCAAAGGCAGGGATAGTAAAGAAGACGACGTACCTCGACACCGGTGTACTCGCTCGACACGGGAGGTTCGATGAAGGCGGCGTGACCGAGGATGAGGAATGCCGAGCTGCCGACGAGCCAAAAGACAAAGCCGAACGGGCTGGCGAACCAGAGCATGAGACCGCCGATGACAAACAGGCCGGTGTAGAGGCTCTTTTGGGTGATGACGTGCTCGCCCACCTGCATGGGTTCGGGAGCGAAGCGGTTGATGGCCCAGAAGCCGGCGACGAGGAAGATGAGCGCAAAGAGGAGCAGCATGTCGTTGATCATCCCGTACACGGTGAGCAAGACCACCACCACGGCATAGTTGCCCGAAAAGTGGCGCGTGTTGTACGTGATGCGCTGGAAGGCCTCATTGGTGTCCTGCGGGCGCGAGATGCGCTGATGGTCAAAGAACTCGCTCAGCGGACGCAGCGACGACAGACGCTCCTGACGCATGCTGCGAATCCGCTCGGGGACTGTATGTGTGGGTGTGTGTGGCAGAGGAAGCAACGTGTGAGCAGCAGCGTGCGCGCACAGCTTGTTGGGCAGTTGGGCAGTCATGCATGCGCTACTTGCGCTACTTACTCTTCATGGCTATGTCCAATACTTGCGTCATGGTTGCAAACGTGGCTTCGATCCTAGAAGCTAGACAGATGATGGCGGAAGGAAGGCATGTGTTGTCTATATCGGCTGCTGCTGTTGCTGCTGCATGCACGAGTCGGAACTCGGCTGAGCACAGCCAGGGCTCCAAGCTCTTTCTCTCGCGCCGAACCCGCTGCATGTCGCGGCCTCGGCCCCTTCAGAACCAACTCAGCCGCTGCTGGCACTCGCCCTCTCTGTCACTCCAGTCACTTATCTGCATGCACTCTGCCCGCCTTCTGCCCGCGCTCGGCGTGCTGAGCTGGAAGAAATCACAAATGCAGGAGGCGCGTCGCATTTCGCGCAGGGACAAGCAATGTTGGACCGTCGCTTCCAACACTTTCAAACTTGGCGTCTGCCCACCGCGGTCCTTCTTGCCATCAACGATTGTGGCGACCCTCCAAAGCCCTGTCCAAGCAGCATTCAAACCGGTGACATGATGATTACGCTCGTGATAAAATACAATACAAAAGATGATACTCACAAAAGGGCAAGACAAGAGCTACAGCGCAGGCAGCTCCTGCACTCGCTTGCGCGGACTGGCCATGGGGCTCGATACAGGCCACAACGACGACGTTCGTGGTGCAGGCGGTGACACCACCAAGCTGTTGAGCAGCTCCAGCACCTTGGCGTCGGCCGCACCCGCCATCATTCGGCTGCGCACCATGTCGAGCGTCAGCGACGACACTGCATTCTGGATGCGCGTCGTGAGCTGCTCCAGGATCCCTGCCAGCTCCTCGTCCGTCGCATCGTCGCGGATGCTGTAGATCAGCAGCTCCGGTCGCATGTTGAGCATCGCCTCCACTCCCTTGCGGCGTGCCTGATGCGACAGCACACGCTTGGCCCCATCCTCCTCCCCTTCGCCAACGCGCGCCTCGCGATCCAGCGGATTGCGCGTCGTCTCGCCCGACGGCGTCGAAGGCTGCGACCGATGCTCCGCCTCCTCGTCCTCCTGCGCCGCAAGGATGCCCGGGCACACCGTCGAGTTGCACAGATACTCGAGTCGCAGGCACAGCATCCCCACCTGCTTGACGTCTTCAATGTCGAGCAACTGCACCGTAGGCTCGTACACCTGCGCACGCGGCGCATCCAGCGCATCGTCCGTCTTGGCCTGCTCCAGCCGCCCCGCAAGCTGCTTCGGATACACCAGCCACAGCATCTCGGGCGTCTCGAGCCCCTTGAGCCGACGCTCCCCCAGCTGCGAAAGCCCAAAGCCCATCCGGCGCAGCAGCACCACGTCTCGGCTCACGTTCGGATTCAGCAGCCGGAAGGCATCCTCGTCCAGCTCCTCCTCCGTCTTGGCCGCCGGCTCCCCTTCCCCTTCCCCTTCGCCTTGGCCTTCGCCACCCGACCCGGCCGCAAGCGTATCGTCAAACGTTCCCAGCAAGCCCTGCAGCTCCTTGATCACGTCCTTGCTCGCAAGGATCTGGCCGCCGTCGGCCGCACCGCTGATCCTCGCCGCACGATTCACCATGGGCCCAAAGTAGTCCATGCGTCGCGTGATCGGATCCGCCTCGCACACCGGTCGGCCCCAGTGGATGCCCATGCGCACCGACAGGCCTCGGTGGATCAGCTCGCCCGAGCTGTCGTACACCTCCTTGCCGTCCTCGCTCTCCAGGATCTCGCGCGGCCAGTCCTCGTGCAGAAGCTGCTGCTGCACCGTGAAGCACCACAGCAGCGCCGCACTCACCGACGGGAACGACACCATGAAGGCATCGCCTTCGGTCTTCACCTCGTACCCGCCGATCGTGCGCAGCTGCCTTCGCAGCAGATAGTTGTGCAGCCGCATCGCCGTCTGCATCCCGTTGTTCGTCTCCCACAGCGACGTCGAATTCTTGATATCTGTAAACACCAGCGCAACCTGCCCGATCGGCGGCGCCACCTCCCGATCCAGCCGCGCCAACGTCCGGTCGCTCGGCAACTCCTCCCGGAAGCGTCGCCCGGCCTTCTTGATCGCATCGCTGTTCTGGTAGCTCGAAATGGTCAGCGCGCCGCCGTTCCTCTGGTCCGACCGGTAGAACAGATCGCCCACCGAGATCACCATCACCATGATGCTCTCCTCGGCACCGTAGCTGATCGCAAAGTCCCTCAGCTTCTGCGCCGCGATCATCGGGTCGTTGCGCTGCGTGCGTGCAATGTCCACCGCCGTCTGGTACGACACATACTGCCACAGCGTGCGGTTGGCAATGATCACAAACTCGTCCGAGTCCGTCAGCTGCACCGTCGTCACCGCAGGCGCCGCGTTCACGATGGGGAACAGGTGGAAGTAGCCGAACGATCGAGACACGTCCAGCATGTCGTTCACATAGCCTCGCAGCGAAACCCATCCTTCCGCCGATCGGATCCGCTCGATCTCGGCACGGTCAAACGGTTCGTGCTTGACGCTCACCAGGTGCGCCGTGCCGCCGTTGCGCGACAGCACCGCCAGCGCGTCTCCCGCATTGGCAATGTGCAGCGTTCGATCCGACACGTACGCCAGGATCGCCGAGGCTCCGGCGCGCCAGTCGTGCTTGTTGGCAGCAGCCGCAATGGCGGGGGCCGAGCTGCGCGTCACATCCGCTGCCGCCTCCGCGTGCGCCTCGGACAACTTGCGGCTTCCGTCGTTGATCAGCGCGTCGGCATAGTCCTTCTGCAGTCGCAGGAACGCGCGGCGCAGAGCATCCGGCACCGACACCGGCTCCGTCGACTTTTCGTTCTGATGCTTTTGAAACTCCCAAGAGATGCGCGTACCGCTCCATTCCGCCAGATGGTGCGCGATCCGGCTGCCCACGTGCGCGCCGTGGCCACGGCCGTCAAAGAGGCCAAAGATGCACTCGGTCTCTTCCTTGCGGAAATTCGGCATGACGATATCGATCACGCTGAGGTTGTCGTGCTTTCCGAGCGCATCGGCGATACCGTAGGCCATGCCGTTGATCTGCGAGAGCGACGTGCGCACGCGGCGGTTCTCCGACTCGTCGGGCGTAGCGTTCGAGTGCAACGGCATCGTGACGTCCATGAGACCAAGCATGCGCAGGTTGGTGAGCCGACTAAAGTCCGAGATGTTGGACTTGCGCGTGAAGCCCATCTCGCTGAGCTTGGTCTTGATCTCTAGGCGCGTGTTGCCCGAGAGATTGAGGTAGCGCAGCTCCGGGTTCATGTTCCAATTCCAGTCGTAGTGCCAATTGGCGATGTTGTACTTGAGCACGTTGTTGCCCACGTCCAGATTGGCGAGCTTCTTGAGCTTACCCAACTCGACGGGCAGCGTGGTGAGCTTGTTCGAGTTGAGATGCAGGATGCGAAGCTCCTGCAGCACCACCAGATCGTCCGACGGAATGGTGCTCAGCTGGTTGCCGCTCACATACAGCTCGCGCAGCTTGGTGAGCGTCTGCAGGCTAAAGTCGGGAATCTCAAAGATCTCGTTGAAGCTGAGGTTGAGCACCTCCAGCGACGTGAGCTCCGAAAGCACGCTGAACACCTCGTCGCCCAAGCGATTGTCTCCGAGTCGGAGCTTCTGCAAGCTGAGCGAGAGAGGCGCCACAAACACCTCTGTCGGCGTCGACGCGTTGGATCCAGCTGCCGCGGCGCCATTTGCGGCGCCGTTCGTCTGGTGGGCCAAAGACGAGCTGGTGGAGCCCTTGCGTGCCGCCAAGATGGCCGAGCCTCCGGCGGCTCCGCCGTGCTCAGCTGTGACCGCCTCGGTGCGCATGTCTGGAGCAGCGGCGAAGGACTCCAAGAGATTGGAGCTGAGATTGATGTGAGTGAGGCTCTCGCAGAACCACAATGCCTGCGGCAAGGTCTTGAGATTGTTGTTGTGCATCAAGAGCTCCTTGAGCGCCTTGAGATGGCCGATCGACTCGGGGATCGTGGCGAGCAGGTTGTTGCTGCACGAAAGCGTCTCGAGCCGCTTGAGCTCTCCGAGCGTGTCGGGCAGCACAACGAGCTGATTGCCATCGAGGATGAGCTTGACGAGCGCAGGCAGCTGCGGGAAGAGCCCTTCCTCGAGGCGCGTCATGTTGGTGGACGAGAGGTCGAGCGAGGTGAGATCGCACGTGGTGAGGGCAGCGATGCGCACCTTGCTGAGCGGATTGCGGCCCAGCTCGACGCGGGTGAGCTGCGGTCCGAGCGTTGCTTCGAACGACTTGATGTTGTTGCTCTCGGCCTGCAGGTTTTGGAGTCGCGGCAGGCCGAGCAGCGCCGAGACGTCCTGTACCTTGTTGCGACGCAGATCGATGGTGCGCAGGCTGACAAGCTTGCTCATGCCCTCGGGAAGCTTCTCGAGCGAGTTACCTGCGAGGATGAAGCGTTCCAGGTTGACGAGGTTGGCAACCTCTGCGGGCAGCTCGGTGATCGAGTTGAAGGAGACGTCGAGATCCACGAGCGAGGTGACCTCGCAGATGACACTGGGGAATTCCTCGAAGCGATTGTTGGAGATGTTGAGGTTGCGGAGGGTGGCAATGCTGGCAAAGTAGGACGGCAGGTCGTACAGGCGGTTGTTCTGCACCTTGAGCGACATGAGCTCGGGGATGAGGTCGAGGCTGATGTGCGAGAGCTCGACGATGCGGTTGTTGGACACGTCGAGGTGGGTGAGGGTCTCGCTGTGCCTGACGCTC
This sequence comes from Moesziomyces sp. F16C1, assembly GCA_003004725.1. Classification (NCBI taxonomy): domain Eukaryota; kingdom Fungi; phylum Basidiomycota; class Ustilaginomycetes; order Ustilaginales; family Ustilaginaceae; genus Moesziomyces; species Moesziomyces sp. F16C1. The sequence goes on from NXFS01000019.1 coordinate 385,369, forward strand.
TGCGGGATGCGCTTGAGGGCGAGGTTGGAGAGCCGAAGCGTGCGCAAGCTCGAGCAGAGCTGGACAAAGTCGAGCGGCAAGTCGGACATGGGGTTGCCCGAGAGGTCGAGACTGACGATCCAGTCGGCATGCTTGTACAGGAAGATGGGCACCATCTCGAGGTTTCTGCTCTGCAGATCCAGGTGCTGGAAGGTATGCTCGCTGTGGCCGATGGATTCCGAGTCGAACGTCGGCACGCTGTCCGGACGGAAGACGAAGCGGAGGAGGTAGGAGAGGTCGTCTCTGCCCATATCCTCGAGTGCGTCGTTTTCGGAATGGCCTGCCTGGAGCAGACGACGTCGCTGGAGCTGCGCGGGCTTGTCGGCGTTGCCGAGCGGCCTCTCGGAGCCCTTGTCGCGCACAAAGAGGCGATAGGCGGCGGACTCGGTGGTGAGGCTCTTGCGGGCCAGGATGGTCTGGACCTCGTTGGCGGTGGAGACGAGCGAGCAGGAGAGGGTGGCAAAGGTGCCGTCGGTCTTGTAGACGCGGATGAAGTGGTTGCGCTGCGCCAGACCCGAAGCGACGCCGGCATTGGCGGTGGTGGGCCGCTTGAGCTGGTTGGCATCGCGGCGGAGGGCGCCGGCGATGCTTGCGTCGTCCTCGGCCGAGAGCGTCGAGCTGAGCGTCGTGGTGGACGGGCGCGTAGCGCCGATGGAGCCGGCGGTGTTGGGACGTGCGTTTGTGCGGTGCTTGGAAGTGCGGTGCAGGCCGAGCTTGCCGGCAGCAGCGGCGGCGGCCGAGGCACCTGCGGAGGCCAGCATGCTTGCGCCGGCACCACCTCTCGAGGAAGGGCGCATATGGCTGGAAGCATGTTGCAGCTGATGGTGCTGGGAGGGTTGGGGCTGCTGCTGCTGCTGCTGCTGCTGCTGCTGTTGGGCGAGGGCGGACTGGGCGAGGTTGTTTGTCTGCTCGAGCACGTCTACATTGTTGGCCGACTCGTCGACCGACTTTGTCTTTGGCAAAGGAGGCAAAACAGTGAGCGGATCGACCGAGTCCTCGGTGCCGCGTCGCGAACCGGCGATGGAGGTGGGCTTGTTGAAAGGGTCTGTGGACGCGACGCGGAACATGCTGGATGCATGCACGGAGCTGACGCCGGAGCTGGAACCACGTCGTTTGCCGTCGGCGAGCATCTGTGCGCGGACGGAACGGTCGTCGTCGTCATCCTCTTCCTCTTCCCCTACGTTGTCGTCGCGGAGGTAGTCGCGCGTCTTGTCGGGCTGGACTGCCCAACTGTCGGGAGCCATCCAGCTGGAGCTTGGCTCTTGGCCCGAGCTGGCGCTGGACTTGCGGACGTTGAGGAGCGAGCCTAATGCCTGATCGCTCACGGGCGGGAATTGGTAGGAGTGGTCTGCGCGACCGTTGATGTGCTTGTCCGGTGGCGGTGCTGCTGCCCAGCCTGGGCTTGCGGACGAAGTCGCCGAAGAGGAAGCGGCTGCTGCGACTGCCGCTGCTTTGTGACGCTCGTGTGCGGTGACGCTGAGGTTGGCGTAGGATGTTTTGGGAGAGATGCCGCTGTGGTCGGAGCGCAGGCTGTGAGCCGATACGATGCTGTCCTTGCGCTGGTCTGCGAGGGCGCCGTCGGCAGCCGATGGCAGTGTTGGCGGCAGCAGCGGCGGCAGCGGCGGCGGCGTGGCAGGCAGTGCCGAGTCGGAGGTGGCGAGAGTGACGGCCATGGAATCGCGACGGACGGGCAAGCTGGAGGCGGAAGGGCTGTAGGAAGCGCTCGAAGGCATGTCTCTGAGGTTGCTCGACAGTTTGCGGAGGGACTGGTAGTTCTGCATCTCTGCCAGGCTGACGCGCGGGACGCTGTTGCGCGGCGGCATGTTGAGCTGGCTGGGGCGTCTGTCGCTGAGGATGGTAGATGTGGAGGATGAGGTGGAGATGCTGGCGGTGTTGCGGGAGCTGGAAGCACGTTGGGAGGCGGAAGCGTCGGAGAGCTGGGAGGAGGCGTCGGTGTTGGTAGTGAGCGAGGTGTGCCGATTGGAGAGGGATGGGTGGTCGGAGGGCGAGGGCGAGTGCGAGTGGTGGTGAGGGAGGCCGGACTCGCTGGCGGATGGCGAGCGATGGTCCGAGGGGCTGGTGGTGGAGGTGGAGGCGGCATCGGTGACGGAGGAGCCCTGGAGCCTCTGGCGCGCAGCGTTTGTGTCGACAAAGTCTTCGAGCTGATCAAAGTTCATGTCGAGGGATAGTTCGACCTCTTGCTGGATGGATTGGCTTTGGGAGGAGAGGGAGGGGTCGCCGGTGTCGTCTGTGCCTCGCTGCCGGTCGGAAGCCTTTGCGAGGTGGTGGCGGACGCCCTTGATGCGCTTGCGCGCCTCCTTCTTGGCGTCGCGATGCTCGGACTCGAGCTCGTCCTCGAGGCTGACGGCGGCGGGGAGCGAGTCGATGCGTGAGTTGAGCGGGTTCTGCCACGGTGCGGGGATGGAAGCGGGAGGTTGGTGGTAGTGGGAGCGGAGGGAGGCGGAGGAGGGCGATACGGAGGAAGCCAAAGAGCGGTTGTGGTTGCTGTCGAGCCATGCGGGCGGGCGCATGGGGTTGAGGTTGGCTGCGTTGGAGCCGTAGCGGGAGGAGAGGGAGGCGACCGAGGGTTCGTTGCGAACGAGGTTGATGTTGGAGGAGGAGGCGGAGGCGGAGGTGGAAGCTGCGGATGCAGATGCGGCATGTGCGCTCGAGTGGCTGGAGGGCTTCTTCTTGAGAAAGCCAAAGGGGTTGCGCGACTTTTTGGCGGCTGCGTCCTTGGAGCCGTTGAGGGTGGCGGTGGAGGTGGTGGCCGAGGGCGGCGTGCGCGGACGGAGCGAGTGCTGTGAGCGCGAAGGGGTGAGGGTGGGATTGTCGATGCTGGCTAGGCTCGAGTCGTTGAAGGAGTACTGTGTGGTGCCTGTACCTCTGCGTGGACGGGTGCGGATGACGGGCGAAGCGGTGGCAGCCGGGTTGGCCGCGCTGGCAGCCGCCGCCGTGGTGGCTGCTGCTGCTGCGGACGCTGAAGCGGCCGGGATGTGGTAGGAAGAGCCGGAGCGACTTGGGCTATCCTGCATGGAGGGGGACTGGAAGAGCCACGGGCTGATGTCCTGATGGTTTGCGGCCTTTACGGCCTTCGCAACGTCGCCGTCGAAGGAGGAGTTGTTGGGGTGGTCGGCTGGGCTGCGCGAGAGGATCTGGCGGAGTTCGTCGTCGTCAAAGGAGGAGCTGATGCCGTGATGGTGGTCTGGATTGGACGAGTGCGAGCGGTCGTGGTGGTGGTGGTCGTCGCCAAAGTAGTCGCGCCCGAGGGAGAGGGAGGAGTTGTGGGAGGGTGTGGAGGGTTGTGTTTGCGCATGGTCGAAGGTGGGCCTGGAGTAGTTTTTTGCGTTGTGCTGCGGCGTACGACGAGAGGAGGAGGAGGGCGAAGGTGACGCGGTGAGGCTGAAGTTGAGGTCGGGCTGTGACGACTGGAACGAGTTGGAGATGGAGCGGAGCGGTGTGGAGGCTGGGTCGGCCTTGTGGGTAAAGTTGGAGCTGGCGGTGGAGTCGTGCGAGCTGTGTCGTTCGAGGGCGAGGTCGGTGGCCTTGTTGCGCGTGTGCTCGGGCGAGGCCGAGGCGATGGGCCTGCGATTGGAGTGCATGGTGGCGATGTGAGTGCGGATGCGTGTGTGAGAGAGAGCGCGCGCGGATGTACTAGGACAGCGCAGACGGCGGATTTGCTAGCCTAGGTAGCCGGGTGTTGATGGCGGCGCATGTCGACTTGTGAATGGATGGATTGATGTTCCGCAGTGGCTTTGCAAAGGGTATCCCCGCTCTCGATGGATGGTGGTGGTGGAGGAGGCGGAGGAGGAGGAGGAGAAGGCGGCCTCTCTCTCTCTCTCTCTCTCTCCCTCCCGCTCCACTGCTTTTCCGCCGCTCTGAAAGGCTTTTGGCGCGCTTTTCCGCACCGGCCAACGCGCCGTCAACAGGCGCGGTTTTTTATGACAATTGTTAGAACGCAATAATCGACATCTCGGCGCATTTTTGGCGCGCCCTCCTCGCTCACCCGCCCACTCGTTCACCTCACCAAGCTTTGTCGAGGGTGATGAGCCATTTGACAGGTGACTGCGCCGATGCCAGCCTGCCCTGCTGCGCAGTAACTTAGGCATATTTACGAGTCCCACTCGCTCATGACACCCTTCATCGCCATCGCCATCACACACACCCATACCCTTACCCATCCCTCAGCGATATCGACATCGATGGGAATTCGCCCGGGCCAGTCTGGATCATCCTACGTCGTCGGGCAAGAGCAAGCTCGCGTCGCCACGCATGGCGCGTAATCCCTCCCGCTCGCAGCGGCGGCGAAACAAGCATCAGGACGGAGCAGCTGCCACGCCTCATCCTCGCCATCAACACCAACATCAGATCGAGCCGCGCATCCGCTGCACTGATTGCCTCATCGAGTATCCGCAGACGTTCTTCGACAAGGTCGATCGCAGGAAGCACGCTCCGCGTCCCATCTGCAGGCCATGCAAGACAAACGCCATCATCGACAGTTCAGAACTTCAAATGCTCTGCGACGAGTATCAGTATCGAGACGATCATGTAGAAGACCAAGACGAAGGCCCCATCGTCCTCTACGATGAGCAGCTCGACGACGAAGAGTTCCACCGCGACTTTGAGGACCTCGATGCAGAAGAGCGCCAATCCAAAGTGCATGCCTCTCGCCAATTCGCAGACCTGACCATCAAGCACCTCAGCGCCGCCAGGCTCGCAGAGAGCCGCCTCCGCTTGCGTCGCCGCATCCGTACCCCCAACGAGCGCATGCTCGAGCAAGAGATCCTCCGCTTCCGATGGCTCGCCGAACATCTGCCGCTCATGTCCCAACACGACCGCCTCAAGCGAGAACAGCAACTCGTCCAAATCCGCCCCATCTACAACATCGCAGACATGCAGCTCGAGACCGATCTCCTGCCGCACGCCCAATTTCTCCTCTCGCTCGACCTCGACGCCGCCTCCGGCGACAACGACAACAGCCAAGCCGACAATATCGACGACGAGCTCGAGCGCGCCACCGAGCTGCTCGCTCTCATGCGTCTGCCCGAACGCGACGCCATCGAGCAGGCGCAGCTGAACCGCGAGCGCCAGCTCGTCAGCACCCACAATCGCGACGACCTTCGTCATCAAAGCCAAGTTGCGCACCAACTCGCTCAACAAGACGGCGACGCGCTGGCCCAGATCCTCCAGAGCAGCCTCGCGCTCACCGACGACGACCGCTCCTTGCAAGCCGCCAAAGCTCCGCCCACCTTTACCGCCGTCGCCAACTTGGCCGCCGTCAAGGCAAGGCTTGCTGCGTCCAACGATATCACCACTACCTCCTCGTCCTCGCCGTCACCCGCACCTTCCGGCCCCCTTCGCCCTGGCGCCGACTCACCGGCCCCGAGCCCGCGTCCCACCAAGCGTCCACGCAACCAGCGCGAGACCCCCGTCGACCCCCGCCTCGAGATGTTTGAGCGCAGACGCCAGGCACGACTGCGTCTGCAGAACGAATCCAACCCCACCCCCAACGCAGCCTAGTCGTATTCGCTTCTGTTTCAAACTTGGTGCTTTTCACGCAATGACATTTCGTTCTCCGAGCACCGGCAGTAGTGTGTGTGTGTGTGTGTAACGGGCGCTTTCTCTAGGCTACAAGTCTTACTGCAGCGGCATGGGGCTCTCTTCGCACTTGAGCGTGTAGAACCTCTTGGCAGCCTCGATGGCGTCGTCGAGCGCCTGGCCGCCCATCTCGCCCACGCCCTGTGCAGAGTCCTGCTTGCCGCCGCCCTTGCCGCCCACGTGCTGCGCCGAGGTCTCGATCCACTCCTTGGCGTTGAGGCCCTTGCTCTGGTCGTGCTTGCTCACGTACGCCGCATGCACCACCTTGGCCTGCAGCGCGTTGCCCCCGGCCACCTTGGCGCCGTTCACGTCGAGCTCCTGCGAGAAGAGGTACGCCGTCTTGTCCATCTTCTTGAGCGTGTTAAGGGCCGTCTGCAGCGCCTTCATGTTGGAGCCGACGTCAAACTTGTGGATGAAGCTCGTGGCGTTGGGCTGCTCCTTGAAGTGCGCCTCCACCGCATCCACCACCGCCTTGGTGTCCGCCTTGTCCTTAGCCTTGAGCCCGGCATCCAGCTTCTTGCGGATGGCCGAGAAGCGCTCGTTGAGCGCAGCCTTGCGCACCACGCTCATGTCGAGCTGCGCGAGGTGCGTGCCGAACGCCTTGAGCGCAGCATCCTTGGCGGCTGCCTCGCCAATGGCGTCGATCTCGCCCAGGCGCGCCTCGGCCTCGTCCGCCACGCGGCTCACGCTCGCAGCCTCGTCGCCCGTCACCGCGATGATTCGACGGATGCCCTTGGCGATGCCCGACTCCTCGGTGATGACAAAGTCGCGGATCTCGCCCGTCTTGGCCACGTGCGTGCCGCCGCAGAACTCGACCGAGGTGGAGCGCCACTGCGGATTCTCGAGGTCGCTGGCGATGGTGTCGAGGTCGTGCTCGAGCGTCACGACGCGGACGGGGTTTGGGTAGGCCTCGCCGAACACGGCGCGCAGGCCGGGGATCTTCTGGGCCGTGTCGAGCTCCATCTCCTTGGAGAAGACGCCGACGTTGCGCTTGATCCAGTCGACCGAGATGGACTCGATCTTCTTGAGCTCCTGCACGTTGACGCCCTGCTTGTGCGAAAAGTCGAATCGGAGCTTGGCGGGCGCGACGAGCGAGCCCTTCTGGTCGATGTGGTCGCCGAGCACCTCGCGCAGGCCAAAGTTGAGGATGTGGGTGGCGGTGTGGTTGGACTGGAGCGGCGCGCGGCGGCTCTGGTCGTACGAGACGGTGACCTTGTCGCCGATGGCGAGCTCGCCGCGCACGAGGTGGCCAATGTGGAGGACGTAGCCGGAGAAGACCTGCGCATCCTCGACGACGAACTGCGACTTGCCGTCGATGGTGATGGAGCCGGTGTCGGCCTGCTGGCCACCGCTCTCGGCGTAGAGGCAGGTGCGGTCGAGGAGGATGCCAAAGTTCTTGGCGCGGTCTGCGACCTTGACGGTGTCGGGGAAGAAGGCGTGGTCCTGGTAGATGGCCTTGACGGTGGCGTCTTGGACCGAGTTGACGGAGTACTTGAAGTCGTCCTGCGTCTTGGGCACCGAGTCGTCCTTCTCGAGGTGGCCGAGGTCGTGCACGTCGAACTTGACGGCTTCGGCCTCGCTCTTCTTGCCGCCGGCCTTGGAGAGCTCCTTGGACTCGGCCTGGGCGGCCTCGAACTCCTTTTCGTTGACGCCGAGGCCGTGTTCTTCGGCCATGATGAGCGTGAGGTCGACGGGGAAGCCAAAGGTGTCGTAGAGCTTCCAGACGTCTGCGCCGCTGAGCTGCTTGTTGCCGGCGGCTTTGGCCTTGGCGGCGTACTCTTCAAACAGCTTCTCGCCGCGGTCGAGGGTGCGGGCGAAGGAGGCCTCCTCCTCGTCGAGGATGGCCTTGACGTCGTCGATCTTCTTTGTGATCTCGGGGAAGAAGTGGCCCATCTGGTCTACGAGGGTGGGGACGAGCTGGGAGAAGAAGGAGCCGATGGGGACCTGGAAGTACTTGCGTACGTAGCGGGTGCCGCGACGGAGGATGCGACGGAGGACGTAGCCGCGGCCGTCGCGGTCGGGAACGCCGCCGTCGGAGATGGCGAAGGTGAGGGTGCGGACGTGGTCTGCGACGACGCGGTAGGCGGTGTCGATGCCGTCGGTGTCTTCTGCGCCGAGCTTGCCGGTGTAGGCGCGTGCGCCGGTGAGCTGCTGGATCTTGTTGAAGATGGGGGTGAAGACGTCGGTGTCGTAGTTGGAGGGCTTGTCCTGGAGGATGGAGACGAGGCGCTCGAAGCCCATGCCGGTGTCGATGTGCTTTGCGGGGAGGGGCCGCAAGGAACCGTCGTCCTCGCGGTTGAACTGCATGAAGACGTTGTTCCAGATTTCGATGACGTTGGGGTCGTCCATGTTGACGAGGTGCGCGGCGTTGCGGCCGCCGATCCTGTCGTAGTGGATCTCGGAGCAAGGGCCGCAGGGGCCGGTGGCGCCCATCTCCCAGAAGTTGTCCTTTGCGTCGCCGGTGAGGATGTGGTCGGCGTCGACGCCGACCTTGAGCCAGAGGTCGCGCGCCTCGGTGTCGGGCTCGAGGCCCTGCTTTGCGTCGCCTTCAAAGTAGGTGACGTAGAGGCGGTCCTTGGGGAGGCCGTAGACTTTGGTGAGGAGCTCCCAGGCCATGGCGATGGCCTCGGGCTTGAAGTAGTCGCCGAAGGACCAGTTTCCGAGCATCTCGAAGAAGGTGTGGTGGTAGGTGTCCTTGCCGACGTCGTCGAGGTCGTTGTGCTTTCCGCCTGCACGGATGCACTTTTGGGAGTTGACGGCGCGCTTCATGGAGCCAAAGGCGGAGTTGGGGTCTGCGATGCCGAGGAAGATGGGCTTGTACTGGTTCATGCCTGCGTTGGCAAAGAGGAGGGTGGGGTCATCGTAGGGGATGGTGGAGGAGGAGGGCACAAAGGTGTGTTGGCGCTCCTTGAAGTATGCGGTGAAGGTGTCGCGCACCTTGGTGGCGGGCCAGTCGCCGAAGCGCGAGGTGGTGTCGGACATGGTGGAGAGTGGGTGGACGCGACCAAGTGGAGGCTGAGCAGCGCGAAAGACTGCGTCGAGGGCGGATTTAGGCGAGAGGCGAGTTTGCGATGCTTGCGATGCTTGCGATGCTGGAATGCGCGAGTGGTAGCACCTCTGCCAGACGAAAAGCGAAGGGCTAGCTGTGGAGGACCAAGACGGTGAGGAGCGGACGAGGCGAGTGACGAGCAGCAAAGGGGTGCTGGCCTTGTGCATCAACGATCTGCGGGGCGAGAGTCGTTGTGACGGTGGTGATGGTGGTGGTGGTGGTGGTAGTCCGATAGCAAAGCTCAGTCCAAGCTCGCACGGCCAACGAAGCGTTGCGTGCCGCTTCTGCATTTTCTTTCTTCCGTCTTCGGCCTGGAATGGGTGATTTTGGTCAAATTGAGCTTCGAGAGGCGCGCGTGTTGGTTGCGCACGAGTGACTCGCGTGGGATGCTTAGATAAGCATGACTAGAAATCTCATGCTCTACTGCTCCGCTCAGCCGCCTCCTTCGAATCGAGAAGCTCAGCACAGCAGCAGCAAAAGGGAGCGGAAGATACGGTGCAACTCTTTGGCTATGGCTCGGGAGACGACTCGATCAGGATGGTCTCGTGCCACGTGTGGCCTGTGTAGGCATCGTCGTCGTCGCTATCGACCATTACGATGGGTGCCTGCTGCCTCCCACCAGGTTGTGCATCGACATTCGCTCGGCCACTGCTCTCCGGCTTTGTCTCGTGTTGCATGCGCGCGTCTCGCTCCGCTAAGCGGGCCGCAGCCGCATCGTGGGCTTCGGCTTCAGCTGCTGCTTCAGCTTCGGCTTCGGCTTCGGCCTCCAGCGCGGCAAGCAGCATGCTCTCGTCCTCGTCCGGGCTGAAGCGATCTTGCGCCGCCACAGGTGCGTGATTCGAGCCACGGCCAACGTGCGCTTGGTCCGCGGCTGCTTGAGGCCTGCTCGGCATACCGCGCTTCCTGCGAGGCGGACCCAATTGTGCTCGAAGCGTGGCAATCAACTTTTCCTCGGCCACAGCCTGCTTTGCCGACACGCCGCCACCCTCCACGCTCACCGTTGCAGGTGTGAGGAGCAGATAGCCCTTCTTGACCAGCGCACCCTTCAGCAGGAGCTTGCTGCCCATCTTGGTCGTGTTCATGTCTAGGCCACCCATGCGCTCCAGCTCGATCGCCCACACGTTGCCTCTGCTGCTGCCGTCCGAGAGCTCGAGTTTGAGCATGCGTCGCGGGTAGATCGTGTTGCTCTGCGATTTGCCCTCCTCCTGCGCATCAAACGCAGCCATGGCATCTGCGCCCGACGAAGATGAAGACGCAGACGCAAACGCGGCAGGCTTGAGGCCGGCGTAGGCCTCGTTCGGATCCTTGTTCGAACGCCGCGCCTCGACGCGTGCCTCGGCGATCTCGAGCTGCGAGGCGGCTGAGCAGCCAATGTCGATCATGCTCTCGATCTGCACCAGCACGGCTCCCCTGCCAACGTCGCCCACCTTTCCATTCGCGGCTTGAAGCGTCTCGGGCGCAATGCGGGTGTATGACGCCGGGACCACTTGCGCCAGGTCGGTCTCCAGAAGCCGTTGGCGCACCGAGCGTGCAAGCTGATCGTTCGATCCGCAGCGTACAGCTGCGTCACCTTGGCGCACGTCGGCGATGCATCGGTCGAGCCATCGAGCATCAACCTCGAGCGTCGGATAGCGCGCAGACAGAAGCCGCTTGACTGCCGCCAGTGCATTCGGATTGACAGCCATGTCGTCCAGCTGCGCCTACATGTTGATGAGAGGAGCGGAGGATAGCTTGCGGAAGCGGAAGCGGAAGCAGGAGACAGACTCTCACTCGAAATTCCGTCTCCAACCCCAATTCGATTTTCTCCAACCAACACTCCAACACCTCCATCCCAGCCTCGCGACGCGTCCAGCATCGACGCACTCTATCATACGCACAGAAATCAAACCAGTGTGACACGCTGAAGAGAATGCATGAGCATGAGCATAAGCATGAAGCTGTCCTGCCAGCATCAGCGTCGTATTGCCGTAGAAGCATCGTAGTGAGGCGTCAGATGCGCCCATGTGTCGACGTTGCTTGATTTTCTGCCTGTGCCTGCTCGAGGCGTCTGTCAGCATCGTTGCGACGACGGTCGGGGCATCGGTCGATGCAGTGGCTGGGCAGCCACCACTCGAGCAGCTTGAGAAAGAGCATGTCTACTGCCACAATAATCACAAAGATCTTGCCGGCAATCGTGCCTCCCGCATAGTATCGCGCCATCCGCTCCGACGGACGCGGCAGGCGATTCTGCATGGCATCGTCGTACACTTTCTCCAGCCGATGCGCCACCTGCGTCCACGAGTACATCTGCTTGACCGCCGCGTGGTACGCCAGCGCATCGTGCTTGCCCGCTCGGACGTGCGCAATGGCATCGTGCATCGCCTGCACCACATCCTCCTCCTCGGGTCTAGCCAGCCGGATCATTTGGGGCGGCAGCACTTCCGGTATGCCGCCAACGCGCGTCGACACTACAAACAGCCCCGCGCACGCTGCCTCGATGATGCCCGTCCCAAACGCTTCCGTCAAGGAGGTGTTGAGGAAGATCGATCCGCGCGTCAGGTGGTCCCGCACCTCGCCCTGTCGCACCGCACCGCACAGCTCCACTCGATCCTGCAGCAGATACCGCTCGCGCATCTGCTCCAGCTCCACCCGTTTCGGTCCGTCGCCCCCTGCACCATGCCCATCATGCAGCAGCGAGTCATCGCAAACGAGGTCCAGTCAGCACCAGCATCAACTCCAAATATCCAATCGACCTACCGCTTCGCCGCCATCAAACACACTTACCGATGAGAAAGTGCAAGTCCGCGTGGGCTGCACACAACCTCGGAATCGCCGCGATCAGCAGATCAATCCCCTTGCGGTACATCAACCGACTCAGAACCACCACGGTCAGCTTTCCCGACTCCACCCGTGAGGCATCCGGCTTGAACTGCTCGGCGACCACCGCGTTCGGGATGACGGACACCTTGCTCGGATCCAGATTCGCGCGCAGCGTCGTATTCTCCTTGCCCGTGTGCGAGACGCACACCACTCCGTCAATGTCGCTCAGCGCAAACCTCAGCAGCTTGTTCGTCAGGATCGATGCCGTGTCCGAGAATCCGAACAGGCTGTGGTCCGTAAACACGGCGCGCAGCCCCATCGTGCGCGCATGCAAGATGCCCTCGTGCGCCATCGACGACAGCGCCTGATGCCCGTGCACAATCTCGATCTCTTCCCGGATCAGGATCGAGCGCAGCGCAGGAAACAGCGAGAAGAAGTTGGGCAGCGTGTCTTGTCGTGCAATCACCCCATACGGCACATGGTACACCTTGAGCCCGTTCGACAGATACCGCACTCCCACCCGGTCCGGCGCATAGGCGTGTGTGATCACAATCACCTGTTTCAGTCGTCCAGCAAAGCAGATATGGCGCGCACCTGTGTCGTCAGTAATACTGCAAACTTGCGCTCGCTTCGGCTCGACAAAACTCACTTTGTGACCCATGGCCAGCAGCCGCCCGCCGAGAAAGTAGACGTGGCCTTCCACACCGCCGACGTTGGGATAGAAAAAGTCCGAAACCATGCTGGTCATCGCATGGTCCCACAGAAGACAAGACGATCAAACGCAGATGCAGCCAGCCAGGAAGAAGGGTTGCACATGGGTTTGCAAACAAGAAGCAATAACGAGATCGAAGAAGGGTCAGTCTCGTGTTCGGCTGAAAGTATTCGCAAAGGGCTATTACAAAGCAAAGCAAGCTGCAACGAAGCCTTCCGCGCAAGAGGCGAGTTTCGAGCGAGCAAGGGGGAGGTAGGGGGGTCACGCAGTCTGCTCACGCGATATTGTAGCGAGGCTTGGAGCTCTCGTCCGCAATGGGCCTCGTAGCGTCATCATCCGATCGTGAGCTTGGCAGCGAAGACAGGTCGATGCTGAGCGCGGATGCGATCCTGTCCGCCGCCTCCGTCGACTGCACAGACGAGCTGCCGCCGAGCGCCGCATGGGTGAGCAGCAGTTGCATCGCGAGCAGGTGCGTTGCTACCTCGTTCCTCTTAGGGCTTCTTGCCAGCGTGTCCTGCAGGCGGCAAAGGTCGCTGGCCGTGCGTTCCCTCCAACTCGCACACTGAGCCACTTCTAGCAGCTCAGGCCTTGCGTGCCTCGCAGCGAGGCGAACAAAGAGTTCCGGGTCGCGGAACTGGTTCGGCTTCTCCTCGACGAACAAAAGCGTGTTGGTAGCAAACGCCTCGTCAAACATCTTGTCGATCGCCTCGGGGCCCGGCGTCAACTGCTGCCAGACGTACTTTGACCACATCTCGGCGTCAGCAGAGCGCTTCATATCGTAGAAGGCCGCCATCCAGCTCCAGGCTCGTTCGGTGGAGACGTCGGGGCCTGCACCGCCGCGTCGCGCCAGCTCTCGGATCGTGTCGTAGCTAGTGGGCGCACTATCTGACGATGTGCCGGTCACTGGAACGGCATTAACGGTCTCGCCAATCAAGGCAGCAGCTTCGGCACGCACATCCTCGTCGTCATCCGTCAGCAGGTGGATGGCCGCAATACGCGCTTGGAAGAGCGCCGGACCCATCGTCGTGTCTGTCTGAGCTTCGCCCTGCTGCTGGTCCAAAGCTGGGAACAGAAGCGAGCCTAGAACGCGCAGCGCCTGACAGGCGGCCTCGCGCGACTGTACGGAAGCGTCCTCGTTGGCGCACTCGGCGACGGTGCGGCACCACTGCTGCAGCACGGGTTGTACAGAGCTGTCCCCGACCCGGTCAGCTACCAACAGCTTGCACAAGTCAGAGAAGTAGGGCGAAAGCGCCTCCCTGAAAGGCACGCACGTAGTCGTCGACGCAATCTTGGCGATCGAGGAAGCCTCGCTGACCAACGCCTGGGCCGAAAAGGCATGCGAGAGCCAGGGCTTTCCATCCGCGGCATTTCGCATTGCGACTTCGTGCAGCACGGCGGCGGAGTGGACGCGATGCCAGATTCCTTCGTCCGGATCCTGCACGACCGCATGCAGCCTGCGGACATAGGCAACGAGCCGTTCGGGATGGACCAAAGATGACTTTTGCAGCGCCTCGATGCCGTCATCTTCAATGAGTGCCTCTAGCGAGCTGATCCGCACGTCGTGCGAGCTGGACTTCAGCTGTCGTTCGCAGGCATCGATGAAAGCCGCGGGCGACGCGTCGTGCGCTGCGACTTGCAACTGCAGTCGGGCACATGTTGAGGCCAGTTCCGGCCCACCCGGCGTGAACCGAAGCTTGGCCCGGAAGTCGGGGCGTTCCAGATCGGACAGCAAGGTTGCGATCCAGATGTCGACAATGCGAAGTAGATGTCGCCCGAGATCGCGGAAAGCGCAATGACGAATTCCGACGAAGTCCTGAACCACTTCGAGATACGCCGTCTGTGTAACAGCACAGCGGTTCAACTCCAGCAGCAAGCTCGCCTTGTCGGTGATGGCTGTAGCAAGACTCGACATATCTGCAAGGATCGCCTCGGTTGCCACCTCGGCTTCGGCCACGCTTTGCAACAGACGCTGCACCAAGAGCAGCTTTCCGTGCACCTGGTTTTGCGAGCGAAGATGGACAGACTCCAACATCAAGGCTGCGTGCTGTGCGGCTCCGCGCAGAGGCACAAATGCGGCGTACGCTTTGACGGTGACTTGGCGCACTTTCCAAACCTTGTTGTCAAGGCACCTGTAGAGCAGGGCACGGTACTTCCCCATCCTTTGGGCCTCTCCGGGTCGTTGCGGCTCCGTTTCGGGAGCCTGCATGCGGCTGAAAAGCATGACCACCGCAAAGAGACTTGAGGCAAGCCCTTCGTCATCGAGGCCTTCATGCGTCTGAGCCTCTGCAAGGACGCGTTGAAGGAAGGCGTCGAGATCGGGGTAGGCTGCGAAGAATTCGTCGACGGGCATGCGTGCCTCCTTTGTGTCCTTGTTGGTGTTGCGACTGCCGAAGATCTTGATACTGAGAGAGGAGAAGAGCATCATGCTGACGTTGCGCAGCCCCCAGAAACGGGAGCGGAAAGTGCTGATCGTGAGCTCGAGCAGCGGCCCGAGATAGCGAGACATGTGGTCTGTCAGACCGCCATCCATGACGAGGACGCGCAGGATGTTGAGTGCGTGGATGGAAGCGACAGGCATGACATCGGGGTGCGACATGTATTGCGTGGCGATCTGCATCAGGCGCTCTACGGTGGCGCGCAGGACGGAAGCGTCGGTCTTGTTGGGCTGCGCGCTGACGAGCGCGAGCACGGCGTAGCCAATGCCGGCACTACGGCGCGTGATGCTCAGCTGCGCGCCGGACTGCGCGACCATGTCGAGGAAAGCGGTGATCCAGTTCTGCGGAAGGTGGGCGATATCGGCTGCACCTGTCCTGACGATGGCGGCGGCCGCATTGGCATAGGCCGGATAGATGGTGCTGAATGCACCGCGATGACGCACCTGCGTCAGCCATCGATTGAAGCGCTCGCCAACGGCTTCGATGTCTTGCACGCGGCAAATTTTGCGCCATGCGTCGGGCTGGACGGCGGAAGCGGATTGAAGATCCGAGTCTTTCTTCCTGTTGCGCTGCAGAGGAGGCGGGGCGAGGCAAGTGGCAACGACGACTCCGAGCAAAGCGCTCGCCTCCTTCATGCCGCGCCACGAATAGGACAAGATGACCTGATGCTTTGGACCGGCGTTGGACTCCTCCTTGGGCTGCATAAAGGCAAGCTTGGCATCGTCGTCGCTGGCCGCCTGCATGGCTAGGGCGGTCTCGTGCGAGGCCGGCTGATCGAGTCCAATGTTTGGATCGCTGGAAAGAGGCAGGTCGGCGTCGCTTTCAGCCTGTGTGCTGCCTTCGGGTGCCGAGTTGCAGAGAACCGCCTTTGTGATGCACCAAACTCGATCGATCAGCTTCTGCGCCGTCAAGACAGCTTCGCGAAGCGCCCCCTTCTCCGAGTCGGTGAGAGAGTGGAGTGCTATGGAGGGAAAGAGCTCTTGGAGCGCGACAAGAGTGCCGTGCAACGGATGAGAAGTGGCGGCTACGAGAATCTCTCCCGACTCGGCCACCTTGAGCTGATAGTCCAAGAAGGCAAAGAGGTCGAAGATGAGTGTCAATGCGGTGTGGGTGGAGGCGGTTCTCGACGGGCCCTTGTCGGGGGCAACGAGGTCGAGCAGCGATGGCGGCTGATGAGCCAATTGTTGCATGTACAGAGTACGGTAGAGCTGCAAAAGCTTGGAAGCAGCAGCCGACTCAAAGTCTCGCGTACTCGTCAGCAGCTGTGCGGAGCGGCCGAGAAGACGCATTGCTGCGGCTTCCGCAGTCTCGAGGCCCGCCAGAGGCGCAGGGAAGCGCGAGAGCATGGTGAGGGCACGCGTCTGAATGTCGTCGTAGGTGCTCTCTGAGCATGCGAGGAGCTGCTGGACGAGCGCGGGCGTGATGAGTTTGATGGCGAAGGGGAATTGCTGCGAGAAGACCTGCTTGGATTTGTTGAGCGACATGCCTGCGTTCTTAGCGAGCGTCGTGGAGGGTGGTGCTTGGGTGTCGGAGAAGCTCGGGTCGGCCCCGCTCTCGAGGATGAGGTCAAGGAAAGTGAGCGAGGTGATGGTCGATTGGTAGGAGGCGCCGGGATGGAGGATGGAGCGTACGAGCTGGACCATCCATTCGAGGAAGTGGCGGCTTGCGTCGATGGACTGTTGCATGTGCGCCAGCTTGAGCTCTTCGTGCTCGTAGCGTTCGGCTTGGTCGATGCGTGCGATCTTGGCAATGTCGCGAGCGAGGGCATAGGTGCTAGCACGGAGGCGCGTCAGAAGCTTGACAAAGAAGCCGCGCAATTCACCACGGGCGGCGGGATTGGTGATGGCGAGGCTGTGTGGGAAGAAGGTGCGGAGGATATCGAGCTCGATGGCGGTTAGAGGTGCTGCGGGCGTCTTGGACTCGATGACGAGGGAGAGGGCCGAGATCTGAAGTTCGCTCGCTGCGGCCAGGATGCACTCCTTCAGTAGGGAGGCGGGCACGAGCAGCTGTGCTGAGCCGGCCGCTGTGGCGTGCTCGTCGGTGGCAAAGTCGGGCGTGGAGTCTATGCGGCACAAGCCGTGCAGTTTTGCGATTCGGAGGACGAGAAAGACGCTCTCGACATTGATGGTTGCGTCCGAAGAGGAGCGGGCGAGAAGGTGGTGCAGGAGGGTGGGGAAGACGCGGGTGTCGAGGTCGAAGAGCGAGGCGAGATGATAAGAGGCGAGACCGGACCGGAGGCGCTCGCCGCCTTGCTTGAGGGCGGAGGTGAGCGCGTCGATCCAGATGGAGGACCAGGCTTGCCAGGAGGGCGAGGTGGGATCGGCGGGGTTGTGGTGCTGTTGCTTGGATTTGGATGTGGAAGGGTGGAGCGGACAGCCGAGGTCGTCGGCTCTTGCGATCAGGAAGCTGTGGGCGAGTCGGGAGCGACGGTTTGCGCCGCCATCGACGGTGCCTAGGCCGCGGATCATGCGCTCGTAGATGGCGGCGTCGTCCATCTTGGAGCCAAGCAAGGAGGCGGAGGCGGTCAAGAAGGGGGCGGAGCCATAGTGGGCGATGATGACCTCGAGAACGATAGGAGATTGTTTGCGTTCAAGCTGGGACAGTGCGCGGTCGACGAGAGTGGTGAGGAAAGCACTCTTGTCGGGATACTGTCTCGAAGCCTGCTGCGAGGAAGAGGAGGGGGACGACGGTGGCTGATAGATTGCGTCGAGAAGGGCGATGACAGCTTCGAAGACGGTTCTTGTCCTGGAAGAGACTTGCGTCCTCTCGGAATGGCAAGCGGACCAGATGATGTCGGCAAGCGCGAGCTGCTGGTGCTTGGGAAACAGAAGCTGGCGGGAGTCGAGGTCGAAGGTGGTGGAGGATAAGGAGGAAAGAAGGCCGGCCAGCTGGTTTGCCCACAGACGCAGAGCATCGAGGCCGTACTTGAACGATGCTGAGAGCTCGTCCGGGGATTCCAAAGCGAGTTCGAGGCAGCGTGTGAGCAACGAGAGCGCTTCGGCGGTGTCGAGCGGTGCGGCGGCTGAAGAGGAGGCGGAGTGAGCGGGCGGCTGCTGCTGCAACGCGTCGATGCGCTGCAGCAGCTGCAGCACAGCTTCGGGTGCCTCTGGATCGGTCCTTGCCTTGACCATGATCGATACAGCGCCCGACAAGGATGAGGGCGAGGCGATGAGAGAGTGGATGGGGGGAGGGTCGAGGTGAGGAGGAAGAAAGTGTCGGTTCAACCATTGAACCGGTTCAGCTATTTTTCATTTTTTTTTTCTCCGGTTGTATTTTAGAGGTTTTACGCGAGATTTTTGACGAAATGCTCTCTCTCTCTCTCTTCCTAGCGGCCCGCTCCACCGCCATGGTTGGCATGGAGAAGGGATGCGATGCGGACAAGGATTCGAAGGACAAGCACCACAGACATGCGCACACAAGCGAGGCAGGTCTCGCGACAGAGACAGGAATATTGCGTGTTGAAAGAGATGCGTGGGGAATGGGATGGTGCGCGCGCCAAAACCAAATCATTGGCCGACGTCGAAGACGCTGAGCAGGGCAAAGCAGGCGTAGAAGAGGCCGACGGGATAAGCGACGAGGAGGCGCTGTTCGGACAGACGTAGGATGGAGACAAAGATGCCTGATGCCGAGGTGGAGCACCAGAGGATGAAGAGGGGCGACACGATGTAGCCCAAAAACGAGCTGGACGGCGGTAGGGTCGAGGCAAAACGAAGAGGTGGGAAGGGAAGGGTCAGCTATGAACGACTCGGCATAGGAAGGTGAAATATCGCGAAGGAGGACTCACTCTAGACGGACCACGATGCTTGCCGTGCTGAGGATGCAGAGCGGGAGGAGGCAGTAACCGAGCACCGAAGCGACACGATAGGCGTCGATGCCGCCTTCGCTCATGAGGTTGAGCAGCGTGTAGATGCTCACAGCGCCGAGCAGCGCGACGCCGTACACGTAGCCGAACTGGCTCTTGCCTGCGAGGAGGAGCGTCATGCCAAACACGAAGCAGAAGAGGAGCGGGCCTGCGAGGTCGGCGTCGTCCATCATGTGCGCGTCCTTGGCGTGCGAGGCCGAGTAGCGGTGCAAGGGGTTGAGCACGGTGAGCGTCTTGTCAACGATGTGTCCGATGTTGATGCCGAGCTCCTCCATGAGCGGCGGCTCGTCTGGGAATCCTCCCGTGCCAAAGGCGGACCAGAAGCCCATCTGGGAGCTCATCATGGCGTGCGCAGCCGATCCGGGTGCGAAGGCGGCCGAGGACGACATGTTGCCTTCCAGCGAAGGGCGTGCGTTGGAGGCGGATGGAGTGGCATACGCCTGGTGTGCGCCAGCTGCTGATGACGAGTAGAACGACGAGAACTGGTTCTGCTGGCTCGGATTGCTGTAAAAGTCGAGCGGGCTGCCCGCCTGACCACTGGACGCAGTGGTGTGCGGCGCCTTGTTGGAGCCTGCCCCCGAGCTGGACGCAGAGGCTTGCGGATAGCCGTATGGCGAGGAAGAGTCGAAGATGGCCGACATAGTCGCTGCTACTCGGAGAGGGATGGTGTCGAGGTGTTGGAAGAGCGAAGATCAGCACCTCTCCAAAGTCGAAGCGAAGCGTCTCGGAGGGTGATCCAAGCGTCGCGCATGCCTGCTCTGTTTGGATCTAACATCAATGACGTGTCAGAAACAAAACTCGCACGAGAAAGAAGGGTCATGCAGCCCGGCTGGAATGGCTCGAACCCTGACCGGATTTTTTCTTTTTTGTCGAAATTGTGGGAAGTTGGAAAGTTTTGGGCGAGCTGCGAGTCGACTCCACCCTGTCTCACCTCCGCTGCCGCTCCGCTGCTCAGTCGATTCAGAGCACCGTATCGCCACGCCCTGAGCCGGTAGTGACTTTGCATTCGCCTCCTCGCCACCATCCTGTCTCGACCCATTTCCCCCTACGTGTCTACGACAGCATGCCTCAGGTAAGTCCATGCCTCGTCTACTTTGCCCAACATGGATCGCTGACCCTCATCCGTGCTCTCCCGATTCGCCGCGGCTGCAGAACGACTACATCGAAGAACACATCCGCCGACACGGCCGCCGACTCGATCATGAGGAGCGTCAGAGGAAGCGCGCGGCGCGAGAGGTGCACAAAGCATCCGCCGTCGCACAAAAGGTCACCGGTCTCAAGGCCAAGATGCTCAACAAGAAGCGTCGCAACGAAAAGATCCAGATGAAAAAGACGCTCAAGGCACACGAGGAACGCGACGTCAAGCAGGCATCCACCGCCTCCGACCCCAACCAGGCGCTCCCCACCTATCTGCTCGACCGCGAGGGCCAGAAGGACGCAAAGGCGCTCTCCTCGGCCGTCAAGGAGCGCAGAAAGGACAAGGCGGCGCGCTACTCGGTGCCGCTGCCCCAGGTGCGCGGCATCGCCGAGGACGAGGCGTTCAAGGTGGTCAAGACCGGAAAGCGCAAGCAGAAGGGCTGGAAGAGGATGGTCACCAAACCCACCTTTGTCGGCGAGAGCTTCACGCGCAAGCCGCCCAAGCTCGAGCGCTTCATCCGCCCCATGGGCCTCCGCTACAACAAGGCGCACGTCACCCATCCCGAACTCAAGGCCTCCTTCAACCTCCCAATCGTCGGCGTCAAGAAGAATCCGCAGAGCCCGCTCTATACCCAACTCGGCGTGCTCACCAAGGGCACCATCATCGAGGTCAACGTGTCCGAGCTCGGCATGACCACCACCACGGGCAAGGTCGTGTGGGGCAAGTACGCACAGGTCACCAACAACCCAGAAAACGACGGCTGCGTCAACGCCGTCCTCCTTCTCTCGTCCTGAGACCACACTTAGACCATACGCATACATAATCCACGCCCGCACCCTTGGCTCCTCCATCCGCATTCGCTTGTCTCATGAATCTCTGTACACTAGCAATTCCAATCTCTCGTTCTTCTAGTCGGTCGCGATACAGGGTTGCATTGCGACATATAGTACATTACAATGGACAAGGCTCGTCAACTGTCGAGTTCCATCTCTTCGGAAGCACCCATGCACCCGGACAGATCGACGGGCTGGGCGCCCACGGCATTGGTGCGTGACGAGCCGGCCGCAAAGACGAGAGACGCTGGGTTCGAATGCGCTGGCTCGGTCAAGCCGTAGTGATGGCCGTAGTGCGGCTCTGCAGGCGAGCTCGCAAAAGGCGCACTCGCAGCAAAAGCTGGCGCCGATCCGCCCATGCCGAGACTCTGCAGCGGCGGCGCGGCCACGGAGCCGCTAAAGCGCGATTCGAGCACCGAGGGCTCGGGAAAGTAGGAGCTCGACAGGCACGACTGCTGTGCATACAGCGGACTCTCGAGCGTGTGCGGGGGCGAAGGCAGCCCGACAGGCGCGTCAGCCTGGCCAAAGCAGGCTTGGCCCGATTGGAAGGCCACGGGCGCCTGACCGAGGAAGCCAGTGCGCGCCGGCGTGGATGCGTCGGCGGCGGTGTGCGCGCCAGTCGACGAGGTGCCAGAGGCGGTGGTAGCCTTGAGCACTTGTTCGGGATCCTTCCAAAGGATCAGGGCGCCACGTGCGTTGTCGGCGTTGATAGGAGACGCGTAGCCCGACGAGGCCGGGCTGGATTGGTTCGAGCGACGTCGGCTGCTCAGCAGCGAGCCGAGGCCTGGGATGGCTGGAGTGCCAGCGGATCGCCTGCCTGAGCGCCTCGAACGGACGGGGAGAGCTGCTGTTGCTGTTGATGCTGCTGCGCCGGAACGCGAGGTAGAGGCGGCATTGTCGCGGTGCGAGGTGCCGGTGATCACCGCTCTGCTATGCGCCTCCAACTTTTCGATGAGTTCGTTGTTGATGACAAAGTCCGACACGTTGGCTGCGGGCGCGGTCCGATGCGATTGGTCGCGATCCGAGACGTGGCCGTCGTCGTCGTCATCGGACGAGGAGCCGGAGTCGTCCAAGCTGGTGACGACGATGCGATTAGGTTCGACTTCGAAGCTGGATGGGACGCGGCGCGACATGCTCATCTCGGCGTCGGTGTCGGCGTCGGACGATGCGTTGTGATCTGGAAGCGTGGGGTGGTTGTGAAACTGGGCGGAGATGGGCGCGCTCTGCGAGAGGCTGGGCGAGGTGGGTGGAGCCGGTGCGATAGCGTGCTGGTAGACGGCGGAAGCGTGCGTGTCGAATGCAGCGGGAGCGACGGCAGCGGAGGCGAGCTTTGTGGGACTCGACGGCGGCACGCGCGGTGCGGCGGTGTGGGCTGCAACGAAGGGCTCCAGCGGTCGGGAGGAGGGCAGGGAGGAGGCGAGTCCAAAGGCGGCGGCGACGCCCGTATTGGTTCGAGGTGCGGGCGGCCGTGCCGCCAAGCCGTAGTCGTGAGAGGCTGTCGAGACGTGCAATGGCGGCGGAGAAGAGTGGATGTGCAGGCCGGCGAGCTTGCCAAAAGTGTGTCGATCCTCGTTGGATTCTAGATGCAGACGCTTTGCGGGTCTGGCGAGCGAGGCGAGCTCGTCGTGGTGTGCTTCGTCGTCGTGATGCGAGTGTGCAGACCATGACTGCGAGGCGATGTTTGAGGGCAAGGCAGCCGAGTGCCAGTCGTAGTCGCCGTCCGAGTCGGAGAGATCTTCGATGCCCCAGCTGCTTGCGCTGGACGAGTGGCGCGGAACGAGCAGGGGCGAGGGCGGATTGACGATCGAGGGGATGACTGACGAGGCAGCGTGCGAATGGAGCAGAGCATCTGGAAGATTCGGGGGGAAGCGGGAGCGCTTCTTGTTGGCGGCGGCGAGTGGGGCCTGCTGCCCGTATGGTTGCGCCATGATTGGGTGTTGGTCCGAGTGGGAGTGCGGCTGTGGTTTGCGAGGCTACGACGCGTGGCGGCGCGCCGACCGACGAGGTCAGACGAGCATGTGCATATGCCGCTGATGATTACGGTCAGATGGCGAGGTGTTGCGCGCTGTTGTGGTGATGATAGTGATGGTGATGGTGTTGGTGGGCCGAACGAGTGAAGGATGAGCATCTTCAGCCATCGATGCCCACTGAGCCGCGCGCAATTTGAGTGGATCGGGTGACGTTCCACCCCCACTCGCTGCTGTTTCGTCGAAAGTTTTGAAACTTCTGGAAGAAATCCGTGGAATCGGGTATAGCTGTTCCCGATGCAACCTCCACACCACTTCTCCGCACAAAGCTTCCAAAGACGCGGCTGAGCTTTGGGCAGCGCTTTGAACCATCACCGCCTTCTCCTCTCCTTCTTCTCACTCCTCATCCTCCTTCTCATTGATCTGGACTCCAGCCAAACAATGTTGCGGCGTCGAGGACAACATACACCGCAGCAGCCATCGCAGCTGCACAGCGACACACAGGTAGCCGACATGCCAGCGTCGGGCGCCTTGTACCCCGCCAGCGTCTTTGTCGCCGCACTCCTCCTCCTCGAAAGAGCCGCCGACGCCTTCATCCACAGCGTCTCGCTGCTCTCATCACAGCTCGGCATCAGCCCTACCCTCATCGCGCTCCTCACCGCTGGCGCAGAGTGGGAGGAGCTCGTCGTCGTCGTCGCCGCACTCGCCCACGGTTCGTCCAACCTCGCGATCGCCAACGTAGTCGGATCCGCCATCGCCAACATCCTCGGCGCTTTCTCGCTCGGCATCATCGCAGCGCCCAACGCCATCCAGTTCGATGCCAGCTCCCGCAGATTCGCCATCATCCACGCCGCCATCACCACCCTCGTCATCGCCCTCCTCCTAACCGTGCAGCTCCAGCACGCCGACACGCACGCCAAAATCGCCACTCAGCGCCTCTTTGAAAACGTCGTCGGCCTCAGCCTCATCACCCTCTTCGTCCTCTACTTTGTCGGCCTCTCCTGGGCCATCGGACGCGGTATGCTCGCCGCTCCTCAACCTTCCGACTCGGAGTCCGGTTCCGAATCCGGCGACTCATCCTCCTCCTCCTCGGCATCGGCCTCGCTCAGCACCCACAGCGATGCCTCCTCCCTCCCTCCAACACGCACACGCTCACGCGCGCAAGCCTCGGCCGCACGTCGCTCTCATCTCCGCACTAACGCAACCGCAACCGCGACCGCAACCGCCCTCGAGACCACGCCGCTCCTCGTCGGCTCGGCCACCTCGTCCAACCTCGCCGCACGCCTCGCACGCAGGCGTCGACGTGCACAGCTTCGCAGCCTCCGCAACCTCGTCGCTGCCTTCCTCCTCCTCTCGCTCGCAGGCTACCTTCTCTCCCACTCCGTCCTTGACCTCGCTTCGCTCCTGCATCTCTCCGACTCCCTGCTCGGCCTCACCCTGCTATCCTTCGCCACCACCATCCCCGAAAAGCTCCTGAGCGTATTCGCTGGCCTACGCTCCGCAGCTCCTTCCAAACAACCACCGCCACCCTCCTCCGCTTCCCGCTCCACGCCCTCCACTGCACCGGCAGCCCAACGCTCCCCGCAACGCGCTCACAACGAGCTCGACATCGCCCGCAGCGCAAGCAGCGTCCTCATGGCCGCAGCCACAGGCAGCAACATCTTCCTCCTCACCCTCTGCCTCGGCATCTCGTTGCTCTTTGACCGCGATCATCCCTCCCCCAACTCCTTCCTCCAGCCCACCTCTCCCCCACATTCGCATCCCCATCCTCTCGCTGCCACCAGTGTCCAGTGGCAAGAACTCGCGCTGCTTGAGGTAGCCTCCCTCTTCCTCGTCTTCATCGCCTTTACCGACGCACAGCGCTGGCAAGGCCTCCTCCTCCTACTAGCCTACTTTGCTTTCCTTGTATTCGAATTCACCTATTTGCGCAGGTGAGCTGGTTGCCGCTGTACACACACGCCTCGGCCACTCTCACTTGCAAATGCATGCTGCCATTGCCATTGCCCGCCGTACATCCCGCTCGCCTCCTCTATCCCGCTTCCATCAACCCGCTCTTGAGTATCGGCTCAACTGCTGATCACCCCGCTTGCTTCGTTGGGCCGCACGGTGATGCCCGAGCTGAGCAAGCTCTGCAGAACCTTGTCGTTGCGCTCGCGTCCGTTGCTCAGCAGCGCAGCCACCCGCGACAACACCTCGGACGAGCCCAGCTCGATTTTGTTCTCTACGATGCCGTCGGCCCGCGTCGGCCCGCGATTGAGGATCATCACCGGCTTCGCCTGCTCCACCGCTTGCTTCACCAGCCGAAACGCTGAATACGTCGCCAGACTCGTCCCTACCAGCAGCAGCGCACGCGCATCATCCACCATCGCGTACGAATGATCGCGCAGCCGGTCCGGCACCGACTCGCCGAAAAAGATGACCGACGGCTTGAGCACGCCGCCGCAGTTGGGACACGCCGGATAGTTAAAGGTGGTGTAGTCGACGTTGTGCAGCTCCACGTCGCCGTCCGGATTCGTCTTGGGCCTCTTGCCCGTCTCGGCCATCTCGCGCTCCAGTTGCGCCCACGCCGGATTGAGCCGTGTCAGCTCGTCCTGGAACACCGCTCGCGAGCCTCTGAACCCGCAGCCCCGCGCATAGTGTTCACCCGTCGGCGTGTTCTCCGGCCGTAATGTCACGGCCCTCGGTCCGCGGAGATACGAGGTGGCGGTCATGGCGTCGTAGAGGTCAGCATGGACTGGGCGCTTGGGCTGCTCCCGCCCAGAACCCTCCGGGCTCGCGACGCACACCACATGCTTGAGCGTACCGTGCAGCTCGAGGATTGTAGATGCTGCCAGCGAGGCTGAAGGCGTCGCCGCATGATGCAGGTTATCGACGTTCTGGGTGATGAACTCCGGCACGTAGCCGAGCCGCTGAATCGCAGCGACGCTGTAGTGCGTCTTGTTCGGCTGTGCCACCCGCACAGGTGGGAATCCAAGGTAGGATCGCGAAAAGTATCGCTGGCGGGCCAGGTGGCCCTTTTCGGTGGGGTCGGTGAACTCGTGGTAGAAGATGGGGCGATACGTCTTGTGCACCGTGTAGTGTCCCTTCTCTCCACGGTAGGGTGCTATGCCAGAGTCCACCGAGACGCCCGCTCCCGTCATGATGAGCGCCTTGCCTTTGGCAGCCGAGAGAAACTCGGCAACCATCTCGGACGCCCTCTCGAGGGTGTACTCGATCGTCGGCCGGCTCGCATGTTCGGGGATGGAAGGTATGGATATCCTCATTGTAGCGATCGTGGTGGTCGGGAAGCGGAGCAAGACAAAGGCCGCGCCGACCGTTGGGCCCTCCGGCAGCACCTTACACTCTTACGTACAAACCCCACGCCAAACTAGAGCGACCGCTCGCTTCAGAATATTCGCGCTCGCGCACAGATGCCTCCACATGCCCACGCAACCCTGTGCGACTGCTTCCATCCTTTCCTCTGCCAGACTCACGGCAACGAAGCCGACACCTGGTGCGGTCGACCGCAGTGCCGCAAGAGCGTTTGCATCGCAAGCATTCACGGCGAATCTCACTACTGCACAGCAACTCGACGACCAACTCAGAAGCAAAGCTGGCTCGCATTCGGAGGGGAAGGGGGAAGACACGTTTTTCGACCTCGATCTGGATTACGATGTGAGCTTCTGGCCAATCACAGGAACGCGAGCAGCTCGTGCCTATGGAAGTCGTTGCGTTCATCCGAGAACTCGGAAAAGTCGGGGTAGAAAGCGACCATGGCGTCTTGCGAGCGCAGGTAGGTCGAGTTGTAGATGCGCACGTACACCTCTCGAACCTTGCGCGCAGGATGGAAGAGGCCTTGCAACGTGTGGTTGAGGAGCACGCCCGGACCGAGCGCCACCTCCAGGCTTTCGATGGCCGACATGACCGATCCCAGTACGTGCGGGCTGGTCTCAAAGATGTTGGGCCACACGAGATTGAGCAGGTGCTGCATGCTCTCCTCATGTCCCAAGCCAAACGTGCCAAGAGCCAGATGATGGACGATGCTCGCCGCCGTCTGTCGATGTACGTGGTCTCGGTCGGTGAGCGCGTCGTCCAAACAGCTAATGACCGAGTAGACGTAGTCTTTGCTCATCTCGCCGATGTACTCGAACACCCAGCTCAGCGCCTTGAGACAGCCGTTGCGCACGTTGAGCTCCGGCGTCCGATATTCGTTGAGGATGGCCGGGATGGTGGTGAACGGACCGCACGTCTCGGCCACGATGGCGATCGCCACAGTTGAGCAAACGCGCGACTGTCGCTCTTGCACGCGCAGATTGGTCAGAAGCACCTGCAGCACGTCCGACGGTCCGATGGCACGCGCAATGTAGCCAAAGCTGTTCACCGCAGCCCTGCGGATGGCCTTCTTGTGCGCCTTGAGCAGATCCAGCAGCTCAAAGCAGATGCGCATCCACTCGCGCGGACTGACAAACTCGGCGCCTTTATCAGCGATCCTGCCGATGAGGTTGATGCTCGCTTCCTGCACCTTCTCGTGACGGTTGCGCAGGATGGGCGTCATGCGCGGTAGCAGATCTTTGATGGGCGGGCTCATCTGCGCCATACCCACCACATTGGCGATGGCCGTCTCGGCGCTGATGATGGATGCCAGAGCCTCGGGGAACTCCTCTCCCAGCTGCTCGAACAGAACTACACCGAGCTTGGCCAGCAGTGCGTCTTCTCCGCACTGCTTGATCACCAACGCCAGCTTGGTGGTCAGGTCGGCGGCTTGCTGACGCGTCTTTGCGCTCTTATTGTTCAGACGCCACAGAATGGTCGAGACAATCTGCGTGAGGTAGGGCTTGACACGCAGGCCCAACGCGTTGACCACGGTGCCGACACCATCGAGCATGATGTTGTCTTCGACCGTCTGCTCCTGAAAGGCGTAGATGAGACCGTCGACCAGTTGCACCTCGAGGCGCTCGTCGATGTCGGCCGCGCCCAGATTCGCGACGACCTTCTGAATGGTCTCCATCACCATCTTGCGGAAAGGCTCGCTTTCGTCCTTGAGCTCGTCGACGATCCGCGACACAACCTCGGTGACGCCGACCTTGTTGGCCAGCTCAACCGTAGTCTCGACGACTTGTCTGTAGTTGCGACGGTCCAGCGCCATTCGGCGCACCCAAAAGTTTTTGAAGTACTCTGGCAGCATCTCGTCGCGCAGAAACGCACCCGTGACTCCTTCGGTGGCGGAGCACTGCTTGACAACCTTGAGGACGATCTTCTTCATCTCTTCGTCGGCGCTCTGAAACTCTCGTATCAAGGTCGGCGTCACCTCTTTGACAAAGTAGAGCGTACTGTCGGGATCCATGAGCGGGATGATGAAGCCGATCGCCTTGAGGAAAGCGGCGAGTCCCTTGCCTCTGTGCTGTCGCGTGCCGATCCAAAGCGGCTTGAGCACGTTTTCGAAGCTCTCGATGCCATAGGGGGCAGCGGCCTCGGCGAGCGCTGCCAGCGACAGCGCCGTCATGGTCTTGACCTTCTGCTGCTCGTCTTCGAGCCCCTTCTCGACGCAGTCGACGAGGCTTTTCAGATGCGGGAGGATGGCGCAACCCATCATGATGGCGATCTGCTGGACGATGCGGATGCCCGTGTGGCGCGCCTGCCAGCTTTTCTTGGAGCGGCACACTGCCTTGAGGAAGGGCAGCAGGGCCGGAATGCCGAGAGCCGAAGCGACGACGGAAAAGGCGCGTGCGGTGGTGTTGCGGACGTACTCGTCGACGTGGTCGATGTCGGGTCGCATGGTGCTGATCATGTGAGCCAGACCGGCGGCTTTGGAAAGGTTGCTGATGATCTCGCGGCCTTCGACACGTGCGTAGTAGTCCTCGTCGATGAGGAGAGGCTCGATGACGACGAGGATGCGGCCGACGTAAGGACGGACCAAGTCGTCAAGCTTGTAGAGGATGCGATCGATGACCTTGACGAGCAGGTGGCGTTCCTGGTCCTCCAATGTCCGCTCCATGAGCAATGGCAAGATTTTGTCGAACAGCGGGCCAGGTCCGAAATCGCGCGCACGGTCGGCGATCTGACGCAGCGCAGTCTTTCGCGTGGCGGGCGTCCCGTTTTTGATCTTGAGCAAGAGGCGCATGATCTTTCGCTCCTTTTGCTCCTCGCTGCTGAGAGTGGCTTCGTCTTCGTGGGTGAGGATCTTTTTGAAGAAGGCCTGATCTTCCGTCTTGAAAAAGGCTAGCTGGCCGATGCCAGGAATGTCGGTGGGCAGATCCGGAATCATCTGCTCGAGAACGGCGCGTGTTGCGCCTTCGTCCTGCATGACGAAGCCACCGGCTGCTTCGGCGCCAAGATGATCTGGCTGCATGTGCGGCGGTACCCGAACGGGCACGTAGTCGGAAGGTGGCTGGACGATGGTGTATCCCTCGGAGGGCAAGACGGAGTCGAGCTCCTCGTCGGTCATGTATCGATTGCGCCAGTCGCCTGAGACGGGCTGGGCTGGAGCGGCGTCTTTGCCGAAAGCAGCAAAGTCGGCCGAAGAGGGGAGCGTATCGGTGCTGGTCTGCGGCGCCTGGTCCCAACGGGAGCGCTTCGCCTCTGTTTGTGCGAGCGAAGCGGGGGCTCTGTTGTTGGCGCCATCGGCGTCGGCAGGAGCTTCGTCCCAGCGCGAACGGCGCTTGCGTGGGGCCGCCTCGCTTGGCTGCGGTTGCGACTGCGGCTGCAGCGACGCATGGGAGCCGTTGGTGGCTGCGGCGGTGTCTTGTTGGTCATCTGAAGTTGCAACATCCCACCTTCGCTTGCGCCTCGCCTTGGGTGTGCGCTCGCCATCAGCCGTTTGCGTCGCGGGATTGTGCTTGATGTCCCACTCGTCGGAGGATGCACGTCGCGACGAGGGGCCTGCATCTTCGCTCTTCTTTGCCAGGATGAGATCGTGTACGCGCTGCTCCTCGCGCTCCAGCTCGGCTCTCCTCATGCGGTCCTTGTAGCTTTCGTGTTCTTGGGCGGCGTCGGCGTTGTCGTGCGCAAATGGATCGATGGCAGCGCCTTGGTTGAGGTCGCGGTTGAATCTGCGAAGCTGGTACTCGTTCTGACGAGCGGCGATCTGCCTCGATTCGGCACGGGCCTTGAGTGGGTCCTCGTCCTCGTCCGCATACTCGTGGAGGAGGTGCTGCGGAGCCGAGTAGGCGTCAAGAGGATTGCGTCTACTGCCATGGCGTCCTGTGCTCGCGCCGTCGGAGTCGCTATCGTCGCTGCTTGTATCTGGCGGCAGTTCGCGCACGTACTTGCCCGACCCAGAACCGTGGCGAGACCCTGAATCGTAGCCAGCGAGCGTGCCGGCCGCCACATGATCTTTGTGCATGCTTGCATCCCGCGCCTGTTGCAGCTTGCGCATCTCCTCTACGTCTCCGGTCATCCTGATGATTTGCAAAAAGGCCAG
Organism: Moesziomyces sp. F16C1; assembly: GCA_003004725.1. Classification (NCBI taxonomy): domain Eukaryota; kingdom Fungi; phylum Basidiomycota; class Ustilaginomycetes; order Ustilaginales; family Ustilaginaceae; genus Moesziomyces; species Moesziomyces sp. F16C1. Next base: position 415,200 of record NXFS01000019.1, read on the forward strand.
TCAGCCGCGCAGCCAGGGCGGAGCAAGGCGCTTCGATGGGCGAGATCGAGAATGTGCTCGCAAAGCAGGTGAGCAGGCGCCGGGGTAGAAGCAAGCTTGTGTAGGTGTCGATGCAAGGTGATGAGGAGCAGCGCCTTGGATGGACAGTGCGGCGATGGTGGTGGTGGTGAGAAGACCACATCGCCTGCGGCCTCCCGACCAGCAGCAGACCGACTGAGCCGACCCGCACATCGGGGCATTTCCGCAAAATCAGAATCGCCGATTGAAATCTGACCGTCCCCGATTTGCACAAAAATTCGGCGGCGGGAGTCCGAGTCGCGACTCAGCCGACTGAGCCGCTGCCGCCTCGCATTTCGACGATCCATCCATCTATCATTCACCATCATCACCCACTCTTGATCGTCTAGCAGCAGCAGAAGCAGCAGCACGTCAGCCAGCCTCGGTTCGACTCGGCGGTCGGCACAGGCTCTCTGCAGATGGGCCTCCTCGCCTCGCCTTCTCCGACCACCTCTTGAACCCGCCGCACGCTCTGTCACTTCTTTCCCACCAACCCCAAGGCTCGCTCTTCGCACCTTCCAAACATCGTCGCAATGGCTCCTCGTACGCAAAAGTCGACCAGCGGAACCCCAGGTGGATCGGGCACGCCCGGCCCGGACGAAGGTCCGCAGATCAGCCCCGCCGGAACGTATGGTCTCGAGGATGTGGTCGTCGGCTGCAAAGCCTTTGTTCAGAAGCCCGACGTCGTCACGGGCGACATGGAGGAGCGCAAGGCAGAGATTCTCTCCATCAGGGAGAAGCCCAAGCCGCGCCTCACCAAAAAGCAGCAGGCGGAGCTCGTCGGCAAGCCAGCACCGACCCTCGAGGAGAAGCTCGAGTACTACGTCCACTACTGCGAGTTCAACAAACGTCTCGACGAGTGGGTCAGCGGCACGCGCCTCATCACCTCGCGCGAGCTCGAGTGGCCTAAAAAGGAACCCGCCAACGACAAGACCAAACGTAAAGTCGTCCGCACCGCCAGCGGCACCTCCACACCGTCCACGCCTCTCACCCCGACAGCCAAGGGCAACCGATCCGCCGGCGCCACCAACTTGCTCAAGAAGGCAGCCGCTCAAGCAGCCAAGAACGTGCTCGACGACGCGCACCCGGACACGCCCCAGCACAAGCGAAAGCTCGGCTCCAGCGACACCTCTACCGCACACAGCACGCGCGCCGACTCCGTCGATGCAGACGCAGACGCCGACGCCGACGGCGAGGACGACGAGGATGGCGCCGTCGTCGCCATCGAGATGCTCGGCGGCAACGACCAGCAGGAGAGGGACGACATCGCGACGCACAAGAACGGCGGCCTCACCGCTTCGCTCAATGCCAATCAGTCGAACGACACCTTCAGCAAGGAGCAGGAGATCGAAAAGCTTCGCACCTCGGGCTCCATGACTCAATCTGTCTCCGAGGTGGCTCGCGTCAAGAACCTCAACAAGATCCAGATGGGCAAGTCCGAAGTCGAGACTTGGTACTTTAGCCCCTATCCGCTCGAGTACGCCCACATCGACACGCTCTACATCTGTGAGATGTGCCTCTCCTACTTTCCTTCGCCCGTCACCCTCCGCCGCCACCGCAGCAAGTGCACGCTCGCGCATCCGCCCGGCAACGAGATCTACCGCCACGAAGACATCTCTTTCTTCGAGATCGACGGGCGCCGCCAGAAGACGTGGTGCCGCAACCTGTGCCTGCTCAGCAAGTGCTTCCTCGACCACAAGACGCTCTACTACGACGTCGATCCCTTCCTCTACTACTGCATGGTAAAGCGCGACGATCTCGGATGCCATCTCCTGGGCTACTTCTCCAAGGAGAAGGAATCCGCCGAGAACTACAACGTCGCCTGCATCTTGACGCTGCCGCAGCACCAGCGCGCCGGCTACGGCAAGCTGCTCATCGAGTTCTCCTACGAGCTCACCAAGCGCGAGAACAAGCTCGGCAGCCCCGAGAAGCCGCTCTCTGATCTGGGCCTGCTCAGCTACCGAGCCTACTGGGCCGAGATCATCGTCGACCTCCTGCTCAGGACCGAAGAGGACATTAGCATCGAGGAGATCGCACAGAAGACTGCCTTCACCCACGCAGACGTCCTCCACACCTGCATGGCGCTCAACATGCTCAAGCAATACCAGGGCAAGCACTACCTCGTCCTCTCCGACGCCGTCATCGCAAAGCACGACAAGACGGCCAAGAAGAAGCGCAGACGCATCAATCCGGACAAACTCAACTGGACTCCCCCCGTCTTCTCCCGCCAGCAGCTCCAATTCGGCTGGTGAATCAGGTACAGGAAATATGAATGCAACGACTCTCGTCAAGGCTTGACTCCGTCGATCTCGCTCGCCTGTTGGTAGTGTGAAAAGGGCGTCAGTAGCAGCACGTTTCAATCGAGCCGATGCCGAGGCAGCGATCAAGCCGTGGCCGAGGCAACAATCGAGCCGTGGCCGAGGCAGCAATCAAGCCGAGGCCGAGGCAGCAATCAAGCCGAGGCCGAGGCAGCAATCAAGCCGAGGCCGAGGCAACAATCGAGCCGTGGCCGAGGCAGCAATCAAGCCGAGGCCGAGGCAACAATCGAGCCGTGGCCGAGGCAGCAATCCAACCGAGGCCGAGGCAGATACTCAACACTCTTGACGGCGTTGTTGCCGTTGGTCGTCTCGATGACGACGGCAGGGTCGTCCTTACTGCCGTCCTTGGTGATGGTCGAGCCCTTCTTGGTCTTGGCCTGTGCCTCGCCGTCAACGACCTCTTTGACGGTGCCCGAGGGGTGCTGCGAACCCCATTTCCACGACACCTCGTCTCCCTCGGACAGGTTGTGTGCGTCTTTCTTCCCGCCTGTCATTCTGAGCGGTCGGTACCGTAAAGTAGTGCGCAAGATCTTGCTTGTCAGTGTTGGGATGATGTCGACTCGTCTTGGTTTCTGGTCTCGCGGCTGCAGCGAAACGTCGAGGTTGGTTGCGCGGGAGGGTGGCAGACGAAAGGAGGGCGCGACTCGCGACTCCGTATTTGTACAGTAGCGCGCAAATGTAGAGCACCCCAGGTGCGGGGGATCGGATCTCGCTTCGACAGCCAGACGAATGCTGGATGCTCCGCTCCACATGGATCTACACCCGCTGTACGCCACCAGCCTCCAGGGAAATCAACAGCCGTTCATAAACGGAATGCGGCAATCGTGAATCCTGCGTGACGTCGGCTGAGTAAATGTGTCAAAACGATTGAGACCCCGAGCGTCCACGCTGACACATCGCGAACCAAAGGAACTGGCATTTTCGCCGTATTGCACCCATCGCGGCCTGACCATGAGATTCTTGAACGAGCCGGGCGCCAGCCGCGATGGACGTCACGAAAGTCAGAGGCGAGATGCAGGAAGTCCACGCGTCAGAAAGTGGAGGCTAGGGCGGTTGCGCGCCCTGGAGTGCTCAGGTACAGTACATTATTCTCGCGGATTTGCCGTAATGCTTGTGTTAAGCCATCTGCCTTGCGGAAGTACGGATGCAGTCAACTCGCTTCTCTCCAACACCTTGTAACGTGAACATTTCACACAATGAATGGAATTTGCCCAAGGATTTTGGGTTGAGGCCAGACCAACAAAAATGATGAATGAATTTGCTTCATAACGTTTGGACACACATGTGGCCTGCCCAAAAATGAAATGACTAAACCTTTTTGCAGCCGCTGCCGTCAAGTAGGGCTTCTGCTGCCGGAAGAGGGGGAGGGGACGTGTCAAATTGCTGATTATTTGGTAAACACGTCATAATGAGCCTTTGGGCAGCGCCCCTGCGTGATCTTGCGTATAATGTACGCTGGTGGAAATTGCCATTTGGATGAGCTTCCAAACAAGTCGTTCCGGAGCAGTTAAAATAGTATCAAATCTTGGGCAAAAATACCGCGCTTTTTGGCACGAGAAAACTTGATTAACCCTCTTGTGAGAATAGCGTCCATCTGCATGAACAAAAAAAGCATACAGTATATAGTCTGATACTCCAGCTAGAAATGATTCTCTTCGCCAAACAAACTGCCAGGACCGGACCATTAAGCGTATCACCGATACCCAACCGTCAGTGTTTAGCGAAGCGCTGACGAGTAGGCAGGCGTGGGGGTCCGTATGGAAGCCTTGGCAGTGATGCTGGGTGGAACGGCCTCTAGTGCAGATCTTGGTGGCAGTAGCAAATATTCAAGTGAGAACCTTGAAGACTGAAGTGAGGAAAGGTTCCACGATTACAGCAATTGAACGTGGGTTAGCCGATCCTAAGAGATAGGGAAGTTCCGTATTAAAGTGTGCGCTTGTTCGCACCGTCCTATCGAAAGGGAAACAGGTTAAAATTCCTGTGCCGGGATGTGGATTTTTGGCGGCAACGCAAACAAACTAGGAGACGTCGGCGGAAGCCCTGGGGAGAGTTCTTTTCTTTTCTTAACGACACGACCCACCTCGGAATCAATTTACTTGGAGAAGGGGTAGGTCTGTCGGCAGAGCTAGGTACTTATGCCTGGTCCGGAGCGCTTTCGACGACCCTTGAAAATCCTAGGGAGCGAATAATTTTCACACCCGGTCGTACTCATAACCGCATCAGGTCCTCAAGGTGAACAGCC